>JAQFVV010000208.1:1214592-1814592 GCA_028023455.1 Epiperipatus broadwayi
CGGTAATAATAAGCAGTGTGTATCAAAAGTTCCAGTTTACAGCGTAATGCAAATATTGCTGGAATGGTAAGCCAATTGAAGTATTGCTCCTGTGGGAACATTGGTATATGATTTGCATGCATATAAGTGAAAGTATGATCTGACTATGTACCGATTCTTAACATTTGAACAGTCGTTGAATTCATACTAAGTTAAGCAAATGCTATAAAATATTTCAAATTTTAAAAATAAATAGTTAAGGCATATTAAGCTGAGAATTAATGTGTAAATTACTAGATCATTATTTTGTGAAGAGTGGTCTTCATGACCAATATTCGTAACCGTAAAGTAAATAAAGTAATTTAAAGTTTAGAACTATAGTTAAGAAGTTAGCAGTTATTGTCATATTTAAAGGTTACGTAATTATTTATAGCCAAATAATATAGTTATCTGTTCATAGAATAAAGTAACTCCGTAACAGTTGTAGACCCGAGTTCATTGATAATTGAATAATAATACTTTACTACAATTTAGGAGTATCCGCTGTTTCATTTGTATTTTTTTATGGTTGAAAAACAGGGGAAAGTTACTAGAAAACATGTAAATACTGTAAATATTTTTTTTAGTTTATCTTTGTTAATAAAATGTCATTTATAAAATAAAAGCTTTGTCTGGGTCTTAATGTTTTGCGGATCCTATAAATTCTGGAGATCTTAATCATAGACCAATGCATTATTACTTGAATTATAATTATGGTTCAATGTTGTTACACTATACCAGGTAAATTATTTAAGAGATTATTTATAAAACTTTATTACTCAATTTGATATAAGAAAAATTATTTAGGACTGCAATTTCAAATTAATAATTACAGAAAATAAGTAACTGATTTAGCAAGATTAAAATTTAAGATTTATAATATGCAATAGTGTTGTTGAGTAATATAGAGTGTGGTGGGTGGACATAACATCATTTCTCCATCTGTTGTATTCAAATACCTTCCCAGGTGAAGTAATTAATTAAAAATTTCTAAATTATTTGTGTTTATAATACTTTATTTACAAAATTTGTATTTGGATTTTGATCTTAATTATTTGGAAAAATAGAAAAAGTGGACTTTGGCTATGTGAAATTCAGTCAAGGTCAACTATGCCTAGAATCACTGGGAGAGTATTCATTTATCACTGATAATCCGCATTAGTGTTAATTTTTCACATTTTACTGTTGTGAGGCCATGAGACAAGATTATCATAGTGGAAATAAGAGTTAGCAAAAAAAAAAAAAATAATAATAATCGGGAAAAATAAAGAAAAAGTTTAGAACTAACACTTACAAGATTATCATTCACAAGACTAAATTATCGTTGAGAGTGTGGCAGAATGATGATGAGCATGGAAATAAATTTAATTTCCTTAAATTTTAATTGTGACTTTGATGTTAAATGGATGGGAAGAGTGCTGAGAGATTTATAGTACAGCGGGGTGTTGAGCTGAGATTTTCCTCATATTATTAATAGTAATATCACTCTCAGTGTTTACTTGTTGAAACTTTTATTTATTACCCATTCATTGGATATTCATGTAAACAATTAAGTGAATTATTATTAAATAATAAGTTGTATATTAAATTTTCATTAGAGTTACAATTTGGCGCCCTGACAATTTGATGTCCCATCACCGTCGATCCTGAGGCTGTCAGCTTTGGAGGTAGTGTGTGTGTGCAATGGAAGTTAGAGATGGGGATATCCACTTTTTTTCTATTAAACTATCAATGTAACTTTTTAATAAATCTATAAAACCTTAAACTAATTCGTTCTTATTCTTTATAGCTTCATCATCCACAGATCATTATCAGGCCCTTTCATTGCAGCACCAAGTGTAAACTCTCAAATGGTCGAACAACCAAGTTATGCACCAATTGTAACATTTTACTCAGATGGATCGATGGATGTTTCTCCATTCCCAGCTAATATGATTTCTAAAGCATACTGGGATGATGATGATGGGATAGAACATCCATAATCTTATTTGCCAGGGCGCCAAATTGCAACTTTAATGAAAATATTAAGGCTAAACCTTATTTCAATAACTTATTAATAAATTTCAATAATGATATCTAATGAATGGGTTAATAAATGATTAATAGATTAAGAGAAGACTGAGAATGCATTCAAAATAATAATATTAATATTTTTGGAAATTCGTGGTTTAAGAAACTTTAAACTCAACTCCCATTACAATTAATATTCTCAGCACATTCCCCATTCACTATCATTAAAGTCACAATTTAAATTTGTTCCAATTACAAATAGTTCTATGTCCATCTTCACTGTCCTGATCCATTCCTCCATCATCATCACATTCATAGGTCTATTGCACTACTATCTCTTTTACCATTAAATGTTCCATTGTGCTAGCTTATTTCTCCTATTATTATCTCTTCTCAGGGTTTTAGAACAATAAGGTCTGGAAGTTGAACAAACTGCTATGGATTATTGGTGTTAAACACCCCTCTCCTGATCACTTCCAAAGTTGATCTTGTCTGTCTTTAATGTAGCCAATGTCCAATTACATTAAAGTACGAATAATTAAGCTTAAATCTTTTAGAAATAATGTAGTATAAACACTTTCATAATTAAAGTAAAATTATAAGGAAGTGCATCTAGAGAGGTGTTTGAATACAAAGGATGTGGGAAGGATTTTATGCCCACCTACTGCATCCACTATCACTCAATACCATCCCCATTCATCATCTATATTTCAACTATACTGAAATGAGTATTGGTAATCTTGTATTGCCAGCTCGGAAAATTAATCATCTAAAGAAATTTTGCAGTGATACGATTTACTAAATGATGATTCAAACATAAACAATAATGTATTGATGTATGATTGGATTTGAGATGTCTAGATTGTAATAACCCACAAAATATTGAGACATACGCAAATTTTTATTTAAAAAAATAACAAATTTTATTAACAAATTATAACTCAATAAAATAATATGTACATTAACTTGATGATTCACATGGCTTTCCCCTGTTCTACAACCGTATTATGATATATAAATAAAATCCCTAAATCAACAGATAATTTTAAGAGGTTTTAGAATATAAGTATTAATTTTTAATTATTAGGGAATTACAATTGCGATGGAGTAATACTAATAACAGACAGATAAAGATAATAGTTACCTTCACATATATTATATTTTGTTTTTATTTTATCTCAGACATAGCTAACATTAAATTTCCCCCCCCCAGTGTTTAATGCTTTTAGTTACTGATCTGGTTCTAAAGATAACTCTTCCAATAATAAAATTTAATAATTTTATTTTATTATTTTAATCTAATATGCCTTCGCCCTATGCGTTACAATGGAGATATTTTATATATGGTAGACTTCTCTCATTAAGTTATCTTTAGCTACCTTTCAAATGTCAAGGAATCGGTATCCAGCTTAATCATTCTCAAACGTGCACACACTCTATATTCATGTTCTTATGACAATAATAATATTTCAGTAATATTATCATTCAAGCGATGTTCTCAACTGGCTGTGGATATATTTGCTAGATAATTTTAAATACGCATTGCTTACCATGTCCTTGGGTTTTATTTAACCCTTAAATTTACTATTCATTTACATTATTATTTTTGGCTCTTATTGATCAATTGAAATATATCAACAAAATAATGTTCAAGTATACCAATCACACACAGACCACCCACTCTCATCCTGACATCAAATTGAGTTTGCGACCCTGTAACCAACATTTATAAGTAATGCTTAGCAATAGCTATATTTCATACACGCATAAGGAATATCAACATTAATATGAGGTAGGCAGTGACCCGAATAAGAGAAAACCTTTTCATTAGGGTTGAGGTATGCTAGGATTTTATCACTAGTCATACAGAGAGACTTGGGTTTACCTATTAACCTCTGGCCATCAATAAAGAAATCATCTTATGGTGTAGAAAATAACCAAGTGGGAAACTCTTCCACTGTATTTAAATACTTTATAAATATGAAATAGATATCTTAGTGCTTAAGCTAAACTACGACTTCACTAGCTTGGTGGGGACTGTTTGTCCATCCATATATATGCAGCTCTAACATCAACTTGTACCAGTAAAACTTTCACATCTACATTTCTCTTGCAAAATACTACACCAGAACATGAGCCAACAATTTTTCAAGCCTTAATTAGCTTGTATCTAGCTTTAACTTTATGATAATAGTAATAAGAAATAGGCATTAAAATTTTAAAACTATCTCTCTGCACGTTTATAGCATGATGATGTTTTTAGCCCAACATTCACACAACCTTCATAAAACATAGCAATAGGTCTAAGCACTTGGACAAGAATTCCTGATTCGATCCAAAAACATTTCCCTAACAATATCTCTCACCTTTTCATTAAAAAAAATGTAAAGCATTTAAAACAAGGCACATACAGAATAATTTGATATTAATTTCTCTCTACCCCAAAATAATGATGATGATGATGATAATAATAATAAAAGCATTTAATAGGCACATACAAAATGACTTGATCTTACCTTCTCTATCCCAAATAATAATAATAATAATAATAATAATAATAATAATAATAATAATAATAATAATAATAATAATAATAATAATAATAATAATAATAATAATAATAATAATAATAATAATAATAATAATAATAATAATAATAATAATAATAATAATAATAATAATAATAATAATAATAATAATAATAATAATAATAATAATAATAATAATAATAATAATAATAATAATAATAATAATAATAATAATAATATAATAATAATAATAATAATAATAATAATAATAATAATAATAATAATAATAATAATAATAATAATAATAATAATAATAATAATAATAATAATAATAATAATAATAATAATAATAATAATAATAATAATAATAATAATAATAATAATAATAATAATAATAATAATAATAATAATAATAATAATAATAATAATAATAATAATAATAATAATAATAATAATAATAATAATAATAATAATAATAATAATAATAATAATAATAATAATAATAGAGGACGCAGCAAATCTCTGCTGAGGTAAGAATAATCCTTAAGTTCTCCATGTAAGTATTTATTTTTACTTTTGTTCCAACTTGTTATTTCAGAAACAAACATAATACAGGAAAATCGAATTATATAATAGATTAATAGTGTTTTTTGAAAAATATCGGTGTGTTTTAATATCTTTTTTTTAAAAATAAAAAAATACTGAC
The DNA here is from genome assembly GCA_028023455.1 of Epiperipatus broadwayi. Lineage (NCBI taxonomy): Eukaryota > Metazoa > Onychophora > Udeonychophora > Euonychophora > Peripatidae > Epiperipatus > Epiperipatus broadwayi. The sequence continues at coordinate 1,219,855 of JAQFVV010000208.1, forward strand.
TTGAGTCAGAATAAATCATGGCTACTGCCCAGTCAATTGTGAGTGAATTAAGCACCAATACGAAATTAACAACATCGTTAGTTTCAACATCGCCTATTTCAGTATGCAAAAGTACTTAAAAGTAATAGCAATACTACAGCACCAACTCAAATACCGTGCTCAGAGAACAAAATACAAATGATATAAAAATCTTGATCTAAACACTCGAGAGGAAAATCAACCCCCAGCCGCAATCTGGACAAAAGAAACGCTTGAAAATGTGACGGACCGTTTCAGTAATACGGTGCCTCAACGTTATTTGAAACATTTCGCAGGTTTTTTCACCAACTTCGTTAGTACTGTAGTAACCGATAATCAATGCTCATTATATCGTTTCCAAAGCTTTATTATATGAAGAATCACTCAAAATGCACTATGGGAAACAATCCTTGTATCGCCGACCATCCAAATTCTCGATATATAACCATTGATTTTTATACTCAGCAGCAAAAAGAATGTTTTCAATCCACTATTTTAGCACTTGATAATTACGCACTCGTGAATTATGGATGAAAACTGAAAAATATAATTACTAGAGTGCTTAAAAATACTTATCTTAAATACAACGTACAAGATTTTCAAAAAATGATAAACCGTTTGGAAAAGTAATTGTCCTACAGCCTATATTTAAAAGACACACCTATACCGATATGTAGTAATCGTTTTGAATTTAAAATAAAACTACATAAAAACGTAGGACGCCTCAACTGATCTCCAACACAGATTACAGATCAAGAAGTCACACTCTCTCTTCACATAAGAGGTCTAAAGCCACATTATTTTGGCTGGGACAGAGAGGACACCTAGCAACTCAAAGTGCATAACATATAAAAGCAATCACTGTGAACAAACTAAAATCCTCTCCCCAGAACAACCCAGTGATGATGAAAATAAAATTTATAATAACACTACATCCATTGGCAACCCAATAATAGAAACTGAAAAAAACAGGTTCAAACACCCACAAACAAAAATAATAATGGAGCAGAATTGCCTATCCCAAAGACCAACCAAAAAAATAATAACACAAAAACTAACACAGAAATCCAAGATTCAAACGAAAATAATTCTCAAGAAACCACAACACAAAATACAGCAATTACATCACAGGATCAGCATCTCAATAAAACAAAAGATAACAAGTAAAAATCAACAAACAGAAAGTAAACACACAGTTATATAATGAAAATATAAATCCAGATAATATAAAGATACCAATAATAAAAAAAACTACAATTATAAACAAAACTGCATCAAACATAATGGATGCAATAGAAGCCCCTCTTCCAACCTATTCAAGAGAATACACCAGAGGAAAAAAAGAAAGCCAGGTTCGACCACCAAAAAATCATGAATCCAAAAAGACAAAAAAACAGACCAAAAGCACAACTCATCAGACATGATACAATTTAGAAAATGATGAAATAGAAATGGATGTAAGCCAACAACAAATGGACACCTGTTCGGTTTCATCACAAATTGCCTGTATAGAGTCTGAAGTAATATTAAATGAAGAAAACTGATAATAAACCCAACACAATGTCTTAAATATGTATCAGCATCCATCTACTGCAATATAAACAAAACATTTAGTATTAAAAATAAAATAAAAATCAATACCCTGTTAAAAAATTATTTAAAACATGAAGATAAAAATTGGACTCTCTCAACATTAGAGGCTTAAATACACCAAAAAACTTTTTGATCTCAAAAATGGTTAGCATATACACACAACCACACATACTGGGGCTTTGGAAACAAAAATATACAGTAGCTCTCAAATTGATCCATCAAAATATTTAGTCAGCCAAGTGTTTTTGTGCCTGCTCAAGGCAATCATTATCACCATCAGTTGGCACAGGTATAATTTTTTCCACAACTGCCCTTCTTGATTCTTTTAAAATTATATATTTTGACTCTAATCTTATCATATTAACACTCCATCATAAAAATATCACACTTAACCTAGTATTTGTATATATACCACCAGGGCTCCTATCATCATCTCCAGAATAAGAGCAACAATAAATCCAATGCTTACAGCAACACCAAATCCCATAATACTCCCTGGGAGATTTCAACATGACCTACCAAACTTTTGTCACTAAATGGATCCATCAAATAACAATCCCACTTATGAGTGCTAGAGGGTTTTCTCCCATCAAACTCAATATCTTTTAATTAATAATAGATATAAGTCACTTATTGATTTGTGTTTCTACTCCACCTAATGTTACATCATTATTTTAATCTTGAACTCTGTCCATCTATAATCTCAGATCATGCTGCTCAGTTCATCACCCTCGACCTAACAAAATACAAAATACAACAATAGCCCTCCAAAAGACTATGCTAATACTTCTTCCAGCACAAACAACTGAATTCTTATATTCAGAAACATATATAATGCTCCAAAAACTTCAAAACATGTCACTCTGGATCCAGTACAAAAGATATAGCATTCATCAATATACTTTCTTTCAACATCAATCATATTACCTGCAACTCAACTACCCCCACCAGATTATTAGCATTGGCAGATGAACCACATAAAAGAATAACCATTTCCAGACCAACTACAGATAATCAAACACTAATTAAAAAACTTACAGAAATGTACAACAATACATGCAATACACTAAAGCAATATGTAGCAATAAAAAAAAAAAAATATGCCTTACACAACAACATACTTGGACCAGAGCATACATACAGTGGGCATTGGGATACCCATCGACAGTCAGAGTGCCTATGGCACTTGAAATAGATGGCTCTATAACAGCTGGACATAACATGATAAACCCAATATATCAACACTTTAAAAAAAAACTGCAAAAACAGAGAGTGTACATACCAAATGAAGACATATTTGGAGACCCTGAAACAGACACACCAATAACAACAACTGACATTGCATTTCAACTTGCAACAATAACAAACACATGTCACCCAGGACCACAAGGAATCCCCAAATTTGTGTTCAAACATCTTAGTCACTTTACATCAAAATACCTGTGCTGATCTAGCCAATTACATATCCCAAAAAATTTACAACATACAAAGTCTATACCCAATTGCAATGGTTCCATTTAACAAAAAACCAACAGCAATATCATCTTTATGTAATCTAGGACCAATTTCAATGGGACCTTTAGGAATAAAAATTCTTGAAAGAGTGATAAAGGAAAAAATAGAACAACACATACTCCCTGTGTTATCATCAGCACAATATGCCAAAAAAGGATCATCCATTGGCCAGGGTGCCTTAATGTACAAAACAATTATCGAAGTAGTAAAAGAAAGAAATATGCACCAATTATAGTTCAACTAGACATTGAGGCAGCTTTTGACTCAGTGCCTATAGCCAAATTATTAGACGTGCTGAAAAAAACAACAACACCTCCATCCCTACTATATAATAGCCAATCTGCTACTCAGCCGGAAATTGACATCACATTGAATGGAAAAAATCACCAGCCTTCAGACCGAGTCAATCCATTCCACAAGGATCCCCCCTAAGTGCCTTGCTCTTTACAATATATATAAATCCTCTATTAATAGAAATACAGAAAAAATAAAAGGCATTCAAATTCCAAACAGTGCTTTAAATATATCATGCATAGCCTATATGATGATGTAACTGTTTTCCCCTCCCCTCTTAAAAAACCTCCCTATATTACAGGAGATAATCAAGAATTATACCTCAAATTTTAATTTAAAAATTAACACAAATAAAACTGCTGCATGGTCAATATACACAGGCAAGCACTGTACAGAGATGTTTAATGGTAAACCATCTGCTTCTCCTTGGTTTCCCATTCTACCTTGGAACCAATAGAATGAGGCAAAAAATTCAAAATAAATTAAAAAAAGATGCTGAAAAAATCACAGCCTCACTTGAAAAGTCATACCTGTCAATATATGCAAAGGTAGCACTATTTAATCAACTTATAATTACAAAATTACATACTATACACCTATAATCAAATTTGCAAAAACATTCATATCTAAAATCTCATCAATCTGTAACAAACTAATATGGGAAGAGAAAGACAGTGGCAATATCTTTTAAAAAAATCTGAGCAGACCACCACATAGCAATGGACTTGGACTCCATACAATCAATGTTTTTTATATGCAGAAATCAGTAAATCTAATAACAGCAACCATAAAAAGATTTCCAGACCTGGAGTGTGTAATCAGTATAATACCCACAGACAGACCACCCCCTTCATATGGATATCTATCCACACTGATTGAAGAACTCAGCCAATATACAACAAAATATCACTCAATAAAATATCACTCAATAATGACAACAAGTATACATACTGGGACATTTATAATATACTATATCCAAACCTGACACCTAATCTACAACCATCAGTTCTTGGAATAGACAACAGGCAACTACTGCAACAATTCAGAAAATGGTCATTAGAACCAAAATTATTTGATTTTCTACTTAAGCTTAATCTCAATGCTCTACCCACAACCCATTTCCTAGATCGGAAGAGATTCTATACAAATATAGACCCCATGTGCGGGCTATGTCAGAGAGAAGAAGAGACACAAGATCATTTTCTTCATTCCTGCAGTGTCCTAGAAACAATACGTCGCACAATGTTTACCACATACAGAAAGGCTATCATTTCAATTGATGAAATAATAAATACGTTTAAAAAAGGCAACAACCCTGCTATTCGTGCAGCAACATACAGCCTTTATGCCTACTGGTGCACCAGATGCACCTTTGCACTTGCCAATAACCCTCGATGCCACCCAGCAACATATTCAATAAAACTAGAACTGTTAAGAAAAAGAGACAGCATCCTAGCTCAACCAGATATATTTGCAGCCACATGGTCACACTTGAAACAAAGATCAAGTCTATGAAATATAAAGGCCAATAAGATAGATGATGACATTTTGAACATCAGCATTTTTTCCAACTTTAAAAAAAATGCAAGCATAAACTGAACTAAATAGAAGACCAAATTTAAAAACAAGAAGAAAAAAAAAAGTATGCAGAAAAGATAAAGACTTATATACTGAAAGTTGTAATTTGTTTTTCATTTGTAAAAAATCAATATATGACTCTGTAACTTTTTAGACTCAATAAAGTTTTGCTTTGAAACATCATCATCATCATCATCATCATAATAATAATAATAATAAAAAATAATAAAAAAGCATTTATATTGATATATATGATAAAAAAAAATATATTTTTTTTTGATTAGATATTCAAAATGAATAACAAATAATAAAATATACTTAAATCATCCTCGCGAGTCGTCCTTCCAGTTTCTGGTTTCCATTTTTCCCTTTTTTGGTTTATTCGTGTGCACACATGGGTTTATGTGAAAAGAGTCACTGTGATACAAGTTCAATTCCTATGCCAAAATATACAAAGTTTTTGCGCTGCTGATAAGATTTTCTCATTTTGGTTTCTGGGGATTACGGCTGAACAGAACTTGTTTTTAATTTTTGAATATATGTCTATTTCTTGGTGTATTTTTCAGTTCACTTAGTATTCCGATTTGATGCTTCCTATACGAACTCAAAATCAAAATTTTTCTTATTCTTTTTTTGGTTTAAATTTTACCATTTGCCGATTCCTGATAAATTAATGCAAGACAAATCATGACGTTGATTAATTTAAGAAAGAACGATGTGTGCCCAATAAAAACTTACTCGAGAGTCATTTTTCTTTCTTTTCTTTTTCTTTTAGATTAAATGTTCGAAATGAATAACAAATAATAAAAATATACTTCAACAGTCCTCCGGGATTGTCCTTCCGATTTCTGGTTTCCATTTTTCTCTTTTTTCCTTTCTGTGCACACATGGATTTATGTGAGAGAGTCGTTGTTATACAAGTTCAATTCCCAAGCCCAAAATGTACAAAGTTTTCACACTGATGATAAGATTTTCTCCATGTTGGGAATCTGGGGATTAACTACACTTTACAGATGAACAGAACTTGCTTTTAATTTTTTAATATATAAGTCCACTTCTTGATGTACTCCTCAGTTCACTTACCATTGATTTGATGCTTTATATGAGATTATAATGTTCAAATTTGATGCTTCATATAAGATTGCAGGGTTCAGGTTTGATGCTTCATATGCAAAATCAAGATCATGAAGTTGGATTAATTTCAGAGAGAACAATGTGCACCTAATATACACTTACTCAATGGTCATTTTTCTACTTATATCATTAAACTTGCCTAAGTTTATCATTCAGGAGACAGCCAGAATAACTAACAATAAACAATTTCTTTTCTCTCTTTTTTAAAAAATTTTTTCTTTTAACTCTACAACAAGGCGTTTCTATAACCAATGATGAGAGAGCCTGCAAAGAGAGAGCCAACCAACCTCCTCAACAAATCGACCAAGCTCTTATATTGTCTGTGTTCCTTCATTCCCCTTCCCCTGAACAATCGACTTTCCAAAACCCTTCAAAACATTTATGTCTGGTCTATGTTTTCCTTGATTAATTGCCTATTGTTTTTTTCTTTTTGTTGTTTTAAACTTATGACCACCTGCCAAATTCATGTCTGCATTCCAATGGATGACCACCCATTGTTTTTAAAACTTGCATTCCTGTGTCAACAGATATCACATGATTTAGTTTAGTGATTTACTTTAGTAATTTTCTGCTCTTGGAAATCTTCCTAAAGAACAAATGAAAGAAAACTCTATTCCCCCTTTTTCTTTAATAATAATAAAAAATGTATAGCAACCCAACTTCAAACCCAGAATTTTGACCGAAATTTTGGCTGCTATGAATAAACTATTAAAACAAATTACTTCTTCTTTAAATGAGTTCCTGAGATAACATGGAATAATTATTATTTAATCATGAACTTTACAATTAAAATCCACAACAAATCATACACATACATGCATTCCTCACATATACAATTCTAATTAAACCGATTGCTCAAGACTTCTGATTAATTCTTGATTTTTTTTTTTTACAATTTAATTTTATGAACTATTGAGTTCTAACCTGTCATTGTAAAACTACAATTATCTATTTTCACTCTCTAAAGTAGTTTTATAAATCGCACAATCCCCCTCTCTTCCTTCCAATCTCCAACTATTACATGATGTATAAATATTGCTAATCTAATAAATTATATCTTTGGCTATTAAATTGTCCTATGCATCAATACTAAATAAAACAATTTTTTGCATAGAAATCTTTTATAACAAAATGTTTAGTTTGCATACTAAGTAAAATGTATGCAATCCCTAAGAATATGGGTTCAAACCTAGCATTGGCTAGAAAGTTTGTCTATTGGAAAAAAATACAACCTATGAGGAAAATTTTCATTAAACACTGTCTTACATAACTAATTCTAAATTTAATGGAGCCTTGGGCAAACCCAAGGGCTAAATTGGAAAGAAATAATTTAAAAGAAAAGATTCTATTATTTGCTGATTAAGCAACTTTAGTTGTATCCACATAACAATAATAAGATACAATAATTAACTGTGTTATATAGAAATATTGCTACTAACTTGAAAAGTAAATAAACCAATAGGTATATAATATTATCTTTATACCATAGTTGTTTGCTAAACTGTTCATACCATAGGGAGAAGCATGCCATCAATAAAGCAATGAAAGCAAAGATTTCACCTTCCTATTTAGAAGAAACCTGAAGAACATCTTTTTCCTTGAATAAAATGCCTAATAAAATCCAGGAGAGAGCAATTGGAGAAGATCCTGCCTTTTGATCCAGACAAGAGATTGCCACTCTTCGAGGGAGCAGTATTTCATATTCTTCCATAGGAACTTATCTGGCAAATAAATAATTTCCAGCAGACTCATCAAACTTTAATTAATATAATGGGATAAAAATTGTGATTTTTATTTTATTATTTTTTTTTGTCTATTGTAAATTTTCTGTGTCTTCATTTCTACACTTTGAAGCAAATGTGTCGTAATTTTGGGAAAATTATTTATGAGAGTAAGAAGGGGGGAAATATTAGATTTAATTAATTTTTTTATCTTGATTTGTATGAAAAAAAATTTACATCAGTTTTGACCTCCTCATCCAATTGACTTTTGACAGCACGATGTGAAATGAGAGGTAAGAGATTTCAATATTATCTCACATTGAGCAATACACTAGATTATAACAGTTTATATTAATTTATTTATTATTAATTAAGCTTACTTATATATTGCTTTTGTATAGAGGATTTATAATCATTGATCTATCTGGACAACAAAGATTTTTTTTATGTTTGTATTTATATATATTTTAAATTAGCCGGATAGAATCACGATCACACACACACACACACACATATATATATTTTAACCACTAAGCAGTATTTGAATACCATGCCACACACTGGGCAGCCATTTTAATATTCTACCCACAATCTTATTCAAAGAATTTAGTGTGTATGAGAAGTTGTTACCCTAAGCTTCGAGCACGTATATTTATGAGCAAAGGCCGAAGCGCATCTCAAGCACCAATCTTATCCATTAATAAGAATTATACATCTCGAAAGCACAAACAAAAGTTCCAATGGATACTCTTTGGGTATTTTATCCTAACTAGCTCAATCTCGAGGGTCTGGGAAAACAATGTTTATCGGGAGAACAAAGCTATGGATGATCTCATTAAGAGACGCCTTATATCTCTAAATATAATTTCTATCTAAATCCAATCCTATTACAATAGCCATCAGTCAACAGAAACCCAGAATGTAAATAATATATATAAGTGGTAATTAATTTTAAGATTTATTAGCATGCGCACACATATATTAATATCTTAAACATATAATTCATTTATTCCGTTACATATACATATATAATTCATACACATATTAATGAAAGCGTGTGATTACACATCAGAGTTGCATTTTTTTAAACATTTTTAATAAATTATTAATTTACTTTATTTAAATTGAAATAACACATGTTTCTTTAGCCATTATTAAATGTTCATTTAAGGCAGATTAAGAAAAGATCAAAGTTATCTCTTAAGAGCGAATGTTCATGTGGATGAGGCTAATAATCTGTAAGCTTACAGCATAGAGAATATGTTGATTTTAATGAAAGTCGCTGGTCCGAACGATGGTGATAAGCTCTGAAATATTCTGGCCAAAACAATCCCTATTAGAATTTAAGTAGATGAGTTTGGCTTGATTGTGAGAGGATCTGGTTGTTAGAGAGTTCCGTGACCATTATGCTTGGTTGACTAAACAGCAATCCATAAATAAAGTTCAGGTGGGTTCCACAATAGCTGTCCATTGAGCAGTCTGACGAACCTAGATGATTATTTTTACCCCCGCATGTAGATGGAGTACATTATGAATAATTTTTTTTAATTAATAATTAGGTTGATCAGTTTATGTCTTTCACTGCTTCTCTCTATCACTTCATTGCTTTTTCTAATTTTTAAAATCACTACTAAAATCACTGAGAACAAAAATAGCTCTATTCTTTAGTGCTCTTTAACTTCACTTTTCCTTTCTATTCTTACGCCGATGGTCCGATCTCAAGAATGCTTTTTTCTTTCATTGTTCTAAAAATACGCTCGACCAGTTCTAAGAATTCCGGTGGACAGTCATTAACTGGAACTGCCCGTGGCACAACTTTCCATTTTCCAGCCTTATATGTTTAATGGGTTTTGCTTAAGAAACACATGTTATTAATGGCATTTAAAATCTATCTTACGATATTCATAATGAAATATCTATTTAAAACACGAATAAAAAAAAATAATGCAACTCTACATATAATCGTTTCTCTACATTTTCACATATAAATATATTAGTAATTTTCACCCATTATATTAACACATACAGCAAATATATATATACATTCATACCTTTAATTGATTAACGTACTCATTCATACTCTTGTGTAACAGAGTTCGAATGACCATTGTAAATTTTTACCGCTTTGACCTATTTACTTCGCAACAACACTGGCAATTAAACCGTATTCAAACCCAGCTACTGTTACAATATATATATATATATATTGTAACAGTATATAAACATGCTGTTACATTAATTTAAAATAAAATCTTAAAGTTCGCAAATAAAAATAAAATCTATTAAAAAAAAAACCTAAACGCTAAAATTAAAATGTTTGTTAAACGTATATATTCACACAGATTCAAAACTTTAAAAATATTTTTTTAAAAAACAAATAAATAAGTATTTGAACGTACTTTTTTTATAAAAAAAAGTACAAGATTTAAAGATAAAATATTTTTGTAGATGGAAATGATTGTTTATTAATTATCCAAAAGCTGTGTAATTAAAAAGTCAGATGAAAAATAGATAAGAGAATAAAGAGATTTTAGCTTGACCAATGGAAGCAAATAAAGGCCCGGACCATAACGAAAAAATGGTACAGTGACGTTTTTGTCTGTGAAATCCATAGGAGGACTATAAAAAGAAAAATATTGAGTTCCAGTCAGTTCCAACTTGATTTGGTGAGACGAACGATGGAACGCACATATCATTCTCTCTCACTCATTTTAAAAAGGAAAAGACTGTGATTCCAGAATGAACCAGCTAAGGCTACCTCCAGAATATCAGAATGGTCTTCCATGAAAGTCTTCAGGGGAATTGCCAACAAAAACCTGGACTCTTTTACCGTAAGCTACATGAACTAAATTTTTAAAATCATAAAAAAAAAAAAGAATAATTAAGAACTTTCGTCAGGGTTTGACAAATTTAATAAACAAACCAACTTAAATGTTAAAGTGAGCTCTTATCTGATTTTTATAAGTTTCAAATCAATTAATAATGTTTAATTTTATATATTTTGCGTTTGATAAAAATCATTTCCATTTATTATTTTATTTGTATTAATATTTATTGTTTAAATTTTAAATGAGGAAATTTAAGTTGGATATAGACGTTGCATAGATTCATTAGCAGTTAATTATGTTGCTGTTTCATAGTCGATTGGAATATATAAGTCATCAATGTCACTGCGGCATCTTACGATGAATGCTACTGGATTTTTTGTATTCCCTATGCAATTGACGTTATCGATGATTTTTGTATTTTGATCGGTTGTGTTTATTTTGAAATGTTTTTGACTATGGAATCTGTGCAGCCAATCTATACTGAACATTATAAAACAAATTGTATAAAATTCATCTGTGCGAACATATCTAAAGGTTAAATTTAAGTTGGGCATGAATGGCTGTATAGATTTGTAAAGTTATATATATAGTTTAAGGGAGGGTAATCTTAGGTTATTTGTTTTGCAGTTGAATTGGGTCAATGGATTAGATGTATTGATGTAATTAGTAAAATGTAGCAGGAGATCCGCTATGGGTAGGATTGCATATATACGCCACACATCTTCTGTTTGCCTATGGATGGGATTGTAAGTCGGCAAAAAGGACCGCAGTCCATTCCTATGGAGTTTTTTTGTTTATTGTTCTGCTCACCAACAGATGTAGCATTCCTGTTGGTTGAGAGACAATGTCTTCTCTAACTCTACTTACTGTTCAGATGAACATTCCTGACAGTATAGTATTTTGTGTTGTATTCATGCTGCATTGAATACATAGATATATCCGATGGATTGACATTGGTTTGGCTGCGAACTTTTTGGCCTAAGGTTAACTAAGGGATAGAACATTTTTCTTTTTAAAGACAATCTATATAGTCTATTTATACATCTATATAGTCTATTCATACTTGACCCTCTAAATAAATATTAAACTCATTATTGCAAGCTATTTAAATGTAAAATTAAAAGTTAATATAAAAATCTAAAATGTTAAATTTATTCCTCAAAATTTAAAATGATTCAAAATTTATATGTGCATAAATAAATGTTTGTTATTTACTGGCAGTGGCTTTTATTTTATTATATATAAATACAAACTAAACAAGTTATTTTTTATCTCTGCATCTCCATGAGCTAGTGACAATGGGCTAATGATCTGAATATTTAAATAAAGTGGAATCTTAACAGCGCGTATCTGCCTACTTTATAAATTTTTCTAGGCTCAAATGCCTAGATGGCACCCTGTAGTGTAGATTGCGGTTAGATTCAATTATCACTTTCTTTTGGATCATTATAATATATTAATGTTAGATATTCATCTTTGTAAATAATTGGTCAAGTACATAAATTTCTACCACTGGGTTGAGAGTAAGGACTTCATTTTTATAATATCATTATTAGATTTCAGTATGGTAGAAACTCATCCTTGACATAACAAATAACATGTATCAGATTGAATTATTATTCATATTTTATATTTTTGTTAGTCAATAAATGTTAATATAATTTGTTATTTTAACTTGGTCTCTAGTTCATCATTTCCATATCCACCATCAGCTTTATAACTTCATTATTTACATACCCATCATAAACATTATAATCTTAATTATTCTAATACATATCAATATTATCCTATTATTTTAGAGGGAATAAATAGACATAATGAAGTTGATTATTATAACTTTTAATACATATACACTTTGTTTTATATCTAATGTTATTTGGATATGCTTATAGGATTTTTGGTAATCAATTATCACCTATATAGAGGTACAATAACTTATTAGTGTGATCTTTCCTGATAAGAGAATCCAAGAGTTTGAATACTGTGGTATAATGTGGCTAGAAAGGGGTGAGAATTGGATGAACTGACCCAAATTGTATATAGTTAATAAAAACATGTAGAGCTAGTCTATTGGAAGTAGATACAATCATAGGTTATATATTTCATCACATAAGCACTTTCATCCTATCTAAAGACCCAAAGTCTGACCATAGTAAGATGCTCTCCTTCTATCTCCTGAGAAATCTACCAGCCCATTACATCTGGTGCTCAACATTTAGGCATGAATATCAAGTTTCCAGGGAGAGCCAGGTATTAAACTCATAATTTTAAAAAAAATAATTTTTTTTTGGAATCTTCTTTATTTTAAATTTTGTTTGCAATATGTAACCTTTATGAACTTACACATCTAGCACATATTTGATACATGTAACTACAGCTTTGATAAGTGTATCTAATTTTTTTTTACTATGAACAATCATAAAATGAAAATTATAGGTAGGATGGTAAGTGTAATTTGAGGGATATAAATAATGAAATGAGCCAGGACCGATAGTTAAATAAATAGTCATTGATTAAACCGTAGCTAAAATAGATGAGTCATGGAAAATAAAAGATCAGGTTTTTAAAATGGGAAATAAAAGCTACATACACAAAAGGAATCTAAACTAAATGCAAATGGCAAAGGGTGGTGTATAAAACCCTATGGTACATATATATTCACTTGTATTTATAAAACCAAATGCTATATTTTAACTTTCTAAATAAAATTTTAATGTTAACCAGAAGTAAGAAGTATTTATTAAATGTGGATCATAAACATCTGAAACAAAGGGTAGTAGTGAAAGTGAAATGGAAGCGACTACCACTATTGTTGAGAAAGAATCTTGGTATAGCCAAGCATCTGGGGGGTGGGTCTTTAGTCAAAATGGAACACTTCTCACAGGTGCAGAAAGAGAGCCAGTTTGTTTATCAAATTCAAGACCCTCCTATTAATGAAACCAGTCAAACACATCAAGCAGACATAACTCAAATTGTAGCAATGCTCCAAGTGATATTGGATCAGATGAAGAACATGAATGGTCAGATGGATATGTATGATAACAACAGGGAAAGTAAAAAAATTGTAGTGAAAGATGGAAAAGAAATTTTATCTGGTAAATCTTATCATTGGCATAACTGGTACATTGTTTGCAATCAGTATCGTTTGTATATTTGGAGTAAAGAAGTAGTTTTAAAATTACAGAAAGACTGAAGGATGTCAGATTTTCCACTCGATAGATAACGTTTAGTTAAAAGCTGGCTTTGGATTGGTATTTTTAGATCTAGTGTCTGAACCTACCCTGACACCTCTCTGAGGAGTGCCAAAGCACAAAAACATGATCAGGGGTTTGGGAAGGGGTTCCTGACAGAGATTTTAAATGCTTTCTCTGGCTAAGCATTTATCACAAAGCTTGTTGAGGAATTGGCAGTCCTCATTGTTTATAACTTACAAGCTTAAGAGAATAGGTATGACTCTTATTTTGACTATTTTATAGTCTCTGCCTTAAGTCTTATGCAATGTTATATTGCTAAGACTACTAATATATGGTATGGCTGAAGATCTAGCAGCCCCAAATAGCTATTTGAGTTGGATAGCTGGGTTTGAAGATGTAGATGTCTGAAAATTTCAGATTTTCCACTCAATAGATGTTTAGTTAATTGCTGTCTTTGGGTTGGTATTTTTGGATCTAGAGTCTGAACCTACCTGACACCTCTCTGAGGAGTGGCAAAGCATGAAACAATGGTCAAGGGTTTGGGGAGGAGTTCCTGACAGATATTTTAAATGCATTCTTTGGCTAAGAATTTATCACAAAGCTGGTTGAGGAATTGGCAATCCTCATTGTTTATAACTTACAAGCTTAAGAGAATAGAATCATGTGATCTATGACTCTTATTTTAACTATTTATAATGAAGGATGGTTTGAAATTAGTTTTGATGGAAAATTTGCTACTATGTATACTAGTGGTAATTTATTGGAGGATGGTGATAAGGAACTACATTTAAAAGAACTACAGAATGCATGTAGTCAAGTTATGCCTGGTACTCCTAGTCAACCTATTCTATCTTCACTTGATTCAACATGTTTAATCATTAGAAATTGGTCTTTTATGTATGAAAAGTATGATAGAATTATTATTCGCAATTCAGGTAATCAACAGCAAGCTATTATCTTACAAAAAGATTTGCCTGGTTTTATTTTTGAATCAAAACAAGGTATTAAACAATCTTTTAATGCTAAAAAACTTCATCTGAATTTTTTACTGATTGGATATCTGAGATCCCCAATGATGGAATAGAAGAGTATCCTATCAACCTTATTTTGGAGAAAACAATACCAAATACCCTGATCAAACTAACTCAAATACTCCAATACCAGCCTCACAAATAAACTAAACTCCACTACACAATGAGCATGAATGATGGTACAACACAGATTAGTGTGGAACATCAACACCAAAATCCCAAAACTTACCCTGAATGTGATGATGATATCCAGAGAAAATCACTTTAGATCAGATGATTATCACAGAAGAAAACTATCAGAACCACTACCCTATCACACAGCAGAGTAATGACCCAAAGAATCAGTACAATATTTTTGAAGCGATTGATTCAAATCCATTAAACCCTGAAAGAACTGTGGAAATAAATAAAGCAGAGTCTTCAAGACACACAGTTCATGAGGATGCAACAAACAGAAATAAGGCATAAGCATCAGGATAGTCAAAAATTAAAAAATGAAGTGAAGAATGATTTGGAGATTGTTGCTAAAGACCTTGGTGGAATAAATGACCACAACCCAGAATCCATTTTCTCACAACAGGTAATGCCTGAGATAAGGGATGATTCTCTCAAAACTAACACAGATATTCCAATATCAACTACACAAGTGCCTACCCAGGTAATTAACCATATGAACACATCGACATTGACAAAAAGTCATCTATATCCACAAAGTCAGATAGGTCAGAACACTCAACAAACCTATCCAGAGATAGTATGAAGCATGAGATAAATCATGAGTCTCAGGTGAGACAAGAACAGTTAGATAATACTGCTAATTCTCAAATGAAAAGTCTTTAAGGCTAACCACCATAACAAATTCATAATTGAGGCAATCTCATATGCTAAAGTTGTCATGGCAGAATGCATGGAAGAAGATGAGATGGAAAATGAATTGGATATATACTTGAAAACATTCCATCATACTCATATTTTCCATCAAAACAGAAGTAAAGTATTCTTCAGACAAGAGGCTGATGAACTATGTAACAGTCATCAGAATATATCATTATTAACTCAAACAGCTATCACAAGAGTATGAAAGCCAATTTTAAAGACACTAATGGCATAGATGTATTTGATAATTTTTAAGTGTATATTAAGGTATTTAAGACCTCTTCATAATCAGAAATATGACCAAGATAAAAAGATTATCAAATAATGATTTAGATTACCATACTGCATGCCACTAAACAAAAAAATTTCCAGTTCCATAAACTATGCAACACATACAAAGGTCCCTTCACATTCATTAGGCATAGAAATTCTAGTGCTTAAAAAGCCAATATAGGGATGAACTTCAAAGATTGCAACTTGGAACCTGTACACTGGATAACCCCAAAGTAATAAAATCCTAATTTTTATTTTCAGATAATATACTCTGTGCCAAAAACTTAATACTAGAAAACTAATGCTAATCTAAATACCTTTTTATATAGTTCTTATTTTTAAGAATATATAAAATTGTTCTTAAAAATGTTCAAAAATAGTTAGGGCATGAATAGATGCACCTACATTTTTTTTTACACTAAACCACTATTTACAGTCAATAAAACCAACATATGATATAAGCTAACTTAGTGACACAAGAATGCAATGGACCCCAATATAATATTTTTTTTAAAAAAAAGTATACATATGTAAGACAGTCAATGAGTCTACCAACTCATACCTATACCAGTTTATCCCACAGAAATAAATGTAGAAAAGGGAAGATTACAAGCATATGAAAGGCTCAAGAAAATAGCTAACCAAAGAAACAAAGATAAAAAAGGAATGATATTACAATTATAAAGTAGGGGACAAATCTTGATAAGAACCTCACATGTAAGCAAACCCCAAGATAACATGTACAATAAGGTTTTTCAACCAATATGAAGGACCATTTACAATTGTAAAACAATTTGATCACAATGCATATTGGATTGATATTGGAGGAGAGGTATAAAAGGAACATATAACACCCATATCTTAAAACCATATTATGGACTCTCCACATGATCATACAGCTGCCTTGTATAATGCACAACTCAGCTAGAATTACAACAAGGAATGACAAAGTATAATAAGCGATAAAAAGTATATATATATATCTAGGTGATTTATGCAAAAAAATGTGCATAATTAGGGATATTAATTTTTTTTGATGAGGGTATACCCAGATTAATACTTTAAAATCATTGGGTTATCATGACACTAACCGAGATAAAAGAGTCAATCCATACAAAGTAATGGATGCTCTAATATTTAGTTAGCCCTTTGAAAAATCCAGTAAGACTCAGAAAAGGAGCAGGATAAAGGCTAACAAATAAATTTATGTGCCATATGAATAAAGACACATCACTGGTTAATTGTTTGTCCATATAACCATCAAAAATCCTAAGTCTAAATCACACTTTAAATGATATGACTTAGCCATAAAAAGAAAGTGTAAAACAATGTGAGAGACTAGCTGATAAAATTAAGCAATATTGGAGTAAACTTTTAAAACCCTCCATTGAAACCCAACTCGATCCAGCATTAAACAAACAGCTACTTATATGTAAGTGTTAAAATTCTATCCATAAGTCAAAATTTTAACCATGTAAGTGGAGGGGTGTTGTAATTATGAGTTACAACTCTGACACACCATCCAATGTTTTGAGCAAAGGCAAAACATTTTTTTAATATATAGGTATAAAAAATTTGTCTCTACAAAAGTGTGCACATCATTTTGGCTGATTTCTCATGCATCTGAATATTTTTTTCTCTTTTAAGTTATATTCATGAATGACAGCAACCAATGAATACAGATAACAATGTCAGATCTTCCCGACTAGTTATTGGCCATCTGGTTACCATTGAGTAGTTATGCTTATGAGGTGACTATTGAAAAGTACACAATTAAATTAAAGACTAGAGATTTTAAATTTATAATTAACTTTAACAAATGTGAGTTTTATATAATGATAATGGTCTATTAATGATTTTTTTCATCATATTCTTTGTAGTTAGGTTATTCATAATTCCTTCAGGTTTTACATAACATTCATGTTCTGGTCATTTTTCTAATTTTACAGTTGGGTGTTCAAGGTAGTCAGCTCCATAGTGTACCGGTCAGTTTGCTTATTTCATACAACCAGATCTGGAATTCTAGCCTGAGTATCTCGAGTCAGATCATATACAAGATACTTAAGTCAGGGATACTCTCTAACTCTGCCCTACAGGTTCAAACCTAGGTCTCTTTACTTATGATTAGCAATACTGATGATACAAGTCATATTTAATTATTTCTGGCCAGCAGCTCAGTGGTAAAACAAAGACTGTAATTAGGCAACTGGCCAGATCTATATAATAGTTATTGATAATCAATTGTTTATGTCTTCGGGATACATATCAACCTAAAGTGCATAGATATGTGTAAGAGAAAGCATAATCAATAGTATAGGTAATGGCTCCAGAGTAAGATTTTAAATATATTTAATAATATGCAGATTATGTGTTAATAGATATATATTACATTTAAACATAAATATTAGCCTCGCATTATAACATTTACATATTTCATAGTCTTATATGTATATTAAAACATATAATTTTATTTAATACATTTATTAACAGTGCGGTTTTATATGTATTTTAAAACAGATATAATTTTATTTATTACATTTATTGATAATGTGATTTTATATGTATGTTTAAACAGATATAATTTTATTTAATACATTTATTAATAGTGCGGTTTCATTGGTATGCCAATAATTCTTTATTATTGCATTAATGGAGCAAACAGGGATTACAGTAATTGAATAATATGCTAATTATTATCAGCCTATAAAAAAATATTATCAGCCTAATGTTACAAGCACACACACACACACACACATATATATATATATATAAGTTTTATGAACAATCACTTAACCTGAGAATTTATACACAATTAGTGTATTGTGTTAGGACATTATACATCAATAAAGATTTTTATATTTCAGATGAAACATAAGGGAAGCGTATACTGAGCATTTTCATTATCCAGAATTGGATACTAACATTAATTTATAGATAAAATTCAGCTATAACATTTAAGTATGTGTACTTCAGCACAAGTGATCATAACATCAACTACAGAATTATCTAGGCAGGGTTTAATAAAGAAAGAATAAGGTAGAGTAATGGCAGTGCTAATGTGTGGACTATTTTTATATTAGAGAAATTCATTTACAAGACACGATGGTGTGCTTATGAGAGTAGCGAATGGAAGTGCAATTTTTGTTTCACATTATATGAGACCAATTTGCCACACTCCAAATTTATGGGGATGGGTCATTGGTACGAAGAAATATTCAGCCTGAATGGGATCACACTGTTGGTGCAAAAAAATCCCATTATTAATCAGGCCCAAGGTCCAGGGTCTATTCCTCTATCATGGACTGAAAGTGATGAATGAGTGGTTTGGGACTTTCCCGATGCCTACATTGGACGAATAGCACATAATTAAGAAATTGACTGACATTAGCAATGCTTGGACAATATATATAACCATTATTTCTGGTGCTTAAAGTTAACCCAAGGTATTAGTTATTCATTTTCTTGACGGTATGATCAAAGTATTTAAGCTGACTTATTTAAAGATAACAAACATTATGATACATATTTTGAAATATAAAATTGATTTCACTCTTTAGTAGTTTTCTTTTCTTTTACTAAATTTAAAATATAGAACTCAATTTTCCCCCACTCTATGCCATCTAACTTTAATTTTAACATTATTTTAGGACTGGACACAACATGATAAACAAAATTTTAATAGTATTCATTTAATGATTTACCTGGCTGAGAATATTTAGGCAATTTTTAAACATAAAATGACATCTGCGATTTTAAATCATTTACTTTTTTTTCATTAATTTGGGAAATGTTTTTTCCCCCTCCCTAAACAGCAATAATAAGATAGTAAGAAAAGTAATATTTTAAAACTTTCCAACTCAGCAAAGTACAACCTTATAATAAACAACATAATTAATTAAATGATGCTCCTTCTTTTTTAAATAATAGGAGACTTAGCTAAATTAAAACACATTTGCAGAGTTGGGGAATAAATTAATGACATATTAGTTGAATGAAATAAAAAGAAATATTTATATTACAATTATATAGAAAATCAATGCTGCACTAATTTAAAATAAGAATTTTGTGAGGCTAATAGAGAATTATATGATTAGTTTATAAAGAATCATGTAGAGATTGGATTAAATATCATAGAGGTAAGTTACTTTTCTAAGATTATACATTTAGTTTACAGTAAGTTTAGTTATAGTTAATATATATAAGATATAGGAGATAAGTGTGAGGTGGCACTATTACCTTCATAATACTTTTCTTGATTCTATTCTCGTGTAACAGTTCATTATTTTTGATGTGGTTCGAAATTACCAGCAGGTAGCATGCTTTTCCAGACCAAGTTCAAGGTTTCATTTAAGTTCAAGAAGCATTTCCATAGAGAGTGGTTCAGGAATGGCCAAAGGAAAGTGTGATGGTTTACTCCTCAGTCATGTCTATGGTAGTGGATGGTGTGGAATCAGTTAAACAAAAAAATTGAAAAACCAAAAGAATAATTTAGGCCAAGCTAAAACAAGCAGACTCCGATTTGGATTTTTTTTATCTGCTCTTTATCAATCCAATTTTTGCACTATTTATACAATTCCTTGGAATGTTGTGATGCACTTTGAACTTGCCTGAAGCAATATATAATTTTGATACAATAGTAATTTTCTATAGCAAGCCCACCTTTGTTTCATAATAATGCAATTGGTCTGGAAAATTCTTGAATTATTGTTTTACATTCTATTTTAATATTTGTAAAGATCTCTTAGATAAATTAATTAATAATTAATGGAAAAGTGACTTTTATTCATAGCACTTTTGATTAATTTGACTTACACTAATTAATCCCCCCCCCCTTTTCTTTGTTTTAAATTTTATAGTAATGTTTCTAGAAATTTCCAACCCAATTGCATTATCTTGTTCCATCTTGTACTGCCATGATGAATAGAAATATATAAATCTTAAACATTTCCCAATTAATTTATATAACATTATTAGTACAATAAACTGTGTATATATTTTAACTAAATCTATCTCTCGTTGAGTGTCCACGTCTCTCTTGATTCACTTTCTTTCCCAAATCATTAATTTATTTCTTTTAAAATGAGATTAATATTGAAGTGAAAAAAAAAAATTCTGGGTAAATAGCGAGTACACATACAAGCATGGTGAGATAGATTTTGAATTTGGTTAGAGGATACAATGATTATTGATACTCATGAAGCATAATCTCAGCTTCAGATTATCTGCTTCAATAGCTTACACTGTTGTGCCACCATAAATATTCAACATTTGGATGAAAACCTCATTTTTTTGTTAACAGGATGCTCTTTGTAATTGAAATAATATTCAGTCAAATTACTCATTATAGGAATTGTTACTATATGAGGTCTAGTAAATCAATATAGTGCTAAAAATGCAATAACTGCAAAGCTAAAGATGTATAGTATTTCATTAAATCATACGCTGAGCACTTTCAAGAGACATGGCTCTCATATTCATAGCTTTATTTGTATGATAGCTGTTATTCTAATTATATGCAAATATATGCAACTTTAAGCATTCCATTTCTTGGATACAAAAAGAGCTATGAATATGAGAACCATGTCTCTTGAAAGTGCTCAGTGTATGATTTAATGAAATACTACACATCTTTAGCTTTGCGGTTATTGCGTTTTTAGCACTATATTGATTTACTATAATAATCCAACAGGCAAAGTTTTAAAAAACTAAATTCATATTATATGAGGTCTGTGGAAGGCAACGATATAATGTATTCTTAAAAATTAAAAATATTTTATTAATTTTTTAAATTTAATTTTGAAAAATTAAAAATGATCTGAATATGCATTTGTGTAGAAGACATTCATAACATCACAGACCTCATATAGTAGTAAAAAGTCATTTGATGAGTGGTTTGACTGAATACCATGTCAATTACAAAGAGCATCCTGTTAATCAAAAAGGAAGTTTACATACAAATGTTGAATATTTACAAAGTGATGACACAACTTAATGATCTATTGATAAAACTGACTATTGAACACCAAGCTATAAATTCAGAAATGACTGGAAAATGAAACCTGAAGAAATTATGACTACTTATTAGTTACAAACATATATATATATTAAATGTAATAATGCTCAAGGATAAATGGATTTGTAAGTAATCATTAAAAACCAATCAACATTTAGACAATCCCAATGTTAATAACAACCAACAATCTCAAACTGCTGTCAAAGCAACGTTCTTTATTGTTAAAAAAAGGTTGCCTTGACAACAGTTCGAAATTGTTGATTGTTATTGATATGGGGATTGTCTAAGTGTAGATTATTTTTTAAGGATATATATATATGTCATTAACAAATTCCAATTAAAGAATTTTTACATATGACTTTTTTTTTAGATTCTGAATCAAAACCACCTACTACACCTTCAAGTGAAGTGGGTAAGAAAATTTTTAAAAACAATCATCCATACATATATTTATCATTGCATACATTAAAATGAAGATTGTTACTGGTGAAAAGCATGAATGGGTTCCTGCATATGTGTTGTTGCTTGTGTTAGAGTAGAAGTATTTCAGCAAATGGAATTCAACCAATTGTTGGTGTTTTAATAATAAGCAACCACATTCATTGTTTATCAGCCAGGTGTTTCATTTGGAGTGATTTACATCTCTTTAAATAGTTACATTATTCTAGTGATTAAATGGCTATTAAATATGAGAATATTTAATATTAATTCTGAAGTAATGATTCTTATTTTGCAAACATTATAAAATCTTTTACATGTCAGACAACTTGCATATAATCCCCTGCCCTCTTAGTGGTTCAATTTAATAGTTAGTATGAATTTATATCTCATCTGACTGTTAAACTGCATTAATTTGATAATGTGTTATTTGTAAATTTATTCAAATGAGTAGAAAATCTGTCTTATAAATGATTTTCACAATATAAGCATATGAAGAGTATTACTTGAGAAATATTGTATATATTTATATTGTAGCTATGGCAGTTAGCTATATACATTAAATATTTACATTAAATGCAATGTTAATCAATGACATTTTAATTCTAAAGCCTTGTTAAATAAAGGGTTAAATTATACAATGTTAATCCATAATAGCATTTTAATTCTAAAACCTCTGTAAATAAAAATTTGAGTTTTGTTCTGGTAGTGTGCATGTGAGTTAGTTCACATTTTATCTCAAACAAATATTTCTATACAAAAACAAATAAAAAAAGGGACTGGCTAGTTTGTCAAATTAATTTGAAAAATTGTAAAAGGGAGAGAAATAGTTTCTTAAACTTATCAACTCTGTGATAGAATTTTTAATTTCAGAATAACTTTGTAGTCCTAAAAAAATAATGTTTTTTTTCTCTGTTTTCTCTTTTCAATGATGATTAATCATCATACTTTTTTCTTCCCTGTGCTTATCAAAAAGAAGACATTGATAATAGTTATAAATGGAATTTTAATTAAGCTGCTTGTTGATAAGCACCTTATAGAGCTTGGATAAAAGCAATTAGGTTTAATAAGGTATAAAAAGGGTTGCCAGTAAAAATTTAAAATCCATCAATATATATTTTGAGAATATTCAATGCAGATTACTTGTAGATTTTTTTTATTGTGAAAACCATTGGCTTGCATATATATAATACACACTAGAAATTGGAAAATTAAAAAGTTGCCATTATAAATAAAATATATGATAGTTTTGTATATATGTAAATTAAATTTTAAACAAATGATCAGCTATCATGCTCCATAGAAAAAGAACACGAAGTTATTCAGCCTGCATAACCTAGCATGAAAAAAAAACTTAATTGCTCCATTCCAGTTCTATCATACATGAATACTTACATATGCCTTGCCAAGAGAGAATAAAGATTTACTGAAAATGACCAGAGAACTACAGACTGATTATTAAAGAAATATCACATTCCATTTTGTTAACAAACCATATGAATAAAGTTGTTTAATCATAAATAGAAAATACATTTTAAACTCTATGAACAAATGAGAAATATGTTTAAAACTCCATGAGGAAATGGGAAGTGAAAAAAAAATTATTCCAAGGATTATCATCACTGGACCAAAGTGATAGTTTTCGTATAACTATGTTTTGATGGAGAAAGATAAAAGATGAAAAACAAAAGAATAAAAGACAAAGACTAGAAATAAGAATAATTATTCATTTTGTCATTCTATTTAGAATGTTATGTAAATATTGTTTTTTCTTTCTCTCAGTTGTTAATCATTAATAATATCAAATTTTTTTTTGATATTAATCTATCTACTCTAAATATTATATATGTATTTACTTTAGAATAAGGTTGTGTATTTATGTTTTGTGTTTTTTTATATGCACACACTAACTATTTTCTTATACGATTATTATTATTATTCACATGTGCAATTTCAACTTTTATGGGGCATCTGAGTAATAAAATATATATTTTTTAATATTTGTTTACTTTAAAATAAAATAAAAAGTAATGCACTATTATTGTTACCTAATGATGCATATGTCTTGTCAAGAAATAATAATAACAATTGTTTGAGATGTAAAGACAACTTACATGTTACTACTGGAATAAAACTGTTATTGTTATATCTGTTTTGCTTTATTCACTTTTCATTTGTGCATTTCATCAAATTAACTATGTAGTGCAACATTACCATGAGTTTCATGATCTGTAGCTAACAAAATCTCTACAAAGGATATAAATTTAAATCCAGATTGCTAATGGTCCCATTCTGTGTCTTTAATGATATAACATATTTTAGTCACCTTAGGTATCATGGGTTATACCCATATGCTGAGCAGGAAATACTATTGCATGGAGTTAACATTATCAGTAATAGGCTTTAAACTGGTAATACATCTAAGTCTGCTGATCATAGTTTATGAGCCAGTTATAGTTATGATCAAGTGTGCATCATAGTGTTGATTAAAAAGGGGTCTGTATTACTATATATATATATATATATTGTAAAGGAAACCTGGCGATCGAAAGGCGTAAACTTCCCTTTTATATAGATATAATGGGGAATTCTTATAATTCAAGATCGCCCACTTTCCGCTACCGCAAGCAGAGAGAAAATACGGACATAAACGAGTCTATATCCGCACTTGACCGAACCTGTATGCTATATGGGTATAGTCCCAGGTTATATTTCCCGGGCAACCTTCTCCCGACTGCTGTAAGATTTAACAGAGTTACAGCGCTTGGATAATTATAGATTTAATGGGATCAAATACTGCACACTAGCTTCACATGTTAATTAAGTACCCAAATGAATAATAATTATTTTCCAAACCCTCAGATTATATTATTTTTGGAAGTGGCGAAGAAAGAGACGAAACAGATTTTACATAAATAAAAGATATTTAGTACAATAAATTATAATAAAAGAAACACTCTAAATTATTAACACTCAATATAAAAAAAAACAGATTATGCTATAATACTACAAAAAATAAATAAATACAATAGAAGATTCTATAAATGATTGCAATCTGTGGAAATAACTTATCCCTTTATAGTCATTTCAAATAATCAAAGAGTCTAATTAATGTCTATCTCATTATATGTGGGATTGGCAATTACAATTAAATTTAAACGGTATGTGCACATAAGTTATATAAAATGTCTTGTTCATAATTACCTGACCGTCCCGTGGAATTTTTCCCACTTCTTTAGTAGGGAACGGTCACTCTTTGGTTAGATTTGATTGTTGGAATTCTTCCATATTGTGGGCATCAAGGCAAGGCAAAGACAAACTCTTCGGCAGGCACTATGTCGGCAGTTGTAACATCGAGACGTAAACCATTATAGCACGGAAGTCTGGATCGACCGGCGATCGCGACTGGCCCGTCGAAGCTTCCCTTATGTTATAGTTTGTCTTCATGTTCCCAAAATTTAACTTTTCATGTCTGCTTTCTATTTATATTTCTCTGCTTCTTATCAGAGCTGTGTCCTCATTGAAGTCTCGACCAATACTGTTTTCCAATTCCTTAATTAATGTTCTTTATTTTTCAAATTCCTTCCTTATCTTGATCACCCGCTGTATTTTTATTTCACACCTTTTTACTTTAACATGCTTTCAGCAACTTATACAAAATTACTTATAATTTGATATAATTTTATAATATAATATTTTACACTTATTTATCAGTCACTTTCTTTAATAAAATTGTTTCATTTTGACATGAAATAAACCATACTCTCTTTACTCATACCTTCACACATGCATTTCATTTTTCGTCAAAATGTGTAGTTTTAAGAACAGATCTTTATCTTTCGTTGCATTCTAAAATTTACTTATTTTTATTACACTCCCCAACTACCGCTTTCTTTTACATTATTAAGTTTCTATTTTATTTATATTTCCATTCTCATTTTTTTTAATCTTACACTAAACACATGATGTCGATGTTTTTAACCTTAACATTTCTATTCTTTCTAAAATCTGAACTTTGGAGGATAAAAAATAAGAATCTTTTTCGATTCTAATTCCCTCTCTTTTTTTAATTAAGCATTTCTTTGTTTTGTAAATTTTTTTTAAACTCACTTTTTTATAATCCAAGCACAATATTTAACATTATTTCAATGTTAAATATCTATATGTGTGACCGTAGTATGTGCGATCACCACAATATATATATATATATTGTAACCTCTGTCTTTTTCACTTATTCACTTTCTTAGATTTATAAATGCCCAGGCGCCAATTCTATACAAGATAGAATAAAATTTATAACTGTAATTACTTTTTAACTTATTAAGAGATTCTTATACTGTAATTATTCTATGGCTTAGCTTAGTTGAGGTTATAGGATATGGTATTCATATAGGATGCAAACAAGAGTAATAAAACATTTATGGATAACAATTCTGTAACACTAATTTAATTATATTCCAAGCATTTATTCAATTATAAAACCTTTGCAAAATTATAAATTATCACATTTATTACAGGATAGACAATGATGAAGATCGGGTACCTTTCTACCTACATCATCATCTATTCTAAGCAAAGTAAAATAGATTATTGGCATTGTAATACTGAGCTTTATCAACTCCAGACAAATTAAATAAATTGACTTATACTAGCAAATCTAGATATTCTATAACTATGTTATGTTAACCATATGTGTGTGTGTGTGTGGAGATGGAGAATCGAACATATAATAAAACAATTCATATGGGATATTAATTCAATAAAATATTTATTGAAAATAAAGACAAAATAACAAAAACAAAATATATTATTATCCTATACATCTTGCTATTAATATATCGACTACACATCTTTCAGGTATTGGCTTATTTCAAACCTTAGTTAATGCTCCATTTACCCCTAATTCCATTTTATCAAACATTTCTATTAATCTTCCAGATTGATATAAAAAAATCCTTGAATAAGAAAACTGCCAACTTGATTCTATTTTGAAACCAATTTTGCAATAACTGTATATTTAAAACAGGAATAAAGTAATTCTAATGGCATTGGATTACTTTTCATCTCAGGTATATGACAATATATATCAACAAAAATATAAACACTTTACAAGATATGAGACTTAAGTAATCAAGACCCCATGATTGGACAGCCATTTAAACCCTATCTACAATAATCATCAATCAAATCCAACATGCTGGCTGTTATTCCACTCCACTATCATTAACTAATCATGTCATCCACATTGTGTGCCATTCATAATAGAATGTACAATATATAATCTCCAATAAAGAATAAAATACACACATAAACAAAGATGAATCAATCACCAATCATTGTGAGGCCATTTATAACCTCAGTAACCTCTATATATCATGCCCCAATCATTGGGAACCATTTATCCATAAATATATCGAGCATTTAACCCATAAATGTTGAGGCATCCACATTGGGCAAGCCATTTAACCCATGACAGTTGTGGCTCTATGTATATATCAAGCCATCCATGTTGCATGCCATTTACCCACCCTGTAACCTCTGTCTTCTTCACTTATTCACTTTATTAGATTTATAAATGCCCACGCACCAATTCTATACAAGATAGAATAAAATTTATAACTGTTATTACTTTTTAACTTATTAAGAGATTCTTATACTGTAATTATTCTATGGCTTAGCTCAGTTGAGGTTATAGGATATGGTATTCATATAGAATGCAAATAAGAGTAATAGAACATTTATGGATAACAATTCTGTATCACTAATTTAATTATATTCCAAGCATTTATTCAATTATAAAACCTTTGCAAAATTATCAATTATCACATTTATTACAGGATAGACAATGATGAAGATCGGGTACCTTTCTATCTATATCATCATCTATTCTAAGAAAAGTAAAATAGATTATTGGCATTGTAATACTGAGCTTTATAAACTCCAGACAAATTAAATAAATTGACTTATACTAGCAAATCTAGATATTCTATAACTATGTTATGTTAACCATATGTGTGTGTGTGGAGATGGAGACTCGAACATATAATAAAAACAATTCATATGGGATATTAATTCAATAAAATATTTATTGAAAATAAAGACAAAATAACAAAAACAAAATATATTATTATCCTATACATCTTGCTATTAACTCTACCACTTCACTTCTTACTTAGATAAAGTACACTTCTCTCTAACATCTCATTTATACTGAAAGAAATGAATTGTTAAAAAATAAATAAAATGAATATGATATTAATATGATATGTTATAAAGATTTTAATATTCATTTGCAAACACTAACTTTAATAATAGTTTTTCTTTTTTTACTATTCCTTATTACCTATATTTTCGAATATGTGTGCCTGTAAAATGTTATAAATATAACGCATTTATCAATCATACTATTTATAATTTATTTACGAAATAATTGAAATAAAACAAAAGTATAATTTTGGAAACAATAATAATAATAATAATATTTATAACAGTACACACACATTCGAATATAAAACTTATGTATAGAATGATTTTTAACCATGTAAGACAATATATTGTCTTACAATAATAATACCCAGTTACATTAGCTTTAAAAAAAATATAAAAATTACATTTCTAGTATACAAAAAAAAAATACTTATCGATATGTAATTATTAGATGATGAATTGTTATTAACTTGAAAGTCATTATTTGAAATGTCAACGATATATATACGATGTATACACTGCTTCTATTAATAATAAATGAATCACAAACAAAAAGTTAATCCTGACAGTTAAAAAATAACTTGATATAACTGCGAAAGTTTCCAATATTGAAAATCTTGTAATAAACATTATAAATATATTAGCATGCACTGGAAGTATTTTATTAATCACCCGAAATAAAATCTCCAATTAGGTGAAACAATTATAGTAAAGTTTTATGGTCTTATCCTTTTAATTTTAAATTTGATATAATTTTGTATTCCCATTGTTAACAATTTCTCTATGTCAGAATACAGTTACTATAGACAATCACAAACTGGCGTTCAGTGATGTATTTTATTATTTATTTCAGTCATATATCTGTGAATAATAAATTCTTTAGTTTATAATTCTTTTACTAAGAAAACAAATTATATTGGATAAATTCTTTTTTTAATTTCACTTTATGTAATATTAAGAATAGGCTTTTAAAAATTGAAAATATATAAAGCATTTTGCAATAGTATTGAATATGTTTTCTCACAATTATTTTCATTTCTAATATTTTCCATAATTCAAGTATTATCAATTTACAACAAAATGTTAAATGACTTATAATGGATATTCTTACGTGGTATTCAGGCATTTTAATAGTGAACTCAAATTGCTAGCTGGCAAAGTCAGAGATGAAACCTTGCAAGGTTTATTTTTTTATGTTCATCCTTTTCCTCTTAAGTAGTCTGTTCAAAATTTTTCTTTGTCAACACACACTCACGCCCTCTTTTATTATTATTATTGATCACTTGGCAACACTCCAAAACTAGCTTGCTTTTTAAAATGTCAACAATAGAGTAGTAAAATATAAATAAAAATATCGAATATTAGATATTAATCTACAAATATTATCCAATAACGCAAACAATCTTTACAATTCCAAATGTATTATTAGAAACAATACATAACCAGTAAATAAAAATATATATAAATAAGAAAATCATTTTAATCAATTATATATGTGTATATCTGTTTTGCTTTGCATATAAATTTTATCACTATAATCTGAACATTTTAAATAACTGTATAAAAAAAAATGAACAAAGTATGAAATTATGTAAAAAATGAACATACATCCACATATACAAGCTAAATCTTGGATTGGAGTAGACAATAATCTAAAACACCAATGAACAACACCTGCTATAACCTTCCTATTAATTCTACTCTTATACCAACATTCCCTGATGTTTTCCTGTCTTCCTTTTCCACTACTAAATATATAACTTACAATTCTATCAATTGGTACATCCACCTAAAGTTTAATTTTTTTTAAATCTAATTTCAAATAGCAAATCTCATCTCAATTCATTTTTCTCAGATAACTATTTTTAGCCATTGTTAACACAAATGTGAACTTCCCACATTTCTTCCTGGTGCCAACCTGGAAGGTCACAATATATATACACACACACACAGGGGACTTACTTTATTTGTAAGTAAACCCAAAAGGAAAAAGATAATGTTTGCTATTAGAGAAAATACTTTGGCTTAAAAACTATCAATAATAATTGATACTTATCTAGAAACTCCATTGCTAATAAGTTTTTCTAATTATCACATGCAAATATCGATACCCAATTCCTCTGATTTCGTCATATATACATATAAACTGTCATAGATTGTTACTAAGTGACATTTTAAAATCTAGCTTATATTATTAAAACTAATAGTATTCATTAAGGCTGTAGCCTCAATCACATGCGTATAAAATGTGATAGTAGGGACCTCTACAGGTCTTAAAACCACAAGCTTACTCTTGGAAGAAAAGAGTAAGCTTGTGGTTTTAACACCTGTAGAGGTCTCTACTATCACATTTTATATGCATGTGATTGAGGCTACAGCCTTAATGAATATTATTTATGTAATGAATGTGTGTTTAAATAAAATTTATAATTAAAACAAATAGTCTAATAGGTTTCTTTTAAATGTACACATGTATATAACAAGATTTATTTCCACATCATTAATCAACATTATTAAACATTATCAGTGCACTGCAAGATAGTGTTTCTGAATTATCTATAGCTTTTTTGTCAGATCACTTCAAAAAAACTGCTTATCCAATCTTTTTACATGTGATCTCTTCCTAGGACTTTTGAAAACTCTTAGGATCTAGTTTTGAACTTCAATTGTCTGTCCACTGATACATCTTTTAGCAACATATCTAGCCTGGCTATATCTCAATGACACCTGTTTGTTCATTCACTCTTGCATTTGTTTTTAATTTCTCTTTGTTGATTGTAACATATTTCTCTCTACACTTTATTCTGTAGTCCATCAACTTTGCACTGCTATTTTACTACAAAGCTCAGATCCATACATAGGCATTAGTATTATATATTTATTGTAAATCTAATTTTAGGTATATAGACATAATTGGTTTTTAATATTTAGTTCTCTGCATTGAAAGTATTCAATCCATGTTTAAATCTTTAATTAATTTCAATTGCATTTATATCTGTATTTCATACTTAATTATTGTATTGAGAGCATTCTGTCTTGGTTTAACTCTAATATTAACTTTGCAAGCCATTTGATTATTTTATGTCTTGAATAGTTAAGTGCAATGGCAAAGTGGCAGATTCTGGAATGTAAGATCCTGGGATTGACTTCAGTTCTGACAATTCCAGCATTAAAATTTCTTAAAACTTCTGAATATCACATGATCACCATTCCCTATGCATCCACAAGCTGTTAAAACAGAGGCAAAACTCCATATATTAATACTAGAAACTAATCTGGGTATATTAGATAATTAGGCCCTAGAATAAGATTTTATGCACAAATATTTTTGCATTCATTGATTCCTCTGGCTTGCACTGGATGGCATTCTGTTTTCAAAACATCACAGGATCACCTTTTTATATGCTTACACTGCTGTTATTATCAGTAGCAAACTCTTCATGTATTAGTGCCACCAAGTGCAAGCCTCATTAATGTATGGGGAGTTTTCTATTGTTATTTGTAATAATAATTTGGCCAAAGAATTTATAATTGTTTTTTAATTAATAATTAACAATTTTTGTTTTCTCTTTTCCTGAAAAATTATTGAATGTTACATTATTTTTCATTTCATCTCTTAGTTCTTTTTTGTTTTCATCGCATAGTTCTTGTTTCTGCAGATATGAGGCATTATTAAAAAAATAATGCATATCAATAGGAAATTTTGATGAGTTCAAATAATCTCCATCTATTTTATTGTTTTTCATTACCAGTTTATGTTATATACTGCAAAAATGCTGCAATTTTGACAATAAGGTCATCATACCTTACACTATCACCAGTGTTAATTATCTTATTATAATCACTAGCATTGAATTATGTTATTTGGAATTTGACAATATCTTGAATTTATATTATGATCATCTCATAGGTTAATACCAACAACAATGTCACTTGAACTCATATTTTCAAGAGCAATGATCTTCACCCTACTCCAGAACCACAGTAAAAATTGAGCAACCAATGGACACTAGATAGTATACCTAAGTTTGCAGAAGATGGTTTTAGAAAGAGTGAAGATGATAGTTTTTGGGATCACCTCAAAACTTTAATAACAGCAAAAGTGCTTAGGATGTTAAGTATCACTGATATTGCTTAATTTAGTTCAAGTAATGAATTTATCCAGATTAGTCATCTTGATTGGATTCAGCATCCATCACTAAAAGATCAATGAATATACATATAAGATAAAGTGTAATTGATAATAGATGCAGGCCACTAGGTAAAGATTCTTGCTGAATCCAATAGCTTTCATTAAGGAAGGGGACCTGACTATAAATTGAATCTTTTTGGAGGTCAAGTCAAACAACAGTGAATGTTAAACTATATATGATTGAAAAAGCAGTGAGGATTATTCATAGCTATGTTGGAAACTTCTAGATAATAAATTGACATGAGGCAAGCAGTCATGGAGCAGCTGGATGTATCCCTAGACCTGTACATGAGGCATTTTAATCAATGCTCTAATTTATTGAATATTGTCATCTATTGGAATGTGCCTGCACAGGTCATACTTTGTGTGTGTATATATATATTGTACTGTATTTTATCCTAGTACAAATAGCGTTGGCAATTTAAAAGTTAAATTAATAAATTTCTAATGAAAAATATATGTAAATATATTTGATCTATTAGTTCAAACAACATGAGTGTATATATTTTTTTGATTTGTGTTTAATGAAATTAAAAAGAGAGAAGGAATGTAGAAAGTACAATAAAAAAAACAAATAATTTAATTAAAAGAAACCTTTATCGCAAGGCAATCAGCAGCATGGAAACAAAGCGATAACATTCATTAAGTAATTAAAGATGGCGATCAAGAAAAAAAAGGAAGACTTTGTAGGCTAAATTATTTTAAATTTGGAACACATTGGCAGGTGTCAATAGGAGTTTCTCAGAAAGAAAAAAAAATAAACAGGACAAAAGGAATAACAGTTGGTGCAGAGGGTTCTTCTTAGATCGTCCTTCCTGCAGAGAGCAGTAAAAATAAAAAATAAACGTGAAGAAATTATGAAAGTGGGACAAACTACTGTTACTAATAGACTGAAATATTAAGATGTGCGAGGAGTAGTAGTTCATTTACTGGAGTTGCTTTGTACCTGTGTCGCGAACTACCTGAGTGAAGAAGCCATCGCCTACTAGATTTTAACCACAAAAACTTAAAGATCGCCGGAATACTGGACTGCAGATCCATTCCCAACAAATCCATGCATGGTCAACCTTAGAAATCCTGCACGTTAACATTCAAACTTACCGGTAAGTAATTTTATTAAATCAACAAAATTAGTGACCACTTTCTTGAACTTTTAAGCGTGATTAACTGTGTCACGAGTCATATGAATAAAAGAAACAAATGTTAGCTGTAGTTTTATATTTTGATTGTCTTTTTATATTTCATTCTCTCGATCATATTAATGTTTTTGTTTCGTATTAATAAAGTAAAATGTAACTTACATTGTTATTAATTCTTATAGTTCTAAATTCATTACAATTCAGACATTCTTATAATTCAAATAAATTGCCAATGTTGTACTGAAACACAATCCTCCGGAGATTCCAAAATGTCGTCATAGCTAAATAAATAAAAAAGGGATGTTTGCCAGTGAATTCTAAATATAGAATTCTGGCACCTTTCAAATAAATTAAAAGCTGGCTTACTTTATCCCATTATTTTAGTAGCTACATTAGTTAAAAGAGTGTTGTGTGACCAGGAAAAATAATTGTGTCCATTAAATCTTACGGAATTGTATGACAAAACAAATTTAATAGATAGGACATAATTTGGTCCCCAAGTACGAGTAGTTAACTCATTTAAAACACTAAATAACGTAGTGGACGTTACAATATATATATATCCAGTTATCTGTAGTAATGAAGGCTGAATCTAATCAAGATAAGATTGTAATCTGGAAGTCCATTGTTTGAAGGTAAATCAAGCTGTTTCAATCACAAATCATAAAATCTATGTCACAAGTCAATATCTGAGATTAATGGGGATGTGGTCATTAAAGAAGAGAGATTACACTGATACTATCAAAAAATTCACTATCGAAAGCCTAAATAATAGGTAATACTTAGACTGAAATTTGGAATGAAATGTGAATATAGAGACTATAATAACCAAAAATCTTTATTAAATGATGGAATGCATGTTTCTAGAATATTTTTTTATCAATACAGGAATTAAATTCATTTATGAATATTTTATTTACCTACCTTAATAATTAAAGGTTTTAAAATTTGATAGAATGTAGGTGCGATATGTAATTGGACAAAGCGAAGTTAGAATTTTAAAAAAAAGGAAAAAAAGGGGGGGGAGGGAAAAAGGGAACAAAGAGCCCCAAAAAGGAAAAAAAAAGTGAAAATAAAACTTAAAAAAAAAAACAATTATATATATATAGCATAATCAAACTGAATATTTACAAAAATCTAGAAAAGCAAAAATAATATATTAAACAAACTCTTTAAAAAAAAAACATTATAAAGCATCAAAATTGAATATTTAAAAAACTAAAAAACACCAAAAAATAATCTTGAAAAAAAATTATATATATATCATAATCAAACATTCTTTAAAAAAAAAATATAGCGATATAAATTGGATCCAATATGTAAGTTTTAAAAAAGAAGTTTAAAAAAAATATAGGTCATTAGAAAAATAATAACATTTTAAAAATGCTATCTATACAAATCAGAATATTTTAAAAAATATTTAAAAATATATAATAAGTGGGTACTTGAAGAAATATCATGGAAAAAAAGGGGGAAAAGAAAAAGGATGAAAAAAAATTTAAAAAAATTATATATATATATAGTCTACAAATTGGTTTTTTAAATATTTTTCTAATTTTATAATTTAAAAAAATTCGGGGCAAATTTGTTCTTTCTATCTCTTCGCAAACAAAAAATTATCTTTTAAGTTTGGTTTATTATTTTAAGAGAAAAATATTTATTCGGAATGTTGTCTTTCAATTTATTTTTAAAGTCGGGGGATGAGGAAGATATTTCCAAGAATTATAGTTCGGGGGGGTCTTACAAGATAAAAGAAAGGTAGTTAGCTTTCAAATTTAAAAAAAACAACAACATAAATTCTATGGCTTTTTGAAGCAACTAGTCATGAAATGAAAGAGGGTTAAAATTTATTATAAAAAAAGGGTTTGGTAAATAAATTAGATTTAAAATATCGCGTACATATTATACCACTATATATATATATGTGGTACTGTATTCTTGAAGATTTTAGTTTTACTTCTTATTGTTGCTATTCTGCTATCTTCGTTCCTCTGTTCTAGAGTTGCAAATAAACATATCCTATAATATGTCTTTGTGATATAGAGTAGAGTCTAATATATAAATAAATATATTAAAGGATTCAAATATTATAAGATTATATATAGATGTTAGTGAAGTAAAAGTTGGGTTTACTTGGTTTTTTAAATTTGAAATTACTACTTCTTTTCATAAAATCACATAATTTTGGAATTCTTGGAATATTTAAAAATAAATTGAAAATCAGATTTGAAAATTAATTTTACGGGTTCTTTAAAATAATAACAAATCTTAAAAGATAATTGTGTTTTGGGATGAAGAGAGACAAAAAATTAGTTATCGGAGTGGTAATTTTTTTAAATTATTAAAATATTAGAAAAATTATTTAAATAAGTATTGCGGATATGTATATATATAATTGGTTTTTGGTTTTTTTTAAAAAGTTTTGGATTAAGATTTTATTCTTTCTTTTCCCCCTTTTTCAAGAATGTATTAATGGAATAATGTTTGATTTATAGATTATAGTTTTTAAATATTGTTTTTAAAAATATAGATGAATATAGGAGTATTTTTAAAATAGATTTATTATTTTTCTAATGTGTATATTTTAGTGTTTGAATATATTTTTAAAAAAATGAATAGGGTATCTTTTGAGATTGTGAATATTTGATTATCATGAAATTTTCTGGTTTATTTTAAAGTAATGTTTGATTATGATATATATATAAATTGGGTTTTGGTTTATTTCAAAGTATGTTTGATTTTTCTAGTGGGATATTTTAAGGATTTTTGAAATATTGAATGTTTGATTATGCAATATAAATTAGGTTTTTGGTTTATTTTAAAGTATTTTTTAATTTTCATCTCTTTTCTTTTGCTTTTTTCCATAGTATACTTTGGTATTCAATGAAGAAACTAATGTTTGATTTATAGATTATAGTTTTTAAATATTGTTTTTAAAATTATAATACTGATTAGTATATAGGTTGATAGAGGTGATATTTTTAAAATAGATTTATTATTTTCTAATGTGTATATTTTACGTGTTTTTGTAAATACATTAGATTTTTTTTAAAAAAATTAACATAGGGAATTTTTGAGATTTAGATTGAATATTTGATTATATGCATATATATTAGGTTTCTGGTTTATTTTAAAGTAATGTTTGATTATGATTATATATATAAATTGGCGTTTTTGGTTTATTTCAAAGTAATGTTTGATTTTTCTAGTGGTGGTATATTTTACGGTTTTTATAAATATTGAATGTTTGATTATGCATATATATAAATTAGCGTTTTGGTTTATTTTAAAGTATTTTTTAATTTTCATCTCTTTTTCTTTTGCTTTTTTCCATAGTATAACTTTGGCTATTCAATGTTAACTCAATGTTTGATTTATAGCATTATAGTTTTTAAATATTGTTTTTTAAAATTATAATACTGATTTAGTATATAGGTTGATAGACGGACTGATATTTTTAAAATAGTATTTATTATTTTTCTAATGATCGCTATATTTTAACGTGTTTTGGTAAATACCATTTACGATTTTTTTTTTAAAAAAATGCTTTAACATAGGGTTAATCTTTTGAGATTTACGATTGCAATATTTGATTATCATGACTATATATATTAGCGTTTTCTGGTTTATTTTAAAGTAATGTTTGATTATGATTATATATATAAATTGGCGTTTTTGGTTTATTCAAATTAATGTTTGATTTTTTCTAGTGGTGGCTATATTTTAATGGATTTTTGTAAATATTGCAATGTTTGATTATGACTATATATATATAAATTAGCGTTTTTGGTTTATTTTAAAGTATTTTTTAATTTTCACTTCTTTTTCTTTTCCCGCCCTTTTTTTGGGTAGTAGCACCTTAGGCTATTGAATGTGACGTTTTCCCGCCATTTTTTTAAGTGTAGTCTCTCCCCACCACCTTTTTTAATTGCAGTGCCTCAGGCGTTTTACGTTTTTGAAAAATGAGTGTTTCTAGTCGATGACATTTATCGCTTGCATGTGCCAGCAGTGTTTTTCGGTGTTTCCAAATTCAAAATGGCCACTGAGCGCGTACTATATCAGCACCGTAAATTATCCAATATTGCAATTTATCCAATAATTTGAACACATTTTAGCAAAAATCTTTTATTTTACCTATATGCATACACAATCTTACATTTCAACTGTCCTACAATCTTCATCAGAGCTTTGATATAACAATAAAATACATAACTATGTAAATAATACCATAAAAATGTAAACAATAAAATTAATAAAATAATAAAAATAAAAAAATAAAATTACTTATTCATATACTGGTAGATTTAAGGGAATTATGCTGTAAGTATGTAACTTTTGAATATAATAGGGGATTTTATAAGCAAAAAGAAGGATTATTAATGGGAGGAGCTCTAAGTGGAATTTTAAACAATATTTACATGAATGAGTTTCAGAAAATAAGAATGCTCTTTTGTTTTATAACAGATATGTAGATGATTATTTGATGATTTTTAATAAAAGACAAATAAACCAGTTTATTAATGATATTAATAAGGTTATTAGTTGGAAAGGAAGAAAATAATGAAATTGCATATTTGGATATATTGTTTCAAAAGGAATTGATAGATTAAAAGAAAGGTATATTCAAACAAATATTTAAAAAAAAAAAACAATATTGTTAATAATATAACAAGTTGGTTCTCCAATATTGATAGAAAGTACAAAATTAGTTGTACAAATAAAAAAGAATAATTTTCCTGTACATATAATTAAAAGAAGTATTGAAAAAATAGAGTATAGCACAGTGGTCCCCAACCTTTTTGCACTTAAGAGCACATTCTGTAATACTGGCCAGGTGGCGGGCACCATTTACTTTTTCAATGTAAATTTATAGTTGGATATTGTAATGATAGACCTTTTTACGCTGTAAAAGTATAGTATGACCTACAATTTGATTACAATATAATACAATAATTTATAAGAGATCTTAAAAATTAAATTTATTTGTATCAGATAAATAATTTTTTATCATGTTCAGTTAGCTGCGGGCACATGGTCTGCGGGCACCATGGTGCTCGCGGGCCTATGGTTGGGGACCCCTGGTATAGCATAAATAAAAATGAAAAGAGTGAAGGAAAGAAAAGAAATGAAAATAGATATATAGGAGAATAATATTATAGTGAATAATTTTAATAAAATTATAAAGAAAATTAATAAAAAATGTAAAAGAATAATTAATACAAAAATAGTTAACAAAAAAAGAAAAAACTTATTAAATTTAATGGACAACAAATACACAGAATATAATAAAGATAATAAGGAAATAATTACAACATTAAAATATTATAATGTAAAGCAAATTATATTCAGATTACATTTTTATTTATGTGTATAATAAAGTTCTTACATTTTTGTATTTAGTATGTATGGAAGCTTATATATTTAGATGTAGTAAAATTAATGGGTTTAGTAAGATACTTATTAAATAATAAATTATTTATTAAACAGGTCAATTGAAAAGGATTTGAACACAGACTTTCAAGTCTGTGTTCAAATCCTTTACAATTACATCTAATTTCCAAGTATATTAAATTAAATTTGTATTTTAATATTAAAGCGGTCAAGTTAAATTTAATTTAAATAAATATTTGGAAATTTGTAGTTTTATGATTTATTTATTTTTAATAAATGCTTGAAGAATAATTTCAAAACCCGGAAATAAAAGTTAAGCGATTGGAAAAAAAATTTTTTTTCATTTTTTTTTTACATTTTTAAATGGTATTTTTAAAATTTGATGATCGTAATTAAAAAAATCTTAGCTCTAATATTTGCTCGTCAATAACTATGATGACCTCTTCCAATATTTCGTGGCCAAACCAAGAAATCCAGTGCATGATTGGAAAGTATTGTGTAATCTAGACATCATGTGATAACTAGTATAAAAGTTGAAGATTGAAAAATGCAAACAATCTTCACAAATTTTTTAGCCATTTTCTTTGCCGTCTGCGTGATGATGGCTATATAAACAGCTAGACAGTTGCCTTGCTACGTAAATGACTTCTCATTATTCTAAGAGAAAGATGAATAGCAACAAATAAAATACAAACCATTATTGATTGATTAATTATTTCTTTATTTCAAGAAATCTTATTTATTACAATCAACAGTTAGTGGGAAAATGATGGATTGACTTATGGAATCACTATTCCAACAATAAATTTCTGGATTTCTTTAATTAAAAATAATGGCAAATAGCTGCTAGATTTGGAAAATTATATTGATTAATTTCACATAAATAGCTGATATTTATTTTCAAGTTATTGTTAAGTACTTATTGTCTTCACTTCAAGAAAATGTGAATGTTAAGTCTTTAAAAATTTAAACAATTTTTTAACTTAAATATCCCGCCATAAACTTGTAGCGTAAAAAAAATGAACTTTGATACAAATAAGTAATAAAAATTGCTTTGTTATGGATGATATACTATTTACTTTAGCAGAGATAAGATCATAATTATTGGCATCATGGAGTAAAGATTTATAAATGAATAGATTAATTTTATATCTCAAAGAAGTAATAAACGCTTATGAATAGGCTTAATGTTTTAGTTGATCTGTAGTCAACCCAGAAAGCCATCCAGAATCTAAAACAATGGACAAAACACTAAGCACTCATCTTATGGCAATTGGATAATCATGAGGAAAGATTTCAGTTTTTTACTTGAAGAAATTCTTGATGAAAGTGTTTGCCTTTTAATGAGATGTTTAAAGCATGTTCTTACCTTGCGTTACCTGTTAATAAATTAACAATTCTTTATTTTTAAAAAAATAATTATAATTTTGTAGAAATTTTTAATAGTAACAATAATTATTGGAAGATATTATCATTATCATGAAGATTAAAATTTAGGAATGTTGTAATGTAATTTTAAAAATCATCATCAAAATATGATTTTATATATTTATGAATACTAGAAGCAATGCATAAAGTTAGCTGAAATCTATATAAAATATTTGAGAAGCCATAGGGCTATATTATTTCAGTCGCACCCCCTTTTAAATAAACTCCTTTCTAATGGGCTGCAAAAATTCAAGCTTTTTTTTTATTATTTAAAGGGGGAGTGTGGCTGAAACAATATAGCTATGGGACATTTCAAATTATATATAAATGAGTATATTTAAGTCCTCTCTTAATGCTCATTGCCTAATTAAAATATGCCAATTTATGTTATTCATTTTAGATGAGCTTAAATCACAAAGAACACGATCAGTAAGTAAATACATTTGTTTATTTATCTTGATTATAACTATTTAAAATATTTTTCAATATTCAGAGAAATAAAAATGAGAATTGTAAAGACTAATTAAGCTTTTCCAAAAAAGTAATAAATGAAAAAGTAACCTATTGAATGAGAAAGGAAAATACTTATGGTTTGTAATGAGCTGCATAGGAAAAAAAGTTCAGATAAACAATAAAAAAACGAAAATGATTAGAAATTTGTAATTTCTAGGCACAGTTAAAAATATTAGAGCTGTTAAACAATACATAAGAATCTCATGACTTTATAAGAGAGCCCAAGTTAAAATCTGTAACAATATAAATATAACAATTTTTTTAAAAAGTTAACTACTAGATTTAATAAATTAAGAAAATTGACTAAATTAGAGTTAAAATAATTGTAGAAACGAATAGTTTGATATAAGAAAAGCAATAAATTAATCTTAATGCTAAAAAGGAAGTTGCCTTGACAACAGTTTGAAATGATTGTTATTTATATTGGGATTGTCTAAATGTTGACTGGTTTTTAATAGTTATTTATAAACCCATTTAACTTTGTGCATTATTATACTTATTATTTAAGTAATATTTTAGGTGCAATTTGAAAATTATAATTGCAATTTGAATGTTATAATTGACTATTTATTACTCTGCATTCAGAACTGGTTCGATTTACCTGGTTTAAGAAGTTTATTTAAACTTCTTTCGATCAATAATTTTAATCTCTGTGGACAAGTTGCAATCTTTAGTGTCTGTATAAATATATGGGATCATTAATTTGCCTTGACAACAGTTTGAAATTCTTGATTGTTATCTATATTGGGATTGTCTAAGTGTTGACTGGTTTCTGACAAAATAATACATAATAAAACAAAACACTGGAATTTACTCTACAATTTGTCAATATTTCAATAAATAAATAGCTAAAAGCTATAGTCAGCTTACAGCATGCTTACTATAGTAGAAATTATAAATTGCTATTCAGACTGGCAGTCATGTTATAAACTGGCTGCATTATTATTTATTGATTGATATATTGACAATTGTAGAGTTATATTATGTATGTATAAACGTATATATTGTAATCTCTGTCCTCTTGACTTATTCACTTTATTAGATTTATAAATGCCCAGGTGCCAATTCTATACAAGATAGAATAAAATTTATAATTGTAAATTGTTTTTAAACTTATTTAAAAGATTCTTATATTGTAATTATTCTAGGGCTTAGCTCAGTTGAGGTTATAGAATATGGTCTTCATATAGGATGCAAATAAGAGTAATAAAACATTTATGGATGACAATTCTGTAACACTAATTTAATCATATGCCACACATTTATTCAATTACAAAACTATTGTATAATTATCAATTATCATATTTAATATAGGATAGATAATGATGAGGGTCGGGTACCTTTTATATCCACATCACCATCCATTCTAAGCAAAGTAAAATATATTATTGGCATTGTAATACTGAGATTTATCAACTCCAGACAAATTAAATAAAACCTGACTTATACTGGTAAATCTATATATTCTAGGGCTATGTTATGTTAACCATATGTGTGTGTATGGAAATGGAGAATCGAACATATATAATCAAGCAATTCATATGGGCTACTAATTCAATAAACATTTATTGACAATGAAAGACAAAATAAATAATAAATAAAAAAAAATATTATTTTATGCTCCTTTCTAACCAATTACATTTCTTCTACAGTAAAACCAAAATTGACTAATATTTAATATGTGAATCATATATTTTCGAATATGTGTGCTTTTATAATATCATAAATATAATGTATTTTTAAAACATACTTTTTATTAGCTTATTTATAAAACTTAGATGATGCCATAAATCAATCATCTTTTATACATATTATAAAAATTTATACAACACTTATCTGTTATAATCAGTGTATATCATCTAATATTAACTATACAAAAATAAAGAAAGGCAGGGGAAAACAACCAAACACTTATACTTATATACGTGAGGGTTAAATAATATCTCCAAACTCAATCTAAATAATCTAATCATCCCTTGACCATTTCTACCTCCAACTTATAACAGACAAGGTTTTAATTCTTTATTTTTTTAAATAAACTTCATTAACGAAATTAAAGCATAATAAATACAATTAAAAAAAAATAATAATTTATAGCATCACGCACACATCCGAATATCTATAATCATCTATAATATAGTTTCTAGATTATACAAAATAATAGATTATCATATTATAATAATATGAAGTTACATTGTTTTGTTTTTTTAAAAGAAAAAAAAATTGGTTGTACATCTGTTGTAATCAATAATGAAAATTGCTTATCAATATCCAATCATTACATGTTAATTTTTTAAAAATTTGAAAGTTGAAAAAAAACATACATATCAATTTCAAAGAGAACAGTAAATTATAATATAAAAAAAAATGTCTATCCGATTGTTAAAGCATAATTTGTTAAGAATGACAATAGTTTTTTTCCCCTAAAACTCCGTGATAGGCGTTATAATAACATTTGCATGCATTGGAATTATTTTATTA
This sequence comes from Epiperipatus broadwayi, assembly GCA_028023455.1. Classification (NCBI taxonomy): domain Eukaryota; kingdom Metazoa; phylum Onychophora; class Udeonychophora; order Euonychophora; family Peripatidae; genus Epiperipatus; species Epiperipatus broadwayi. Next base: position 1,263,712 of record JAQFVV010000208.1, read on the forward strand.
TATATGCGTGAATAACAAAGTTATACAGTATAAAATTACCCTCTTGATATAAGATTAAATGGATAAACTCTTTCATTTTAAATTTTATTTTGCAGAATATTGATAGAAAATTCTTAAAATTGAAAACACATATCAAGCGTTTAATTATAGCATTTAATAAGAAAATTTAGTTAGCTTTATTTTAAACAATTTTGTCATTTTAATATTATTTAGCTTTGGTAATACTTTAAAATAAATCATAATTACTTAGCTTATATAACCTCCAGGCATTTTAAAGGTAGTGAATATGGATCATCATTTGACAGAAATTTGGAGCTGGCTTCCTTTTTGGTTTATCTTTTCATTTTTATATTATTCCAGTAGTATAATAGAAAATCCTCCACAGTTTATTATCAGAATCCTTGCAATGTTTTTTTTTATTTGTTCTAATACTCTTAGAGAGTTATTGATTTTTTTAAGCTTTTTTTATTACATCTTCTTCCTTGGAATTTTTTTATTACTTTCCTTCAAGTTTTTAAACTCTCTGTCTCTCTCCACTCATGCCCTCTGTGTTTTTTTATTATTACAATCAACTTTGGAAGTGTGCCAGAATTTTTACTTATAAAACTTTAACAATACAATATTTGAATGGAATAAAACATAATAATAAAAAAAATATTAAATATCAAATATTAATTTATAAATGTTATTCACTAATATACAAATAATCTTTATCATTTTTAAACATAAGATTATGAACAATACATAATTAGTAAATAATAAATAAAATATAGAAAAGAAAATTCTAATTAATAATATATCTATGTATTTGTTTATTATGACATGTAAATTTTTCTACTACATATAAACATCCCTGATCTTGTTCATCCTCATCTTTTACTACCAAACATATATAATCCAAAACTCTACCAATCAGTACATCCAATTAAAGTTTTAATTTTTTTAAATCCTAATTTTAACTAGCAAATTACATCACAGTTCATTTTCTCAGATAACTATCTTTAGCCATTGTTAGCACAAATGTGAACTTCCCACATTTCTTCCTGGTGCCAACCTGGAAGATCACAGTCCTTCCCACTTATGAAAGAAAAATGAATTGGATAAACAATCAATATTAATAGCACATCAAATTTTACATTAAGATCATTCCACAATTAGAAAATTATGTTTGTTGAATAAACATAAAACAATAAAAACATTTAATGCTTTTGCAAACACTTGTTTCTATTATATTTTAGCAACATTAACTAAGCAAGAAAAAAAAACAACTAAATTCTATATTGAACAATATGTATAACTTTTATTAATCATGTCTTGCAGGGCATGCCATCAAACTGCGAGCATTATAAGTAACTTTAAATCTTGCTCGATTATTCTTTATTTCCTTTCTTCTGACAAGTTTATCTCTCAGAGACATTATCTCAATCTTCTTTATTCTAGTTTTTACCTTTCTATGCTCGATCCTTTTATTTCTGGATATCTTTAAACCCATAACATTGATCAACTTTCTGTTTACTTTCTTTAGTTTGATTTTAGCCTTTCCAACTTCTTTTTCTTCATCAACAATCTTTATACCAAGATTTAAATTAACTATCTTTTCATTTATTTTTTTAAATTTGACTTTTGCTTTTCCAATATCTCTTATATAATCTACACCTTTATTAAGATAACTTATCTTAACCTTCTCTCTACTCATCTCTTTGAATTTTACTTTAATTTTCTTCATATGTTTACTGTGATTAATTACCTCTCTTGTAAAATCTACTTTAGTTTTCATCTTACTTTTACATTTAAGCTTTACTTTGACTTTGCCTAAATCTCTATTCTGATTAGTAACTTTTCCAAGAAAATTTACACCAAACTTTTCTGTATTCTTAATTTTACATTTTATTTTCACTTTACCGACTTCTCTAGCATGACTAACACTTTCTATTAAATATTTCATACTACATATTATAGATTTAGTATCTCCATAAAATATTTTTTTAAAAACATTCACCTTCACCTTATGTTCTAAATAATCAAGAACACATTTTGGAATATAATTTTCATTTTTATTTCTAAACTTATTACTGGTGATATAATCAACCTTTAGCAATTCATTCTTCAAAATTTCTAGATATTTCATTTCTACAGAAATTATTTCCTTCTTCATTAATTTACCAACTTCTTTAGGTTTATCAAGACTCTCCTTGATACCTTTAAGCATGTCTATATCTCCATTTTTATCTAATTTTGAGTCTTGATCAACTATTTCTTCAAGTTCTTTATATGCATTTACTTCATCACTGACTAAACTAATGTTCTTATTAATCTGCATAACTTGGTCATTAATATTCTTTTGCATTTCTAGCTTCATTTTGGGTATTTTTAATTTTGCTTCTAGCTTTGTTTCTAGTTTCACTTCTAATTTTATCTCTGACATTTCTGACTTTATTTCAACCATCCTCTTCTCTGATTTTTTTTGACTCAATTTTATTTCTATTGCTATCTCTGATTCCTGACTTTTTACTTTCTCCTCCACAACTTGCATCTGCCTAACTATACTAGCATTTATTTCTACCATTTCTGACTTCATTTCTGAAACTTCCAATTTTATTTCTGTCATTTTTTCCTCTGACTTATCTTGATTCAATTTTATTTCTTTTAGTTCTGACTTCAATTCTACAAACCTCTTTTTTGCATTTTCTCTATCTTCTACTCAACCAGACTTTAGTTCCCTTAATTTTGATTTCAATTCTGCTTGACCTGACTTTAGTTCTTCTCTTAATTCTGATTTCAATTCTACTAACATCTCTTTTGACCTTTCTCTATCTTCTACTCGAGCAAACTTTATTTCTTTTAGTTCTGTTAATATATTTCTTAACAACATCAACATTTCACCATCTAGAATTTGAAAGATAGTATCTCTCATCCTACTAGACTCTCCATAGGACATACCTATAGCTTCATTTTCTGATTCAAGGTCAGAGGACATCGCAACAATGTCTGGAGATGGTGTCTCTTGAGACCCACCCAAACTATCGTATAAGCTAAACTCTTCCATTTTATAATCTCTAAAAAGTTATTAATACTACTTAAGAAAATAAGGTTTACCAGCTCCAACTTCCACCAAACCAACAATTCAAATTCACCAACACTACCTAAAATGACATAAAATTTCCACATTTTGATTTTCCACACACACATAGGCAAGAAGACATTAAGTTTTCATTAGATAACATTGATCTAAACATAGCTGAAATTATTAATTAAATTTTACATGATCCACTATAGTTATATTACAAACTACACCAATTCAAATTACTGATAAAAGACCAAAACGATTTAAACATGTTCATTTATTTTTATGCTGTGTTGGGTGCATTCAAATATTATAACCAGCATTTATAACACCCCCCCCCCCAAAAAAAAAAAAATTATAACCAAAATAAAATTAATGATGACATGCATTTACTATGACAACTGATATACAATTTTTACTTAAATATGGTAAATGCCAACCTTTGCATAAAAATATAGAAAATAGCCTGTTAAGAATGAGCTATATATTCAAGTTATATATTCATCCATTCTTCTAAAGATCCAACAGATATTGACAGCCAAAATAATAATTAGCAGTTCACAATTTTGAGATAAATAGAAGAATTCCATCACTGCTCTTAAAACAGACAATGCTCCATGAACACTCTGATGATCATCCCACTTTAGTCATTCTAAGCTACTACAACCCATAATATTTTACTACAAACACTATCACAATGCCCTGCTTACATCCAAGTCTTAGGGGCTATTTATAAAATATTGTCTTGCTCATCTTTGGGAGTCTTAGAGACAAATATTACATATATATTAGAAAGAACTATGCCTTGCTCTCTCTGGAGTCTTAGAGGCAAAATCATGGCAGGACTACTGTTAACTGCTTCATGATAACTAACAACTGATATCATAATTTGGGTTGGAGCAGTGAATGAGAACAATCAGTCACCAGTGACATGAATACACCATATACTTAAAACAATAACAAAAACTCTCCATCCATCACCAAAACTTGCAATACAACCAACAAAACTCCAACAATCAAGTATGCTATTTAACCTTCAAAATTATAGACTTTCTATAACAGAAATGTTCTGAATATGAACAACATTATTACTTTATAATTTAACATTATCAATAATTCTATGCTTATCTGGCATCAATGCTATATTTAACTATAAGTTGTGATATTTATATAGCTTTAAAATTTGAAACTAAGCTGTTTCATGGCTGTATTTATTTATTTCACATAAACAAAAAATGTTTTTTTTAAAACTATATATCTGACATTCATATATCTACTACACATCTTTCAGGTATTGGCTTATTTCAAACTCTAATTGGCTTATTTCAAACCTTAGTTAATGCTCCATTTATCCCTAGTTCCATTTTGTCAAACATTTCTCTTAATCTTCCAGATTGATATAAAAAAAATCCTTGAATAAGAAAACTGCCAACTTGATTCTATTTTGGAACCAATTTTGCAATAACTGTATATTTAAAACAGGAATAAAATAAGTCTAATGTTACTGGATTACTTCTCATCTCAGGTATATACCAATATATATCAACAAAAATATAAACACTCTACAAGATATGAGACTTAAGTAATCAAGTTCCCACGATTGGACATCCATTTAAACCCATGGCAGCTGTGGCCTCTATGTATATATCAAGCCATCCAAGTTAGTCACCACTTAAAATAGAATGTATAATATATAATCACCCATAAAGAACAAAATACACATATAAACAAAGATGAATCGATCACCAATCATTGTGCAACCATTTAACCCATAAATATATCGAGCATTTAATCCATAAATGTCGAGCCATTCATGTTGGGCAAGCCACTTAACCCACCCTGTAACCTCTGTCCTCTTCACTTATTCACTTTATTAGATTTATAAATGCCCAGGCACCAATTCTATACAAGATAGAATAAAATTTATAATTGTAAATTGCTTTTAAACTTATTTAAAAGATTCTTATATTGTAATTATTCTATGGCTTAGCTCAGTTGAGATTATAGGATATGGTCTTCATATAGGATGCAAATAAGAGTAATAAAACATTTATGGATAACAATTCTGTAACACTAATTTAATCATATGCCACACATTTATTCAATTACAAAACTATTGTAAAATTATCAATTATCACATTTAATATAGGATAGATAATGATGAGGGTCAGGTACCTTTTATATCCACATCACCATCCATTCTAAGCAAAGTAAAATATATTATTGGCATTGTAATACTGAGATTTATCAATTCCAGACAAATTAAATAAAACCTGACTTATACTGGTAAATCTATATATTCTAGGGCTATGTTATGTTAACCATATGTGTGTGTGTGTGGAAATGGAGAATCGAACGTATATAATCAAGCAATTCATATGGGCTGTTAATTTAATAAACATTTATTGACAATGAAAGACAAAATAAATAATAAATAAAAAAAATATTATTTTATGTACCTTTCTACATTTCTTCTACAGTAAAACCAAAATTGACTAATATTTAATATATGAATCATATATTTTCGAATATGTGTGCTTTTATAATATCATAAATATAATGTATTTTTAAAACATACTTTTTATTAGCTTATTTATAAAACTTAGATGATGCCATAAATCAATCATTTTTTATACATATTATAAAAATTTATAAAACACTTATCTGTTATAATCAGTGTATATCATCTAATATTAACTATACAAAAATAAAGAAAGGCAGGGGAAAACAATAACCAAACACTTATACTTATCATCATCATCATCATCATCAACCATTATCAATCCACTGCAGGATGAAGGTCTCTCCAAGTTTAATCCATCTTCTCTGATCTTTAGCTTCTCTTCTCCACAACACCCCTGCACATTTTCTTATTTCATCCATCCATCTCACATGTGGTCTCTTTCTAGGTCTTTGACAATCTCTTGGAATCCAGTTTAAAATTTCAATTGTCCATCTATTATCATCTCTTCTAGCAATATGTCCAGCCCAACTCCATTTCAATCTTTTAATTTTTTCAATAAGGTCAGTAACACCTGTTTGTTGTCTTACCCATACATTGCGTTTTCGATCTCTTCTTGTTACTCCCAACATACATCTCTCCATACTCCTTTGAGTGGTCTGAAGTCTCTGTATTGCTCTTCTATTAAGTGTCCAAGTCTCAGATCCATAAGTAAGAACTGGTAAAACACATTTGTTAAAAACCATCCTTTTCAAACACATAGGCATATTTCCTTTTAGTATCAAATTATTTCTACCAAAAGCACTCCAACCAAGTTTAATTCTATGATTAATTTCCTCCATTATGTTTCCATCTGTATTGTAACTGTTAACTTCTGCTAATTCTTCATAATCAATCTTTATTTTCATATTTTGAGCAAATCGATTAAACATTACTTTAGTCTTTTTAACATTTATCTTTAGTCCTACTTTCATCTGATAACTCCTGCAACATTTCCTGCAGCTCTGAAGCATTATTTGCAAAAACAACTACATCATCTGCGAAATCTAAATGACTTAAATACTCTCCATTTACTTTCACTCCTTTAGTTTCCCATTTTAATTCACAAAATACTTCTTGCAGCACTGCTGTAAAGAGTTTTGGAGATATGGAGTCACCTTGTCTTACACCTTTCTCAATGTTGATTTTTCCAGTATCATTATGTAATCTAATTGTTGCTGTTGCATTTTTATAAATATTCTTTAAAATATGATAATATCCTGGATCTATACCTTGATGATCCAATGCTTTAATCACTGAAGAAATGTGTATAGAATCGAATGCCTTTTCATAATCTACAAATCCAAAACATAATGACAACTCATATTCGTTTGTCCTTTCTATGACTTCTCTCAATACCTGGATATGATCTATTGTACTAAAACCACTTTTAAATCCATCTTGTTCTCTTGGTTGGTGGAAATCCAAAGTTCTCTGTAGACGAGTTGTAATTATCTTGGTAAAATTTTTATATAAAACTGATAAAAGGCTGATAGGTCTATAATTTCTAATATCTTCTTTATCACCTTTTTTAAATATTAATATTATTACTGCATTCTTCCAATCTTCCGGTACATCTTTATCATTTAGACATTTAGTATATAACTTTGCTAAAATTATTTCTATTTCTTCACCTGCTTCTTTTAATATATCAATTATAATTCCATCATTTCCTGGAGCCTTTCCTTTCTTCATACACTTAATTGCATGTCTCACTTCTTCATTTAAAATTCTGGGCAATTCGGAAGATGTAATAGATATAGGAGGTACTTGTTACTATATAATTCTTGATAAAAATCTTCTACCAATTTCATGATGTCATCTCTCTTTTTAGTAATAATTCCATCTTTTTTTCTTATTGCAGATATAAATTTCCTACCAATACCAAAATGTTGTTTAACATTTTTGAGACTTTTATTTTCTTCTACAGCTTTCCTTGCTATTTCACAGTTATACTTTCTTATATCATTTTCAACTCTTTTCCGTACCATTTTACAAAATTCGAGATATTCAATTCTTTTTAATACATCATTTTTGTATATCTTCATATTCCTTCTTTTCTTCATAAATTCTCTAGTCTCAGTAGAAATTTTATTAGTCAATTGCTGCTTTTTTCTACCAGCTACATGCATAGTTAGTTATTATTTCAGTAGCTTTTTCAATGATTGGTACCTGTTGGAAAGCAGTATTTAAATTGAATTTTGTAAAAAAATTAGAATTTTGTAGAGATGTTATTATTTCTCTAGAGTTGGGAGCAGGGTATGCATTTTTACTAATACCTTTGTACCTAATAACCATCACTCAAATTTGTTCATTGGGTTTAGAAATAATAACTAATGGTGTATCCCAATTAGATTTTTCTGTAGATTCTAATATGCCTCTCTTAACTAATTTATTAATTTCCTTCTCTACTCTTTTTTTCTCAGATAACAGAATCTTAGCAGTTTGCAAATAATAGGTATAGCCTCAAGGGTTTTCTTGAATGGAACAGGTGTCATTTTAATTTTACCTGGCTCCCCATTAAACACACATATTAGATGATGGAAATAGTCCAATATAAAAATACATATAGTTATCTAGTTTGTTAAGCTGGTTTAAAAATATTTACGTGTCTGATAAATTCATGCTTTCAAATTGATAGAAACGTGTTTGATAAGTGCTGACTTTAGAGTTAGTAATTTAGATCTAGTTTCCAGTCTCCCAGCCCTCCACTAAAATGAGCCAATAAGCTCGAAACAGCTGGTATGGAAATGGGGATAATGGTAGAGATTTTGATTTCTATCTCTCTTGGCACTTATAAAAAGAAAGCTTGTTTAGAGCTATTGGTAGCCTCTATCTAGTAATCATAAAATGCAAGCTTAAAAGCAAGTTATGAAATTTATAACTTGTTTTAATTATTATTATATATATATATGTCTATATATATAATAAGTGAAATAATGCTTAAAGCTAAATGGGATAATTATGTAATCATTAGAAACCAACCAGTAACCACCTAAACATTCACAATAAAAATAACAATCAATATTTCTCACTGCTGTCAAGGCAACCTTCTCACCTTTTAATAGCAAGAATGGATATCCATTCTTACTAATGGTCCATTGAATATATATGGACACTTAAAGATTGCAATTTGACCACAGAGAATGAAATATTTATACAATGGAAGTTTTAAATAAACCTTTTTAAACATGAAATAAACATGTCCATGTAATGCAGACTAATAAATAATCAATTATAACATTACAAACTGCAATAACAAACTGCAATAGTTTTAAATTGCTCATGTATTATTTAAATAATAAGTGAAATAATGCTTAAAGCTAAAATGAGAACCCCATACACAGAAGAAAATGGATCAACAAAAACAGAAAAGGGGAAACGAGCATAATGGAGACTATTATGAGGAAATTAGAAGAGTTAGAACAAAAATAAAATCAAGATTTCAGGAAATATAAGATAAATTCAAAAAGAGTTTCAGGAGTTAGAGCAAAGATTAGGGATAGAAAGAGAGAGTAGTCATGGGGGGGAGAGATAGTGATGTGGCAAAAAAAGAAAGTATGGGTGAAAATGAAGATAAGCTAAACAAAAAAGAAATGGGAGCAGTAGACAAAAGCTAGGATGAGGTTGAAGAAAATAAAACTCAGGGAAATAGTACAAAAATAGCAGAATGGCAAGAAGCTGCAATGAAGTACCCTCCCACTCAGATTAATGTTAACCAATTTCTAAAGATTTGGCTGTTTGCCATTCAAATGGGAGAAGCTCTTGTAAAACATTTGAAAAGCTTGTGGTGATACTTCAGCATTAACACAATGATTGAGGAAAGTAAGATTGCAATTGCATGTGTAGCAATGTAATAGGGAATGTACAATCATGATGGAACTCATTTTTCAGCAACCCATGACATTTGATGAGTATCAAAGGGAGATGAGGATACATTTTAGTCTGAGGACTACTAGGAGTTAATGAGATACTGGGTTATGCAGGAAAAATATAGGGAAGGGGCCAAGAGAGTTCCTCCCAATTTTTGCATTGGCAAGTTACAAACATTAGATGCATACAACCTGATTGAAAGCAATTTATTTGGATTGTTAGACCAAATTTGCTGATGAAAATAGAACAAATGATGCTAGGAATAAGAAAAGCATCCATTCATGAAGCTGCAGAGTTACTAAACATGATAGATATGAGTGTTCAGGATTACAACCTACCTCGTTCAGAGTCCTCAGGTTTTGAGATTTAGTGAAGATGATGAGGAACTGGATTGGAACTCAGAAAATCACAATAGAATGGATAGCAGTACTAAATTAAAATGGTAGTATGGGTATAAATTAAAATGGTAGTATGGGTATAAAGAATGGCAACTGCTGGAAAAGCTGAATTATGAACAGGGGGAAAAGCATACCAATGCCAAAAGATGGCCAATAAGCCAATTGATGTAAAGAAACAAGAAAGAAAAAAATATGTGCATATAAACATGTATTTGTGAAATTAGTTTTTTAAACTAGGTTATGTGTTTAGTATTTATTGTAATTTATTGTATGGGTAGATATATAAAGTCTAATAGATAAAGAAATATGTTTTGTCATTGTTTTAAATTTAGAGAGTTAGATAAGTTGTGGCTGTGGAGCTTTGGGAGGGAAATGGTTTTTCGATTTTGACAGTAGATGGTGGGGTTGGCTGCTGGAATGAGTATGTGGTGTGTTGCATACCATATGTAGCTGCTCTTGATTCTCGATATGGTTCACCTAGGATGAGAACCTATCTAATCTATGATGCAGACAAAGAAATTCTGTTATTAACTTAAAGCCTGTAAGTCTCCAAGGAAAGCATTGCAATCAGATATTGTCCCATCCATAAGACATCAGAAGGAGCAAGGTCTTGGGCAGTTCATATTTAAACCAGAATCTCATAATAAGAGTCAGGTATCATTCCTAAATTTGCCACCCTCCTAAGATTCAGAAGCAGTAGTGTTGTTAGGAGACTTCTTCCATTTATATTATTAATATATTTTTTCGTTATCAGGAGTGCATGACTAAATTTAAGTAAGAGAAGAGTTGGCTATATATTGTGTGTAGCACATCATGTGTTTGTTGTTGGTGATGAAATCCAAAGTGTATTGTCAGGTTAATGGGTCATTTTACTCTTTCGGTTTTGAGCTACAGGATGTAGAGAAAGATAAATAAAAGTTAAAGGTATAGATGAGAAATTTATTAAAAATATTTTTTTCATTGCTTAAGTTTGAGCCATCCAAACATGTAAACCATGTTTGAAGGTTTCCAAAGAGGGGTATTGTAACAGAGACTGGATTTAAACCCTGTTCCAAGATAAGGGATTCTTTATTCACACATGTATATAGATATGGTTACTGCATATATGTTCATGTATATATATATATATATTATAACAAAACCCTATTTACCTCTCACTAGTCAGGTGTGTAGTACCGAATATGTATATGATGTATCAATATATGAGCCTGTGTATTTTTATTTAACTAAGTGAATTGACCTAAAATATTATTATTCAAACTTATGGGTTATTCTCGCAACTGTAATATATCCCCAACGCGTATTTATGGTCATCCGAAGGACACCAAGCGCCAATCCTATATGAATATAAAAATTACACGAAGTGGATATATCACCAACAAGAATACTTTTTACGTAATGTGAGAGAGGTTTTGACCATCAGCTAGCTCAGTCTCATGGTCGGGTGGCATCACAGCCATGAGTAGCTACGAATGGGGTTGTGAGTTCTTTTTTTATCTTTATTTTTAAACATAAAAATAAACAAAATAATCATAAACTAAATAAATGGATTTACTAAATAAATGGATTTATAAACAATTAAAGTAAGTCAATATTCTACTTTCTTGATATATTTATTTAATATTATAAAAAAATAATATTTAGCACTCTGTCATTTCAAATCGCAATCACACGTCATTCTTTTAATAGATCTTGCATACATATCTCAAGTAGTGGAGGTTGATACTATGAAAAGTTTGTATCATGGGACTTCAACACTCGTTACTTTCTTATGTCCATAATGGAATGAAGCTTTAAAAAAAAATCTTATAAAGTTAGTTCGCACGTCACCTTCACTGATTATTGAAAAATACAAAATTTCCTTTTTATAGAGAAGTTTTAAAAAAATCAATGATTAAAGTTCTTTGCCTGGCTTTCCCAGGAAGTAGTAAAAGCAATTTTTATTTATTGATTATATAGTTCCGTTCCGCAGGTAAATTAGGCAATTCCAGGTAGCGATTTGAGATCTTTATGTCCATTGTCCAACGAGGTTCATTTGATTCCACGCTAGAATTATGTGTTGTTTCGAAGCATCATGGTTTTATTGAGGCAGCTGCAGCAGATTGGGATCAGGGGCCTGAATCCAATGCGGCTTCTCTTACCCCGACATGTCTTTTGAAATCGCCATTATATATATTTTAAATATTAAAACCATTTAGGTGTTCACTGTTGTAGCTCTGCTGGAAAAAGATCCTATGCATTCTGGGTGGCTGGCTTTAATAGCCCCCTCCATTGGTTCTAGAAGCTTCTTTTTTATCTCACTTCTGATTTTCAATGTGGAATAACCAGATCTGTTAGACGTGTGAAAACTCGTGTCGTAGCTTTTATTGTAATATAACAGAAAAATAACATCTCATTCTGCCGGAAAACTCTAGTTTTTTCAATGTGAAACAAAAAAATCTCATTTTCTCTTTTCACTACTTAATTCATTTATACAAGCATTTGTCACACACATATATATATATCATTTAAAATGACAGAATCCTCCCCCCGTGTTTATGTATTTGTAACCACCACCATGTAATAAACAAAATTAAATATTATATATATCTCTACATCTATATATGTCTACCGATTAAATAATTTATTTGTGACTGGGTTTGAACCCATTTTGTCACAATATATATATATTCTAAAATGATTAAATAAAGAGTTAAAATGGCGTAAGGGATATGTGTGCTCATTTATATTAATGAAATATGTATATGTTATTGTATAGTCAAACATCCACAAAGAATCTTCTGCACAAGTATATATTATATTGTTTTTGTGTCTAATTCAGTTTTATTTTAATAAAAATAAAAGAAATATGTAAATGAAAAAAAAAAGAGAAACTAAACAGAGTTTATCTCGGGAACGCTTTTACTGAAGGTATTGTTTGAAGTTATTTTCCATTGTCTTCAACAAAACTTTTTCAGATAAAAAGGTGTTAAAAGGTTTTCTTGGTAAAAAAGAAGCCGAACCTCTGATATCACATGATAAGTAAAAAATACCTAACATTTTTGAGGAGAATAGAACTTTTGAGAAAAGCAAAAAAAGAATATAAATAGAAAAATCAGGAGACCATTTTAGTTTTATGCTGTTATTTTCATGGCCATATTTTTAACGCTGGAGATTTCTGAATGCTGATTTTTAAAGAAAAATATCTATATTCATCTGCTATATGAACAGGTTGGGGTAAAGCTCTAAACATGCTTGGCTTTTATCCCACAGCACTGCAAAGAAACAGAAGCTGCTACATGATCACATAATTGCCTGAAATTAAAAAGAATCTGTGAATGACCATCTGCATCTCTACCAATATCCTGAATCATAATCAAGCTATCAGAGATTTAAGGAAAAAATAAAGACAGTATATCGCTACTGAACAATTTCCATGGCGATAGTGTTTCTGAATGAACTTGCTTTCATTATGAATCTGAATAAGCTACTTTCCCCTAGGAACTCAAGGTAATATGTACATTATTCTAACTTACATTAATGTGCACTTTCAATGTTATATTTAGATACTTTAATTTCTAATTATATTAATCAGTTTTCCCATCTTAAAGATAAATTATTTAGTATTTGCAATGATTAGACATTTTATAAATATATATGTATATGCTATTGTTTCATTAAATATTTGATCACTTAATTATTCTCTTTTCATTATTTTATATCTTATTTATTTACTTTAAAATATATGCATATGTTGTAGTTAGTGAATAATTTAAATAAATTGGATTCTTACTGTCTTACTTATATACATTTCTGTTGGTTTAAGTACCACTTGTCCTGCTTGAGCTAGCCAATGGTGGGCATTTATTAACAAGCCATGATTATTCTTCTCATCCCTTCCAGCATAATTCTTATGCATGCATAATATTGGTGCATGGAGTCAGAATAGGCTGAGATCCATAAATCTGCTGGGTGGGAAATGCTAATAATTAAGTGACATTAAGGCCATCTCGGTCGATAAAAATGGTGTCACAAAACTATAGGTCTCATTAGTAATAAATATTAAATATAGTCTAAATCAAGCAATTAGTAATGAGAAAAGGGTAAACCCATTGTGCTACATAAAGTGCTATGGAACACTTATGAGAAATTATCTGTCTGCAAAAGTGGCATTTTAATGGGTGATCATGCGTTAATCCTAGAAAGGGCTAGCTAATTAAATGTTGAAGTTATTACATAAAGGTCATCCAGACATTGTCAGAGTCAAAAGCATTAGCTCATAGTTATATCTGGTGGCCAAATAAATGGTGATATTGATATTGAAAGTTATATTAAAAATGCAGTGTGCCACTATCAAAGTTTGAAGTATGGCTAAAAATGGAGACAGTTTGAAGCATGGCTAAAAGTGGAGAAGTCATGGCAGGGCATACTGTGGCCAATTGATGGACATTTATTCTTCATAATCATTGATGCATATTCTAAGTGGTTCAAATATAAAACAGTTAAAAATAATAGTTCTGATGAGACAAGATAAATTATGCTAAATTTTTTCATACCATGGTCTTCCTGAAATTTTTAGTTTCAGATAATGGTACTGGCTTTGCATCAGAGAAGTTTGAGAAGGCTATGCAAGAATGGAGGATAAAACATTTACTCACAATCTCTTACCATCTTCAATCTAATGGATTGCTCAAAACCTAAAGACATCCATTAAAAAAATTGGGGAACTGCATTGCTTTATTGGTATTCAGCTCCTATAGCAAAATCACGAAAATCACCTTCTTAGGTAAAAAGCTGCATGCTAAATTGACATTGTACCTACAGACGATCTTTATGAACAGACTGAAAGTATTTATAAGCTTGAACCTGATGAAACAGTGTGGATAAAAAATAATCTTAATAAATTTTGGTTGCAGGCTATAGTTATGTCTCCTATCAAATAGTTGAAGACCATGTATATTACTAAGGGAAAGATATTACACACAAATGTAAATCAATTGTGTAAAAATGAAAGTGTGACCAAATACCTCATTTATTTAAAAAAAACTGATACCAATGATAAAGTTCTAAACGATACTAAAGCGGAAATGGAGTTTACCCATATTGACAAGGATCAGCTAAGAATAGCTGAGGAAAAAGTAACAAGGAAAGTTGAGATAAATCCACCCTAATGAGTTAAAAGGGAAAGAACAATTTCAAAGGAACTTCTTGACTTCATATATCTAGAGAAAAGATAAATTTCTGAACTTGCAGGAAGTGTGTTTTATATATATTTATAAGGATCTATAGATAGATATACTCATTAAATTAAAATCTAATATAGTAAAACCGAAAAACTAAATAGTAAAATGAGATTAGACAAGATTAATTCATAAGTAAACTGAAATAATAATTAGTTAAATCTCTAGAGATAAATAATTAAATTCCTTCACTAAATAGATATGGAGAGACTAAAAATAATCAAATGATTGTGAGTTTTGGATTCAGTCAGTAATGATCACTCAAGAATCTAAAAATAAGTCAATAGAACTAATAAGAAGTAAAATTCCACAATTAAAGATGTATCATGAATAAATTAATTATCTTATCAGCAGAATTGAAAATAGGAACTAATCAAAAGAGAAGAAATTGGACAATTAATCTATACCAGCTGTTTTGTTTGGTCTGGATTGTGGACTCAAACTGACACAATAAAAAATATGAACACCAGAAGTTCAATTAACACATTTTATTAGGATTAAATATATTTACAGAATATACAATAACAATGAATATACGTTCATGCATATCAACTCAATTAATTAAAGGCTGGTTATGCCTGATTGACTCAACTCACTTCCAGTTGTCTGTAAAAGTCTGCCTTGTGAGTTTGTCCAATGACTCTTTTGGCTGTACCAGGCAGTTTGCCTTGAGTTGGCTCAGGTATTAACAGTTTCCAGTCTTATTGTGGACTTGCCTTAATGCATAGACATATAGTACAATGACTACAATAGAAACATTCACTGTTTGTAGTAGTTTTGAGGAAAATGGTTACTGTTGCTTAGATTAGACTGACATTCTCTGCCTTACCTCCAACAAGACTGGCTACTTATTGCCAGATCCCCAACTTTACTTGCAGCAATTGGATTCAGAGAGCATCTATTGGCTATGTTTTATCTATCTGTTAACACATTGATTAGAAGAATGAGTGCTCAATCCAATCAGATAAGGGAAAAATCTGGACTAGTTCACTTCTGAAGACAAGGTGAGATATGACACCAACAAAGTGTACAAAGAGAATCATTTATGTGGAGAATCTTCATGTGTGTAGATGGACTTTTAACCTCAGTGCTGGACATTATCATACATATTTTAGGCTTCTATTGTGGAGAACTTTCCTACAAATGTGTAAAAGGCCAGCCTAGAGACTGAACAGGTCATATGGATCGTTATTATCAATTCTGTATGTCTGGGTTCAAGTAAATAAATTTTAAATTGTGTATATTCTATTAATAATATAATCATTTATTTACAGTGATATTAATACTAGTAATTGAACTTAGTATTTGTAATTTTTACCAGGGCATGCATTTAGAACTTATATGGTCTGGATCGCAAGAGTTACACTTTTACACTTCCAGAAATGTTTATTCCAGTGTTTTGTTTTGTTATATATATATATATTATATATATATATATATATATATCTAACCTCCCCCCGTGCATTCTCACCCCAAAAATATACTGTTTATTACGAATATTACGGCTTCTAGCTCAGTTAACAAATAAATAAATGAAATATTCAGCATTAATTAAAATGATTACTAGCTCTAATTTTAAAATACAAATACGGTTCAATTTTAAAATGAATTAACAAATATTTACTATTTTCATGAGACATGGAGTGACAATACCGGGAACGAGATAGACTACATTGAGACATTATCCACACGATACTACCTCAATGGCATAAGAACACTATTCCCCCTTTTTACTATACCAAATAACTAACTCATAGTATTCTTACGACTTTCTAAGCTCTATTCACTACGATTAAAATAATAATCATATCTTAATCTTCTTTATATCAAGAATCTAGCTTAATTAAATAAAATGAAGTAAAATAAAATAAATCTCAGGTTCATAAATTGTATTCTAACTGATTTAAAATTACGGTAGTAAAATATGAAAAGGGAATTTTATGTCATAATCGACTACACAGCAACTAACAATAATAAAAATAATAATAACAATAATATAATATAATCTTATTTCTTCCTAAATAAAATAAATAAATATGTACGTGGTAGTATTTTAATAATCTGACAACAGAATACGTGTGGCAACATTAGCATATAATTTAATGTAATATTATGGCAACCGACTTATGACCAATAAATAATATAAAATTATGATCTTTTAATTTTAACATACCAATAAATTCTCAAAATTATTATAACACTTTTATGTTTACCTTTTGTGCAAAAACTATATGTCTGTTTCAATTACAAATGTATCGTGATTTCATGCATCCATGTGGAGAAATAACAACGCGGACACAAAACTTTAAAACAAATTTAAAACAAAGTTTATTAACAACATAAATAAATTAACAATATTTTTACACTATATACATTGGATATCCCTTACTCTCATATCTCAACTTAGTTTATTAGTTTATAAAATGAAATCAAAATAATATTTACTTTTCCTAGTTAAATCTTATTTTTTAAAAACACTTAAGAAAATACAGTATTATTACTTGATTTATTATTATGGTTAGCTTATTACAATTATATTTCTTATATGATTATCACAAACACTTTGCATCCCTAATATTATTAAAATTATATTTTTACAAAATTTTACATTTGTAATAAAATTCTACAAAATAACAAAATTTAGCTTCATATTGGTTGTATGGAATCTTACAAAGTCAAAACATTGTTCTACATTCGGTATTAGGTTTTTTTTTTTATTGTTCATTATCCGATGTTTATTAATCCTAATATTCTCATTCAAGCCTTACTTCGGATGATATAATTACAACTATTAATATACCATGCACAAGTATATGTTTATTATACCTTATTGAACTATTTTCTTAATAAATATGCAATACTTATTTTCTAAATATTATTTTAAAAAAATTCAAAATTTATTATCACTTTTAAAAAAAAACAACTTTGTTTAGATTTCTCTTTCAAAAAAAATCTTATATTCATTTCCGAATTAATTTTACAATGTATTATATGATTCTTTCTCTCTTTATGATATTTTGGACTTTCAATTTTAAAGTTACACAATTCTATACATTCCAGCAAATAAACTATTCTTACATAAATGATAACTTATCTTCAGTTCTATTTTATTCATTATTTCTTTAAAAACATCTTTCTGACCGATGCAGATTCACAAAATAAGGATAGCGAAGATAGATGCATAGGATCAAAATACAACTAGAATATTACTCGTCATATACCTTGACAATCATGGCACAGTGCGTTAAAAGACACTATAGAGGAGTGACCTTTACCTGTCTACCAACCTCTATCATAGTAATGATGTTAAAGCTATTTCTTCAGCTTTATTATAACATCCAAAGTTTAAAAATATGTAAAAAACACTGTCCAAACTATATGTGTTCAGTCATAGGGCTTAGTTAACTATGCTGAAATCACACAAAACTAAATATGATCCAAATCCTTTATTTTTCCTATTTCTTAAAAAAAAACATCATCTTGGTTTCCTCTCCACTAGTACTTCCAAGTCACTATCCGATCTTATTTCTCAAGATTTTTTCTATACTGTACATCGACAAATACATATCTGCATTACTAACAATAATAAAATTCATTTATTTTAAAACTATTCCACTGTTCTATAAGACAGCTTGCTTACTACTTTCCTCTGTATATTTAGTCATACAAACTATTTGAATATCTGAATACTTTATTACATGAAAGTTCAAAAGAATCACACAATTGTTCTGTTAAATTATATTATTAATATACTTTAAATAAATTATTGCATGCATATTCCGAATTACTCCTATCTCATAATATGTTAAAATGTTGTATAAAATGTGTACATATAATTTAAACTTTCACACTTCATTCTTAATCAATAGATGATCTAAAAAAATACATTATGCATTATAAATAAATATAAAAATTACCAAACGATCTTTATCTTCTCGATCGTGTTCCGTATGCTTCACCATCCCATTGATCCTTGTAGATATAATATTCATATCCATACACTTTATTTTAAACAATATTTCTATAATTTTATCAAGTTATTATATTTAAATTTTAATATTACTAAATTTATGTTTATATGTTTTCCCTAATCTCACATAACATTTTATATTCTAAATAAATTAGTAAAATATTTAAACTATATTTACTGTACTTCTTTATCAAACTTTCTTGAAAACCGTTCATATTAAAGCTAAAAAAAATGTTTATTATTTCTTCTTCAGTCACTTAATGTTCAATTTTAAGGTAAAACAATTATTGCTCTGTTTAATAAATATTCATAGATGACAATCCTTGGTTTTTTTTATCACATTTAATACAATTATTAACTATGATATCAATTAATCCCGTAAAGAAAACCTCTAAATATTTTCTTCTAATATTTTCTGCTAATATTTTCCCACGCAACTTTTATGATGCATCTTCTAGGTACTTTTATTTAAATATTCAACAAAACTTTTCTATTTCCATGGATTCATTTCATTAAGTAAATTAAATTTCCATTTTCCTAATCTCTTTCTTTATTAAGCGCTTTTATAATGAACAATTTATAATATTTTAATACTTCTTAGATAAAGTTTTTTTTTTCCTTTCCTTTTCCATAAAAACACAATGACTCTTTCATATTATTCTATAACTTTTTTTCTTCTTTTAAAATTCTGGTACTATATACTTTATAATGTTTCCTTTAAAAAGACAAACATTTTTTTTTCTCATTATAACTTTTACATAATTTTTTCTTTATAATATTCGCATCTTAATTTTCCCATAGAGAAGAATAAAAAAAAAATTTTAGAGTAGCCTTATAAATTTGTGCATCATAATTTTTTCCTGACGGCAAATAACTTCTCTTTTAAGTTTTCGTATAGCGTCCAAATTATATTCCTCTGAGTTACAATAATAAGTTTCTGGTTGAGCATAATTAAAGCTGTATCGAGGCACTTTACAAATATTTTTCCTTTAGCAATATTTTTAGGTATTTTTTCCTTTAGTACTTCCATTTTTACTGCAAGGTTTTGGCTAAACTTGAATAAAATCACTGGCAAGAAAACTTTTAAAATTAGCCCTTCATGTAAAGGCAGTCAAAATATTATATGTTAAAAAAAAACTTTTAAAATAAATACAAAATTTTAAAATTATATCACTTTTCTAGCTTACGGTCTTATCCAGCTAAAAATATGTTACTTCCTCCTTCACTTACACATTACTTTCTCCCGCTTTGTCTAATTCCTATTTTCCGTCTGCTAAATTACCTCCGTTGATTGGTTAATGACTTTTAGCGCGAACAAATTTACACATTTTAGTTTTATAATATATTAAACCCTTTAAAATAAAGAATTTATGACGTCATGTCTTAAATATTACTTATAATAGTATTTTTAAATTCAATTATAGTTTTATCAAAATCATTTAAACTTTAAAATAATTATTAAAACAATATTTAATATTTCAACTTTTACTTTAAGGATCGATAGCAATTATATTTAGTTTTATAATTCACAAACTTTATTATTATTCTAACAAGCGTGTGTGTGAAGGTATATAATATACAGTCACATGATTACTAACTTTATCAGATGATTTTTTTAATTTACGTCTCGGTCTAAATTACCAAAACTGATATATTTTATAAAAAATTTGGAAAATAATTTAAAAATGTAGAACTAAATATAATTCTCACCATCCTAAAGTTTATCTTAAAATATATTAGATTAATTTTGACTATTAAGTACAATTATAATATTACATATCGTTTTTATTTAATTTATTAGTTTTAAAACATTACAATTGGATTGTTAATATACTTTTAACTATTTATAGCTGTGTTATTTTATATGGCCAGCTTTTACAACCATAAGCAAGGATATAATTAAGCTTTATTTAACTGTTCCTTTTAAAATAATCCATTACACTTTTATATACCAGGTATTTTCAGCCCTAAATTGTACTATAAAATCTAATTATCCTACTATTATTTATATATCATACAAACATATCTTAAAATTTAAATTTTTTTAGTAATTGACCATTCTACCCTATTATGACCTATAGATAAGGGCACAATATATATATATATATATATATGTCCACAGATGGCATCCTACCAAAAACACTGATCAAGTGTATGTTTTGTTTACATAAACGTCAGAGTAGCATTCACTATCTCCAACTATAATTCCACTTTCAGATCATGATTTCAAGCTATTTGCTATCATCAGTGAAAGACAGGAATAAAGAAACTAGATCTAAATACAAACTCTGAGCGTTTATGAAACAATTTCTATTCAGCTTGCAAGCGTGAATTTTTTAGACACGTAATGTCTTCAAACTCAGCATAGCAAACCAGATAGCTATATGGGTCTGATCTCAGTTCAGCATCACCACATAGTAGAAGCCTCTGCAATCTATATCATTGCAAGAAAGACCTCAAAGGTACATTTATGATAAACAAAAATGCAAGTTAAAAAACTTGCTAACGCTCGTATTTATGTCCACAGATGGCGTCCTACCAAAAACACCGATCAAGCGTATGTTTTGTTTACATAAACGTCAGAGTAGCATTCACTATCTCTAACTATAATTCCACTTTCAGATCATGATTTCAAGCTATTTGCTATAATCAGTGAAAGACAGGAATAAAGAAACTAGATCTAAATACAAACTCTGAGTGTTTATGAAACAATTTCTATTCAGCTTGCAAGCGTGAATTTTTTAGACATGTAATGTCTTCAAACTCAGCATAGCAAACCAGATAGCTATATGGGTCTGATCTCAGTTCAGCATCACCACTTAGTAAAAGCCTCTGCAATCTATATCATTGCAAGAAAGACCTCAAAGGTACATTTATGATAAACAAAAATGCAAGTTAAAAAACTTGCTAACGCTCATATTTATGTCCACAGATGGCGTCCTACCAAAAACACCGATCAAGCGTATATTTTGTTTACATAAACGTCAGAGTAGCATTCACTATCTCTAACTAGTAGAATCCTCTGCAATACTATGTGGTGATCTGAACTGAGATCAGACCTATATAGCTATCGGTTTGCTATCCTCAGTTGAAAGACATTAGTGTATAAAAATTCACTGCAAGCTGAATAGAAATTGTTTCATAAACGCTGAGAGTTTGTATGTAGATCTAGTTTCTTTATTCCAGTCTTTCACTGATGATAGCAAATAGCTTGAAATCATGATCTGAAAGTGGAATTATAGTTAGAGATAGTGAATGCTACTCTGATGTTTATGTAAACACAGCATAGCTATGATCGGGTTCTTGGTAGGACGCCATCTGTGGACAGTTCAGCTAGCAATCTTTAACTCTTTTTTATCATATGTATTGAAGTCCTCTATGGACAATACTATGTGGTGATGCTGAACTGAGATCAGACCCATATAGCTATCTGGTTTGCTATGCTGAGTTTGAAGACATTACGTGTCTAAAAAATTCACGCTTGCAAGCTGAATAGAAATTGTTTCATAAACGCTCAGAGTTTGTATTTAGATCTAGTTTCTTTATTCCTGTCTTTCACTGATGATAGCAAATAGCTTGAAATCATGATCTGAAAGTGGAATTATAGTTAGAGATAGTGAATGCTACTCTGACGTTTATGTAAACAAAACATACGCTTGATCGGTGTTTTTGGTAGGACGCCATCTGTGGACATAAATACAAGCGTTAGCAAGTTTTTTAACTTGCATTTTTGTTTATCATAAATGTACCTTTGAGGTCTTTCTTGCAATGATATAGATTGCAGAGGCTTCTACTATGTGGTGATGCTGAACTAAGATCAGACCCATATAGCTATCTGGTTTGCTATGCTGAGTTTGAAGACATTACGTGTCTAAAAAATTCACGCTTGCAAGCTGAATAGAAATTGTTTCATAAACGCTCAGAGTTTGTATTTAGATCTAGTTTCTTTATTCCTGTCTTTCACTGATGATAGCAAATAGCTTGAAATCATGATCTGAAAGTGGAATTATAGTTAGAGATAGTGAATGCTACTCTGACGTTTATGTAAACAAAACATACGCTTGATCGGTGTTTTTGGTAGGACGCCATCTGTGGACATAAATACAAGCGTTAGCAAGTTTTTTAACTTGCATTTTTGTTTATCATATATATATATATACACGAAACATTTGAGATTATCATTTTAAAATAATTGTCATTATAATAACTAAATTCTCCTCTCATGGAATTATACTTATGATTAAAGAATTATCTTCTTTATTGAAAAAGATTGTAATAAATAAGATTAGTGGATGAATTTTAATCAAACAAGACATATATTTTATAAGATCATTTAAAAGCCTGTTGATTTTTTTATATGCCAGAGATAATCATCTTATTTTAAAATGTTGGAAGCAAAACATTTAAATAATAAGTGTGTAATTATCAGTAATCACAGTTGTGATTATATATGAAACATTTGAGATTATTACTTTAAAAATATATAGAGGGAAAACTCCATATAATAGTGCCACTTAGTGCAAACCAGAGTAATCAATGGATGCAGAAGGTTTATGCATAAAATTCTATGTGATGCCTACTCATCCAATATCCTCAGACTAATTTCTAGATTGTGACTTTTATCAGTGAAAAGCCTTGGATCTGAGAGAACTGCATGTAGATCATAGGATCTAATGCAACCCTCCAGCAGGTATCTTTTATCTTATTAGCTAAGTATAAAGCTTTGAATCCAAAACGAACACAATAATGTTTTCAATTCAAGCTGATTAGCTTGTATAGTAGTATAGATCTGAATTTAACTTCAGCATTCATATTTTTTGGTGTCTTTGGTTCTTTAATAACCACAGTCACCATAATTCTATTGGACAGGATTGGTATTAAATCATTAAATATGCCATTATCACTATTCTTTTTGCTTTTCCAAAGTAGCAAAACTCTCCACACAGTATTGCCACTCAGTGCAGGACAGGATAATATTAGACACTAGATAGGAATTTTATGCACAAACCTTTCTGTATCCATTGATTACTTTGGCTAGCACTGAGTGGCAGTTTTGTCTCTGTATAAACAGTTTGTGTAAGCATGAAGAATGATTATTATGTGATTTTTAGTATTTTAAAAGTAATTGCTCTTATATCAAACATTGTTCTCTAGCCTTGGTTGGATAATACGTATAAAAAAAAAAATGTTGGTAAATAAAAAAATCAATCAGTTTAAAATCATCTTCCAATATATATCCATATTTATTAAAACTTAATCTTTTGCTTAAGTTGATCATGACAACATGATAATCTTTATAAACAAAGAGAACTTAATAAAGGAAAGTCCCTTCTTTTATTATATATATGCTATATACCGGGGGAGGTTCTTAATAACCCAAACTGAGCAAGCATCAAATTAAATACGTGAAAATAGTTTATTCTCACTCACTGCAAAGATATGTATAGTCCATTTACTAGTCTCCTTAATTAACTTATATACATTAAAATCTATAACTTGTAATTATTTCATATTCAAAATAATTAACAGACAATGCCTTTTATCACTTCGGGTCTGACATTTTGCTTAACTGGCAATCTGCTTTCAAAACATATAGAAGTGCAAATGTGACTCTAACTTAGCCGTGCTCTTTTTTCTCTTTGTGACAAACTTAATTATTCTCAACTCGACAGTTCTTTTCAATTCACATGCATATTTACAACTAACTCAGATCATATTTTAATAGTGTACTAATTAACATAATTTAATATTCATGTAGATTTAATATGCAAATTTTCTAGAGTGCTCGGTTTGCGGGTAAAATAACAAGATACAGTCTGCAAGCAAATTACAAATTTCAATAATAAACTTTATTTGCAATATACATATCACACATACAGATACAATACATATTTAGAGGGTATATTAGTTATTACAAAATGATATATATATATATATATATATATTTTCATAATCACGATTCTTTATAATTACATATGTAAAATGGAAAATCATATAACATTGAATACTAGCAAAATAATAAATTTATATTAAAATACTCTCATGATCATGGTTTTGTCTATTGGCAAATAGACTTTCTCAAGTATATTAATAATTTTTATTAGTCATTTATTAGAGGAGAGATTATCCAATAATGAATAATATTTTTATGTAATTTTCACTACACCATTCTCATGTAATGTGTGTTTCATGTATAAATGTGTTATTTTGCTAGTATTCAATGTTGTATGATTTTCTTTTTATTTATTATTACTACTATTGCATTAGGCAGTGTTTAATTACATATGCATATACTGATGAAAGAACCAGAGTAGTAGTGAGGAAGATTGGCTGATTATAGCAGAGAGATACTTTTCAGTTGATGCTTTCAGACTTGAAATCAGTTTGGACTTTAAAATAGCAATTGAAATGACTGGAGTATAAAATTAATTTCTGATATTTAAGCTACACTATAGGTGTTTTAAAAACACAAGTTCCATTTTAATTTTCTACAATAATTCTGATTACATTTATCGAAAGAGAGGGAGAGTGCTGAATTGTGAAATGTTGAGCTACTTTCCATTCTAGTATTCTAAGAATAGTTATGTATTCATTTATTAAGTAATATTTTATGATTAGTTAAGTTGGTTATGGAAAGGTTAATTGAGAAAAGAATTTTAAGTGTAATCATATGGATTGAAAATTAAAAAAAATTGTCCAAATTCGAACTCAAATCATTACAAGCCTTTTTACACCCAATTTGTAATAGGATTTATTGTAATAAGTATTAACATGTAAGACTTTTTTGTTGCATATTTTTCTTTTTAGAATTATTTTTAGTTTTGATTACCTTAGAGTTAATAGTTAACAAAAAGGATTACATCAATTATTTCACTACCATGTGTGTAAATGAATTAACTAATATATTACATTTGTCAATTACAGCTGTTAAAAAGACTGGTAGACAAAACTTTAGAAAAATACCAATAATAAAAAGGCATGTTTATATAATTTGTGAATTATTTGGAAATGGTTTAACTTTTAGTTTCACATATATTATGTTTAAAAATATCAAACCTTAATGGTGGATTATTATTCATTTTGACACATGATGTTTATATCATCTATTTGACAGTCCTGTGTTGTTATTATTTTTTAAATATATTATCACATCAGAAGAGTAAAACTATTTCTTCTAATGCAATTCTGTCACTTAGTATCAGCTTAAGTAATCAATAGATATCGGATAGTAGAGCTTAATGAATTCCTATTCTTTGCTTTCCTAACAATATCACCAAATTAGTTTCTAGTTTAATGCTTTCATCAATGAGGAGTTTTTGAATCTGGTGTACTTAGATTTTCCGGATGGCAAAACTAAAGTTGCTACTTAAAAGTAAGGTGTAAGCAATGGCCATATAGTATTTGTTTTGATATTATCGAAGAGATATGAGAATATCTTTTAAGTTTTTGTAATTATTGACTTACCCAGATATCTTCCAATTATGATATATTGTTCAAATTCTTTTAAAAATATACTTTTTGAGACTTGGAAATGATCCTGTATTTGTTTTCATTTTCTGGATAAGATATAAACCTAATTATTCAATTATAAATTTTGTAGATGATTGTTTGTCTCAAATACTTAATAAAGAATGGAAATCCCAACTACTAATATTGGATCAACCATTCTGTGATTCAAGAACTAAAGATTCCTGGATTGAAATTCAACATATGACTACTAATGCTTCTAAGTGATCAATCATTTGATTATTCTTAATTCCATGTAATTTGGCCTAATAGTAAAACAATGTATTCAAAATATAAAGATTTTCAGTCAGAGTTATCTTTCTGTTGTGTTTAATGCATAATTATGATAAACCCAAACTCATGAAATATTAATTAAAACAAATGTACAAATGCATATTTACAATACATACAACTGTTATATCTTCACGTATTATTATTGTCTTGGTATAGCATTTAGTTGTTCAATGGTACTCATTACTTAGGGCTTGACCAGTTGATGACATTCTGGCTAGCCAAGAACACCTACAAATGCTGTTTATGTGGGCTAGACTTACAGCTAAGAAAGTAGTTCTATTTATCTTAGCCATTTCAGGGCACCTGATGGTGTTTCATAGAAATATGATGATCTGTTTTATGCTTTGTGACACTTTATGCGAATCTCAGTTGTCTACCATATCAGTAGATGGCATATGGATTTGAAGTGGCCACAACTTTTGAAATGTCCATAGAAGAGTAATTTTATTTCTACTTAAATCATGCAGTCTGGTTCACTAATAATTGTCACACTATCCCCACATTCCTTACACAATTTGGAATGTGCAAAATACTGTCAAAGGTAGAGCTGAAAACAATTCGGCTTTAATGTAAGAGATTTCAGGTACTCTTCTAGATTTACCTATCACTTCCAGCTACATTGTGACAGCTTGCCTGATGAGTAGGTATAGTTGATACTTATGGATGTTCTGTGACAGCTTGCTCCATGTGAAGGAATGATGATACTTCAATCTGTATCATGACAGCTTGCCTCAAGTCTGATCTAAATTCTGGTGACTTTCAGTTTTAACATGAACTTACCTCACTGCTTTAACCATGTAGTGGGTAAACATGCATACTTTTGTTCAGGTTCAACAGTAAATTGTTATTATCTCCTTTTAATTCCAACTGGACTAACTATTTATAGACAGATCCCCTTCTATAATAAAACAATCAGATTTAATGAACATTATTATCCAGTGACCTCTTATTATTATTTGCTACATGTTATCTATTTATATATCTATTGGTCTGTGTCACTGAATACTTAATCTGATCAAGATAAGTTGGAATCTGGACTAGTCCATTAGTTGAAGGTAGGTTGAGATATAATTCTTTCATTTTCAGAACTTATATAGAACACTCTTTGAGTGGTCAGTCATTTCATTATTTTTTAGCCTTGTGTATCAGAATGAAGAATTGAAGAACTAAAGGTTCTTGAATTTAAGACCAATGTGTCATTTCTGGTGCTTAAACATCATATAAACTCCATCTGATCATTATTTAATTTCACTGCATTTAGAGTGATGGATTCTATGGTTTCAAGTTATTCAATAAAAGCTGTGACTGTCATATACAGCATTCAAATGTTATATGATCTTTTGGGAAACAATCATTTGATTATCGATTGCTTTTTTAACAAAAAAATAAAATTATAAATGATTATAATAAACTCTATGATGAAGTATTAGATATATTATTTCATTATATTCTTCTATCTCAACAATCTCCATTTTAAAATATATATTCCAGTCTCCATTTTCACAATTTAGATAAGCTATATATTTTATAAATAAATAAATCATCAAATGACTTTATAGCTCAGGAGTTCATAGATGTTTAAGCATGGAAATATTAGAAATGGAAAGATCTTACATCCCGAAGTCAGACATTCAATCACTACACTAAAACACACAGGGCAATATTTTATAAATTATTACTATTTAATAATAAATAATCAAAGGGGTTTATTGCCTGGGAGTTCATAGAAAGTTCAGTATGAAAATGACAAAACTGGATTGTGATCCATAGACCTCAGGCTCGAAAGACTTCCAGGGTCTACCACTACAAGTCACTCATAGTAATAATTAATACTAATCATTAATATATTTGTCTAGAATAAATATTATTAAGTAATTGAGCACAAAAAATTTGGTAAATTTCATTATTCTTCTTTGTATTTTTTAAAAAATTAACTATGCACTCTATTATTTCTGTATATCACATTTCGAATGATGTGGAAAATTTATTACTTATGGTCTTATTGTCATTATGGTTGAAGCTGTATCATTTAGATCTTAGTAATCAACTATTAAATTCGCAAAATTAATCAAGCATTATTTAAGATTTATTTTTTATGAAAATAAAAATAGTCCATTCTTTTTTCTTTTTTTTTAGGACCTTTTCCCTTCTCAAGTTAACATGCGTTTAATGCCTTTTGTTCCATTTTCCATTGGTTGATCTCTTCAGCGCAGTATCTGCGTTTCTTTACGGTGAACAATGTTGTTAGTTGTCTTCTTTCAATAAAGTTTGTAAATCAAAGTTTATATTAGTTTAAAATTTTATCACAAGATGGCCAAATCTTATTTGACTACTGAAATTAGAAATCTAGGCACTCAGTTTATTCTGAACATACACTAATAACATTTTCCCCCATCTTTTTAGTTATTCCTTCATTTGCTAATGATCTATAATCTTTTTCTCGATGATTTAAGCGAATGCTTGCTTTTTATATGTCTTTTTTTTTTTTTTGATAACATAATAGATACCGAAAAAACTCACTAATTTGATGCATAAAGATTCATAAGTCATTAAATTTTGATACATTATTCTAAATGCATAGCGTTTTTATGGTTATATATTTATAAATAATCAAATAATTTATTTGTCAGGAGTTCACAAGAAGTTTGAATTCTGGAAATAAACAGGAGCTAACCCACTATCCATGAATCTTAAACACCAGTATTTGCCACTACCAAACTACATAAACCACTAAGTATATATATTATACAGCATATATAAATAATGATATAGTTAACTGCACAAGAGGCAATGTGATATTAAATAATCCTGGAAGCAGAAGGAGCAATTAACAGTAGCATTTAGTTATCCTAAATCTACTCCCTCCTCATTATTTATTATTCAGCAGAAAATCAATACTGAAACCTTTAGCTTTAAATTTTAATTATATAGATGTGTGCCATTAAGGAGAACTACTAGGGAATTATTCTTTCTTTTAAAATAGAATATCATTTAATATTAATCAATCCTCCCCATCCTTCTTAAACTTAGTTTTAGCAATATTCAGCAATGTGATGTTTGCTTTTATCTTAAATTTATTGAGTCCATTTTACCAGATGTTTTGTTACCACTGATTGGTAAACATAGAATTGCCAGCATCTCATATTTTAAGTAAAATTTTGCTGACCTAGATTATATTTAAACCATGAGAGCACTTAGCTAATAGGTTTCATATGTAAATCACTTGATCCCAACCCATGCTTAAAATTAACCAATAGAATATCAATAATCTGTTGTCATGGCAACATTTAGATAATAAATGGAAGTAGTGTTTCCTTGATAACAGATTTCTGATATTCTAATGGTAAATTTTAAGCATTGGATGGGGTGATGTGATTTATGGACAATGTTACAGTGTTTTAATGAAAAGATAAAATTATAAATATTACATCAAACATTTATAATTTTCAATATTTTTTCAAATATTTTTAGTTAACAACTGAATCAATTATAAATGTATTAAATAACCACCACACATTCTTTTGAAATCATAAAAATAAGATGAAATAAGACAAATGACATTCAAGATGCATTACATGGAGAACAAGCACCTATCAGTTGATCAAATCAGCATCTCTCATCTTTATCATAAGCACAGTATTTATCAATAGTAAATTATTAAATTTTAATTTATAAATATCAGACTTACTTCACCCACAACATTAACAACCTCCATCTAAGTAAATACAGTAATAATTATCACTAATCACATATTAAACTAGAAATTGTCTCTAGCACCGATGTAAACTTTAAACTTCAGTTAAATATTAAAATATGTTTTTTTTTTACTTAAACACACACACATGGAATTATTCACATTTTTCTTTCCCATGTGTAATATCTTTTATAAATGTATTAAATAACTTATATACCACTACACATTCTTTTGAAATCACATAAATAAAAATATAATAAAAAACAAATGAACTTAAGATGCATTTTGTGCTGAACCTGGCCCAAGTCATCAGTTCTTATGTATATCTTTATTATATGCTCTGTTGCTTTATATTGCATCTTTATTTATATGATTTCAAAAGAATGTGTGGCAGTGTGGAGGTTATTCAATTAATTTATAAAATATATTACACATGGGAAAGAGAAATATATGTCCATGTGAGTGTATGTTTAATTTAAAAAAAACAAAACAGATACATTAATCTTTAACTGAGAATTAAAGGTTATATATGAGCTAGAAACATTCTCTAGTTTAATATAATGATTAATTATAATCATTACAATTTTTATCTAGAGTGGATGATGTCAAAGTTATAGGTGGAGTAAATTTGACATTTGTAAATCAAAATATAACAATTTACTATTGATAAATACCATCCATTTACTATAGATGTCAATATGATAAAGATATATTGAAGTGGGTGGGATGTTTAGAGATCGATATAGTAAACAACAAATCGAACATGACGTTTGACTCCTTAATAAAATAATATTGTGAAAGAAAAATTATAATTTTATACAATTATAATTTATATATTTAATCTACACCAAGGCAATTTAAATATTTCTCTACCATGGCCCCTTAGGCAGAGAAGAATAATGCCCAGAGGGTACCTGTGCCCAAGCCAGAGCTTTATATACAATATATATATATATATATATATATATATATATATATATATATATATATATATAACTGGGACCATGTTTGAAGGGCACAGATCTTCTCGGCTGCCAAATTTAACACCTATCATTCAAAGCACTTTTTTGTTTTGGAGTAAACCCTGGACGCTAGTTAGCTACAAGAACTAACATGTTTTGAATGATGGCAAACTAATTCAGCACCTAAAATATCCCAACTAGCTCAATCAAAAGTAATACAATAACAAATTGTTGCTTCAATTAGTGATAAAAGAATTGACCAACAAAATTAAGCTTGAAGATAATTTATTTAACTAAATATTTATTATTGTAAAGTTTAAACTCCTTTTATAAAAACTTAATTAGTCAATGATAATTACATATAGTGACCACACACATTCTTAGTTTATACTCTAAAATAGAATATAACAAAGCATTAAATAATACATGGCATTTAACAAACATGCACATCAATAGTTCTTTATGCATGCTATAGAGTTCATTTATTAACTGACTCTGGGAGGCTTCAAATTATTGCAATGGCTACTTTAATATCAGAAATGTAAATAATAAAAGTTACTCATTACTTATAGGATTTGAACATTGACTTCTTTCTGGTTGTTGCTTCACTTGAAAATCTTTCCAACCAGTTGGATTTGAGATTTTTTTTTTTGTGCAGGTTTAATGCTTAGTATTCCGTGGCATTATTCTTTAAGACAGTTTGATATCCCTAGCAGGTTTTTTAAGTTGTTAGGCAGGCATCACTTTTTTCAGGCAAATTGGCTGTATCCATCAGACTCAGGTTGAAGGAAAGTCATATGATTCCAGTGGCTGTTAGCACTGCATGGCCTTTATTAACAAATGCATGAGAAGACTGACTGAGAACTGATTGAGTAACTGAATGAATGAACTCAACTGATTGTGAACTCAACTGATTGATCGATGAAAAACCGGACTATTTATATGATGACCTGTTGTCACTTGTTAATTGGTTTTTGTCCACCAGCTATAACTGTTGTTAAAATTCCTCCACTGTTTTTGATTGCATTCCTTTAATAAGATGTTAATCCTTTGCCAAATTACATTGTTTGTGAATTTTTAATTAGTAGCCATTGCATAGTTTTTTTAATTTTCACACATTTATTTTATCAACACACACACATTTATTTTACTATTCCTTATACTTATAATCACCATTAATGCACATATATATATTTAGATTTTTAATAAATAATTTAAATGGAGATTTCTTTTTTTTCTTGTAGTTTTAAGATTTTCTTTTTTTCTTCTTTAACTTAAATAAAAAGGGTAGTCTAACCTCACATACACGATGGCCACTAGAGGCACTGTTTCTGTGTTAGCACACAGAACATACAGGGTAGGGGCCTCGAAAGCAGACATGATTTTTCCAGACACTAGGTGGCATTGTTTACCATACATATGCACAGGAACCTTCCACAAGCTAGCTGGCAGCAAAGCTGCCTGCCTGGCAACTACCAAGAACCTAGGTGGCTCTGATTGCCTAAACACATCTATCTTACGTGTCATCTGCTATCAGCACTATCAAGATTCTAGCCCACTATGTGGCGCTGTTTCTCCACATTACACATGGAAAAACAGCATGGCAAATACCTGCTTGATAGTGTTTATGTACATTACTTAAAACATTGATGGCCTGTACAGGTGTGATTAATTTATAAGCCATAACTATTTAAATATACGGTCAAACGTAATAGTGTTACATTCTATTTCACCGTTTCATGAATCGATGTATTTTTAAATTATGACTTTTTAAAAAGCAATCTTTGTTTTTAATTATTTACTCTAAAAGCTATCTAGCGACTGGAAGAAGCATTTCTGCTTTCATGGCCCCTACCTTATGTTCTGTGTGCTAACACAGAAACAGCGCCTCTAGAAGCCATCATGTACATGGGGTTAGACTACCATAAAAAGAGAGTATCTTATAGTTTAAACTGTTATACTTTTAATTTTTCTAAGTTAATTTTCTACCCTCTTCTAATTAATAAATGACATTTGTATAAATAACTTTTTAAACTCTTTTAGATTTTCTCTTTTAATGAGATGCTTTAATTCAATATTTTATGGACAGATTAGTGATTTTATTATTTATTAATAAAGTTAAAAACTTTATGTTGTTTTATGAGGAATTTTTATTTTTTTGATAATTGTAAATATGATTTTAATGAACGTTGAGTATCGTTACATTACACTGCCCTCCATTTGAGAGTAAAATGCATCTCTTGACCATTTTATCTCTGACAACCTTAATTATTAAATTTGGAATATTTACATGAATTTTTATTTCTCTAAGTTTACTTTCTTTTTATCTAAAACTATACATGCCAAGGGCAATCTGTTTTGACTATGCTTTTCTTCCTTTTTGGCTGACAACATTGCTTCCAATGATCTAGTACTAGATAATGACCTCCAGGACAGCACTATATTTTGTGAGACACAAATTTTAAATGACATGGATGCAGAGTTGCTGGCTTACACTGACTTACTCATACTTGAAATGAAGCTTCATTTGCCGGTTTTTCTACCGGACTTTGGAAAAAGAAAACCTTGCTGTGAATGGCAGGATTCCTCTACTGTCCAATTCAATTTACACTTTGGAAACAAAATATGAAATATGAGGACTCTCCCCCAAAGAAATGATTTGTAGTTTACTCTGGTTATTCCCAGTGTGCATTTTTAAAGAGAATGGGGACTCTCCCCTGAGAGGTAATCCCTGATAGTCTGTTACAGGTGCTGATTTCTTCCAGCCAGCAGCTTTAACTTTTCCTAAACTTATTTCTATGCTTGCTACCTTCCTTTCAATTAATTACAATCTTGTATACACTTCTAACTTAACTTAGATTGATTTATATTATTTGAACCTTACAATAATATTTTAAATTTATATGAACATTATCTTAACACATTTACTTATATTAATCTTACAATATTATTTTTTAAACCCTGTCTTTAACTTGCTTTATTAACATGCATGTATTCAGAGAAAACTATTTTTATTTTATTGCACTACATATTGTTTTTCTACAGATATTCTTATCTTGATTACCTTACATCATTTATGTAGCTTCCTTTTATTAACTTGCTTGTATTCGAAACAAACTTTTATTTTATTATGACTCATCCATTATTATTTTTCTGCAAATATTTTATACTTATTTATTTGACTTGATTTTATTGATTTTATTTGAACTATTTATTTATGAACATTTTTCTGCTCAATATGTGCGTGACAGAAAAAAAAATCTTTTATCCAGTGAAGCCTCCATTATTATTATTTACGAAAACACCC
Organism: Epiperipatus broadwayi; assembly: GCA_028023455.1. Classification (NCBI taxonomy): domain Eukaryota; kingdom Metazoa; phylum Onychophora; class Udeonychophora; order Euonychophora; family Peripatidae; genus Epiperipatus; species Epiperipatus broadwayi. The sequence continues at coordinate 1,298,499 of JAQFVV010000208.1, forward strand.
TATTATTTTAGCTTTAAATAACAGATTCTCTGATTTAGGTTTATCACCTACTTCAAAATAATTATTCAACCAATTATCCATTTTTGGTCCTTTGTTTCTTTCCTTTAACATTCTGTCCATTAAATAACTCCTAAACCTTGTCAGGTGGTTCTTTCTTTCTACTAACTCTATAATATAAATTACCTTCCCCCTCTTGTCTATCCCTCACTTATAATTTATTGCCTTCTCTCTTTCTCGTTCCATCCTATTTTTTGCCTCATAAATTAAAAAACTTTTATACTTGGCAAAACTCTGTATTTCTTCAACTGATAATATTTTTTCCTGCTCTTTCTCTTTGTTTTAAATCTACATTTAAAACGAACACGAATGTTTACTTTAGCCTTTTTATTATTTCCTGGTGAAAATTCTTTTGTTATCTTCTATCTTTATTATTTTCATTTCCAAATTACTATACTTAATGCTATCTTGTTCTATTTTCTCTTGATGTATGTTTTCTACTTCATCCTTCCTTTCACTTACATGTCTTACTACCTCAACTTCCTTTTCAACTTTCTGACTTTCTTTAGTTAAATATAACTTTATGGCTTCTATAGCTATCTGGCTTCTCTCTACATTCCCCATTATTTCAGACCTCATTTCTCTCATTTCCACTCTGAGTTCACTAATTTCTTCCTTCAATTCTGCTTTGAGCTCTTGTTGACTTTGCTTAAATTCTTGATGCATTTCTTTCATTTCAGTTTTCATCATATCCACCATCATTTTCATCATCTTCTGTATCTCACTCTCTTCTTTTTCTTTCTCTATTATTTGCGGATTTTTGAAAAATATCGGGCTTTTTTTTGACTCCATTTCTTTATTCATTGTTATGTTGTACTTTTTATTATTATTTTTAAACCACAAATAAAGTTACACAATATCTATTATCTCTTTGCATTAACAAATCAAATATTATTATTGTTTATTTATTCTTAAAATGTAACATACGACCAACTCCACCCCCTTGTCCTTTTTCTTTACCCGTTCTCAATGCCTTAACTCCACCCAAAATATCTGTCTTTATTTCTCTTCCCACTTAAAGAAGAAAATTTTTTTTGGTCAATTTGTTACTTAAATTATACCACTTTAAAGTACAATTACACAATTTAGTGTTTCTTTAAATTTTTATTTTCAAACAAGAAAAATATTTAGTTAACTGTCATTTATGATAGTTCTGCACCCACATTGGGTAAATTCAATTGAAGTGGGTGGGTGGGGGGTTTAGAGATCAATATAGTAAACAACAAATCTAACATGACATTTGACTCTTTAAAATAATATTGTGAAAGCAAAATTATAAAACTTTTTTTTTTACAAAAATGTGATACAATTATAATTTATATATTTGATCTACACCAAGGCAATTTAAATATTGCTCCACCATGGCCCCTTAGGCAGAGAAGAATAATGCCCAGAGGGCACCTGTGTCCAAGCCTGTGCTATATATACTATATAACTGGGACCATGTTTGAAGGGCACAGACCTTCTCGGCACTTTTTTGTTTCAGAGTAAACCCCAGGTACCAGTTTGTTTTGAATGATGGCAAACTAATTCAGTGCCTAAGATATCCCTAGCTCATTCAAAAGTAATACAATAACAAATTGTTGCTTCAATTAGTGGTAAAAGAATTGACCAACAAAATTAAGCATAAAGATAATTTATTTAACTAAATATTTATTATTGTAAAGTTTAAACTCCTTTTATAAAAACTTAATTAGTCAATGATAATTACATATAATGACCACACACATTCTTAATTTATACACTAAAATAGAATATAACAAAGCATTAAATAATATATGGCATTTAACAAACAAACACATCAATAGTTCTTTATGCATGCTATAGAGTTCATTTATTAACTGACTCTGGGAGGCTTCAAATTATTATAATGGCTACTTTAATATCAGAAATGGAAATAATAAAAGTTACTCATTACCTATAGGATTTGAACATTGACTTCTTTCTGGTTGTTGCTTCACTTGAAAATCTTTCCAACTAGTTGGATTTGAGGTTTTTTCTTGTGGAGGTTTAATGCTTAGTATTCCATGGCACTATTATTTAAGACAGTTTGATATCCCTAATGGGTTTTTAAGTTGTTAGGCAGGCATCACTTTTTCCGAGCAAAGTGGCTGTTTCCATTAGACTCACGCTGGAGAAAAATAATGATTCCTGTGGCTGTTAGAACTGCATGGCCTTTATTAACAAATGCATGAGAAGACTGACTGAGAACTGATTGAATGAACTCAACTGATTGATCGATGAAAAACAGACTATTTATGTGAGGACCTGTTGTCACTTTATTAATTTGTTTTATGTATGTCAGCTATATCTGTTGTTAAAATTCCTCCACTGTTTTTGATTGCATTTCTTTGATAAGATGTTAATCCTTTTGTCAGTTGGTAGCCATTGCCAAATTCTGTTGTTTGTGAATTTTTAATTAGTAGCTATTGCATATTCTGTTTTTTAATTTGTAACTTTCACACATTTATTTTATCAACATGCACACATTTATTTTACTATTCCTTATACTTATAATCGCCATTAATGCACATATATATTTACATTTCTAATAAATAATTTAAACGAAAAGAGATTTTTTTTTCTTTTAGTTTTAAGATTTCCTTTTTTTTTTTTAACTTAAATAAAAAGAGAGTATCTTATAGTTTAAGCTGTTATACTTTTAATTTTTCTAAGTTAATTTTCTACCCCCTTCTAATTAATAAACTAAATTTGTATGAATAACTTTTTAAACTATTTAGATTTTCTCTTTGTTAATGAGATGCTTTAATTCAATATTTTACAGACAGCTTAGTGATTTTATTATTTATTAATCAAGTTTAAAACTTTACGTTGTTTTATGAGGAATTTTTATTTTTTTGATATTTGTAAACACGATTTTAATGAATGCTCAGTAGCATTGCAATATATATATTGTCTTGGGCCAATTGATAAATGCTGATTTATCACAATGCATTTGGGAGGGGGGGCAATTGTCTTTTATTGTGCTTAAGGGACTTTAAGAGAAATGTAAATAATGTCATGTGTGTGTGTTAGGATTAAAAAGTCAGATGTATTAATCTTTAACCAAGATTTAAAGTTTATATCTGGACCAGAGACAACCTCTAATTTTATAAATGATTAGTGATAATTCATTGCTGTATTTATCTAGAGTGGATGGTGTCAAAGTTGTTGATGGAGTAAGTTTGACACTTGTAAAATCAAAATGAATAAATTATATTTTTATAATTTAAAAAATAACTACAAATGTCTATCAAACATATAACTATATATACTTAACACAAACTAATAAAATATGATCTATCATATGACTCCAGCTTATATATTGCTGTTTCAGTGGTGTATGTTTTTTTGACCATTTCTATGCCACTTACTCTAAGTTTTAATAATTAATAGATACCAGATGATAATGTTTAACAAATCCCTATCCTGTATTGTCCTATCCAATATTCCTAAAGTAGTTTCAAGCTTATAATTTTCATCAGTGAAGAACTTTGGATCTTCGAACAATGCATCTAGACTTTAGAATCTATTATACATTTCTTTTAACAACTATTATTTACTTCTCTGTTACATTATCAAGTTATCAGTCCAAACCAAAAATCATATAAATGTTTTCATTCAAGGTCAACTCACTATCTGAAACTACGGATACTATAGATCAAAACTGCATAGGTTTCAAATCTATATGACTATATAAGCAAGTTGGATAAGATTTGAAATATAGTTTTTTCAGTTTGGGATGATAGCTTAATAGTGTAACAGAGAGCGGTGATGATTACTAGAAGGAAGGGGCATTAGATTCTAAATACAGTATCCAGGGCATTGTTAAAAGATCCAAAGTTTCTCACTAATAAAGACTCTAAGACTGAAATTGGTCTAGAGATTTTGAATAGAATGGCATGGGTTATGGGATTATTAAGGATATTATCTAGCATCTATTAGTTACTAAAGCTTATAGTAGTTAACACAAAACACTAAGTTAAACTCATTTGAAAGCCATAATAATGACTGATTTGAAGAAATTGAATTTATACAATGTAGAGTGGCAGCATGGTGATGATGGTTCTTTTCATTGCTGAATTTTGATAAGGGTAGTTCTGTGTATTACATTCGCCAATTTTCAAAAAGTTATTTGGTCATTGTTAAATATGGTATTTCTATAGCAATGTGGATATAATTATGAAAACAATTAAATATTGTTTGTTATTTTTCATATCTTTGAGTATATATTTTTAATGGAGGTGGGTTTTATTCAATATTTGGAATCAAAACATGTTAAGGTTAATGATATTAGTGTAATTTTCACTACACCACTCTCACATAAGATAGGAACTGCTTTCTATCCATGTTTAACACCTTCTGGAAGGATGCAATCATGAACATATTATCAAAGACATGTGAAAAAGATCTATGATTCCCAAGATGCAGATTTTATGCTGGGACAACTGATGAGTGCTAAATGTGCATCTTAGGGATTATATAATCTTTTTCACATGTCTTTGGTCACATGTTTATAAATGCAACCCTCCACAAGGTGTTAAAAGCAGATAGAAAGCTTGCGGGAGAATGGTGTAAAAATTACACTACAGAAATATTATTTATTATTGGATAATCTCCAGTCTATTGAATGACTAATAAAAATTATTAATATTAAGGTTACTCTTTTTTCCCTTAATAACATTTCTTAATAATCTGATATCTCAAACAATAACTTTGTGCCCTCTTCCACCCATAGAATAAGCATGCAAAAGAGGAGATTAATATTATATAAAGTACTAGATTATTTTTGCACTTTTTATAAAACCAATAATAATTACATAAAGATGAACATAAATGTGGAATTCTTAACTAATTTCATTAATTTTTCTCTTTAAATGAAGAAGGAAATGATAATTAAAGCTTAATTTCATGTAAATACTAAAAACTTAAACTGCATCTAATTATTAAAAAATCATTTAATAAAATTTTAAAGTTTGTAGTTATTTTTTTATTATTATTTATCATTCCTGTCACATATTTGATTTTACAAAATTTTCCAACCTTAGATAAGCATTATGTATAACCAACAACAAATCTTTCCAAACTTCTTTATAAAAATAGGTCCATTGTTGACCATTCATGATGCTTAACAAATATTCAAGAAAATGTGAATTAAATTTAGGATGAAAATAAATCTCTGATGTTTTCCTGAAGGTTTGCGATGATGGTTTAGTTGTAATTATATGTTGGACTATTTCCATCAGCTAATATGAGTATTGAATGTCTTTAGAAAAATTTAATTTTATTTAATTAAACCAAATACATTCAACCATTAGCAATGGCACACAGGTTAGTATATGCATTTTTCAAGAGGTATTATTCTCTACTTCAGGTGTTGCTGGCCTGACCAACGACATTACTAGCATGAGAATCAAACTTGGATCCTTAGATTGTTTGAGTATTAAATTTTAAGGTAATGCTCTAACAAACAACTATCCTGCCAAAAGCAGGATGGCTAAAGACATTGAATACTCAGATGGTGGAAATAGTCCAACATATAAATACAATCAACTTTATATATATATATATATATATATATATATATATATATATATATATATATATATATATATATATATATATATATATATATATATATGGCTAAAAATAATTTCTAAAGAGAAAGTGAATTAATATATAAAGAACTCATATAAATCTCAACATACTAAAATTTTTTACATGGAATTATCATATAGAATTGAATTGCATGTTAAAATATTCTATTTTTATAGCCTTTATTTTTTATTAAAATAGTATAATACAAAAAAAAAGTAGTAAAGATGATATAGTAAAAGGCAGCTAGGTGTCAGGATGAGAGTGAAGATTCAGATGTTTGAGATCTTTTACTCATCTGAAGATTAAAGGTTGCTTATGAAGTGTATGAATGAAGAGAGTGAGTGGTCTGATTTTCTGCATGGTGGTTGTTACAATGTGGAGTTGGGATGAAGGGTGCAGCAAATTCCTTGTTACTTACCACAGTTGTGCCACCTTAATGTAAGTTTTAGTAATTAAGATTCCAGAAGGTCGTGAAAGAAAATGGCTGCTGATCAGAACTGTGTAAACATTATATAAAATGAGGTTATATGATGGGGCTGCACTAATAAAAAGCAAAACAGAGACATTAAATTTGTCATCTTGGTTATTATATAATAAAATGCTTTAATTAATTACCACAAATAAATAGTGTAAATATAATAGACCAACTTATACATAAAATAGATTCATGCATGGAGTTCCTGAAAAATGTAAATAACAACACTATAAATAATACAATATATGCTATTGATATAAACTTATCAACTATCTGGAAGCATGCAAACTTAGAGTGGTTAGACTTAAATTCAGGAATCTTATATCTTGAACATGTCATTGAACTAAACAGGTCCTACAATTGCCTATAAATTATCTATTAAAAATAACTAATGATTATGCAAAAGCTTGAGGTTCAGTAGAGCTATAATCAGGGTGACCTTGGTACGGATATTATATGGAAAGCTAGCAAAATATTTTGAAACCAGAAAATCTTATCTGAGATCTGCTGTAAAATTTATATCAATTTATCATCCTATATTTTAGATGTAGTAATACATAAGTGGCTATCCATTGGTACAAATAGAACTCAGTCAAATTGGTTTTTTAGTTTGTAAAAAGAAAAATCACTCAAAATATTTACAATGAATATCTGCCTATTTATAGACTAGCAGATATTTCAGTTGCAAGAACATTTTTTTGGGATATTGAAAGTAATGTGATTCTTTGTGTTTTTTGTAATAGTTTTTAAAAAGCAAGGTAATATACCATATCACATAATGTATCACTTATCAATATACTAAAACTTATTGAAGAAATCTGGTTTTTATTAATTTATTACACTATTAACAAAATCATATGATCTCTCATATGCTTACTAATATCCTTTCAAGAGCTGTTATTTCTATTCTCCTCTAAAGCCATGTTGTAATAGGATGCAATCAATAGATCCTAAAGAATATAATGCCAGATGCAATAGTGTATTAGTTCTAGCTTCAAATCCTAGGCTTCTCTGATGAATGCAAAAGATATAAATCAGTCAGTTTGGTCATAGGGATTTTATAATATCACCAAATGTATCTGGCCTAAATAGTGTGTTTTTAAAAAAAATTGATTGCTTTAACAAATTTTTAAAAAGATTTAATAACTGAAACACACAGACTTATTATATACCTGTGTCTATATATGTAATATATAGGGTATATGAGCATAGACTTTCACACGACTCACCACACTCCACACTATCTCATATCATGATACACTTGAATACATATATCAAGATAAATAATCACCAATATACATATTTCATGCTAAACCAGCATTTAATGTAAATTAAACAAAAGATTTTAATATTTATATTAATTAATTAATGTAAGAATTATACATCAGCCTAAAAGGCCATCATTTCAACTTCAATTATATGCTAACCAAAAAGAAATGTAAATACAATACTATAGGGTCTATTTTTTCCCCTCACTAGATATCATATTTCAAACATGAATTTATGTACTGTAATCACATTTTCTTCATGATTTAAATACTATATCTCTTTAGTTAAAAGCACGTGTACTGATTTTTTTCCGAGCCTTTTTTATTAATAGCAGAATTATCTCCTCATAAATGTAATAATATGCAACCAAAATTAAATGCAAATATGGTACTATAGCATCTATTTCTTCTCTCATTAAATATCACATTCAAACATGAATTCATGTAGTGTAATCACATTTTCTTCATAATTTAAATATAATACCCCTGTAGTTTTTTTTCTTAGCATTTTTTATTAACGGCAGAATTACTTCCTTCACATAAATGTAATATTTTTTAATTGGTTGTGAATTTGACATATAATAGCCTTATGGATAAACATACATTAACCAATCAGACAACATAAAAAATAGAAATTATATGTATATAATCTGATGTCCATTGATTACTCAAGCTTACTGTAGATGGCTCTAGAGTATAATGAATTAACTGCTTTAAATAATAAATAACCAAATAACTGCCTTCCAATCTTATCACAGTATTATAAGACAATAAATCTGAATATTATATAATATTTTTAGCTAAAAATTGGCTACTTCACATTAATTTCCAAACAGTTTGTAAAAGTAAACTCTGAATAGGTTTATGCAAACATATTTTAGAACAAACTAGAACTCTTAAGTCATTGGTAGGACTGTTTTATAAATCAATAATCAAATGGTTTATTGATCAAGAATTTATAAGAAGTTTGAGCATTGGAAATGACAACTGAAGTTATGATCCAGACCTTATGTTTTAGAATCCAGCAACCTATCTAAACTAAGCCATACAGAGTGACTTTGTTATATTGATTCACATGCTAAGGTCTTAAGAATAATAAAATTTACCAGTGACATCTTTGAATTGTATTATAAACAAAACAGAGTAAACTTTGTGATAATATGGTAATTTATTTTCATCATCTATCATTAAATGTTGAATGTATAGAACATTTTAAACTTTATTTAAACTTTTCAAATACAAACAATTTGTTAACAATAACACACAAATAGAAAACAAGTTAGCAATTAAATAATGTTTTGAGTACTATTATTCTCAACTCTTCTTCAGGTGTTAATGGCATAATCTATGTCAATATTAATGTAGGAGTAAAACTTACACCTTTAGATTCTTAAATATATGAATATTAAGGCATATTATTTGGCACTCTTCTTTAGGTTTTCTGGCCTGACCTGTAACAATATTGGCATAGGAGTTGAACTTACACCTTTAGATTCTTGAATATCGAATATTAAGGCCTTTGACAGAATCTTCTATGTTAATATTGTCATTGGTCAGACCAGCAACATTTGAAGAAGAGTAAAGAATAACACCATAAAAACGTTGTGCAATTACTACCCTGTGTTGTTTATTTGTGTGTTATTATTAACATGTTGTTTGTATTTGAAAAATTTAAATAATGTTTAAAATTTTCTATACATTCAACATATTACCCCATCTAATATACCACCATTTCAAACCTTCAGGCAAATAGAATAAAGGGTTAATTCCAGAATGTCATCCTGAAAAGAATAAAAGTTTATGAGATTCTTTGCATTTAAACCTATCTAAAATATTAAAGTTATTTATTTTGACTATTTGTTTTTGGTCATATAGATAAGAATATAAATCACTTAACCAAATTTCTTTTAATAGTAGAAAACAATTTCTTACAGGCATTTAAATCATATGTTTATAATAAATCAAGATACAAATCAATTTAATGGGAGTATATTAATTTTTATTAGTCCTTTATTAGAATATACTTCCATTAAGTCGTTTGTGTCAAAGTTGTGTGGGCATTAAGTTTGACACTTATCAATTAAATTGTAGTAAATGGCTATATATATATATATATATATATATATATATATATATATATTGAACATTGATAAAAAAGATATGTGTAAGAGATTGTCATTTGGACCAACTGATGAGTGCTGGTTCTCCATGAGATGTGCATCTGGGGGAATATAGATCTTGTTAAAAGTGAATAGAAACTAGTTCCTACCTTCCACAAGAGTAGTGTAGTGAAAATTACACTACAGAAATAATTATTCATTATTGGATAAACTCTAGTCTAATGAATGACTAATAAAAATTATTGATCACTTAATGAAGGTATCTTCATTAAGTGATTTGTGTCAAAGTTGTGAGGGCTGCACATTTGACATATCAATTAAACTAGTAACTTTCTATCTATATATATTGAACAATGATAAAGATATGTGTAAGAGATTGTGGACTGGACCAACTGGTAGGTGCTGGTTCAGTATAAGATTACATCTTGAGAATCATAGATCTTTTTCACATCTTTGGTCATATGGTTAAGATTACATCCCTCTACAAGGGTGTTAAAAGTGGATAAAAACTAGTCCCTACCTTGCATGAGAATGCTATAGTGGAAATTACACTTCAGAAATATTATTCATTATTGGATAATCTCTAGTTTAATGAATGATTAAAAAACTTAATATACTTTCACTAAGTGATTTGTGTCAAATTTGTGAGGCAGTACATTTGACACTTAGAAATTCTGTAGTAATTTGCTATTTATATATACATATATATGTACTGGACAGTGATAGAGATATATGTAAGATATTGTGATCTGGGTAAGCTTATGAGTACTGGTTTAGCATGAAATATGAATCTCGAGGACATAGATCTTTTTCATACGTCTTTGTTCATATGCTTATGAATATACCCCTCCACAAGGTGTTTGAAGTAGATAGAAACCAGTCTTTAACTTGCATGAGTGGTATAATGAAAATTACACTACAGAAGTATTATATAAACCAACAGATTTAATGTTTATTGTAAGTAACACTTAATATTCCCCCTCCCCACCACCATGAGCTCATAGAGGGCGCTTAAACATTGATACATGAAGAATTAATTCCGAATTTTGATGTCCACTATTGTAAAATCACATCTTCATTAGATTGGACCTGTAAAGTGAATGATGGAAAATCTCCTGAAAGGGTATTTTCCTATAAGCTTGAGCATGGATTTTGCAGTAGGGGTACATTCTACAAAAAGTGCAATGCCAATTGCTTACATTGGAAAGGATATCACAGAGAATATAATATTTTGGAGAGCTTTAGTTGGTTGAGGTGCTGAAGTATTTTAGAAAGAAAAGTTTTCTGCTGAATAAATTAAAATACTACATCATAAAATATCAAATAAACAAAAAATGGGTCAGCATATTTTATATGTGGACATATTTGTGGATCACAGATTGGTTTGTATAGTTATCACAAATTTTATTTCTAGAGTAGTTTTTCTCTCTCACTCATTTACAAGAGCTTTTTTATTATTGTTATTATAATTTATTTCCTGATTATAAATAAAAAAATTGTTTTATAATTGCAGTATTACTTTATAAAATTTAGCCTTTTTATTTTTATCCAAGATTAAATGTGCCAAAATTAATGCATGAACATGCCCAGTTTGATACATGCACCAAATATTTATCATCTTTGATATAAATTACCTTGATGCTGATCAGATGAAAATGATCGAAATGTAGGAACAATAATAAAGTATTTATGTGAATCAAGTAAAAATAAAACAAAATTTAATAGGGAAAAAATGAATTAAAAGGTTTTGTGGATTTTTTAAAACACTGGATTAAATTTGGAAAGAAATGTGGATTGTGAAATTTGGTCTTTTAAAAGTTTTTAATATAATTTAATTAAGCTAAAATTAGTAGCGAAATTAATTAAAGTAATAATGATAAAAGGTAAAACTGTCTCTGCAAGGTCTGACAAATGTTCATTATAGAGAAAAAGTGAAGAAAGGTAGTCAATTGGGAGATAGAGTTCAAGTCATTTCCACCTTCATTTTATCCTCTAAAAATAGCTAGTTATCCATTTACAGACAAAAATTGTATAGTTATCTAGGTAATCTTAAAAAAAATCATGAGTTTTATTGAATAATTTTTCAAGTTTATTCTCAGCCTAGATATGAATCCATGTAATAGATATGACAAACAGATGCTTCACCATATTTCATAATGAGACTCTTTCAATATGATTTTAAACATTTTATTGTTTAATAATACAAACTCACTAAACCATGTATTCTTTTGTCTATAGACCAATGGGATAACAAATGAAAAAAAGCCCAATGGGATAACAAATGGAAAAAAGCCCAATGGAATAACAAGTGGAAAAAAGCCTAAATCAAGACAAAGCCGACATGTACGTGTACATGATTGCCTAACTGATGAAGAAAAAGGCATTACTAGTCCAATCCCACCTTGGTACATATTGAAACGTCCACATCAAGATGCAACTTTAAAACAAAGGAAAAAACCACATAGAAAACTGGATTTTTCTGACAATACTTCGGAGCAAGAGTACAGTGGTGGTGATGATGAGTACCGAAAACCCACTTCGGATAAATTCAATAATCAAAAACCCATTTCGGATAAATTCAGTAATCAAAAACTGCCACAAACTGTTGTTGTTATTGGACCAGAAAAAAGATGTTTCTGTGTTTGTTAATGATTAAAAAAAATTCTTTCACTTATTAGACTGGTGTGTGATTTTATAAATTATGATTGTTTGAAATTAAATGCGTTTATCATAATATTTTTTTTATATCCAACAATAAAACTGTTAACTATTTATTATAATACACTACATTATTGATTTAAAATATTTTTTCCAGTTATAAATACAATTGTAGGTGAAGAAATAAAATTAAAAAATAAAAAACTATTATAAATTGACATAAAAAGTTTTTGAAGCAAAATTATTTAATCTATCAAAGCTATTTTTTACTTTTACACATAGTGATGTCATTGAAAGGAATAAGAGACTGAATAAATTGACATAAAAAGTTTTTGAAGCAAAATTATTTAATCTATCAAAGCTATTTTTTACTTTTACACATAGTGATGTTATTGAAAGGAATAAGAGACTGAATAGATGGATAGTTGAAGATTTAAATGGGATCCCACGAGATTGCAAAAAACTTAGTAAGTTCGCTGATGTGATTCGGAGAAGAGGGAATAGACATCAGTGAAACCAGACCATCCTGCAATGGATTGATGATGGTTGAAAATGATGATAATGATGTGTGGATGAATATAAATGCAACATATAAAATAATCAAATGTCTCATTGAACGTAAGTTCATATGAATTTCAAGTTCTTGAAGTGACAGATTTGAGCCACAATTCATGGGACATGAGTTATAGAATTTTGCCATTTATAACTATCCTAAAACAGGCAGGGCAAGTGTATTTCAATTGGTTATGTTTATAATCGTACAAAGCATTATTTAATTTGAGTTCAATGTAACATGAGATTTAAAATTTGTTTTGAATATATTGATATTTATTACATCACCACATTCCTAAAAGTATTTAAAAAATGTTAAAAGGTTAATCTGATGATCATAGTAAAGAGCGATGGTTAGGATAACTAATGTAATATATAATGCTATTTTAAGCCATTAAAATCATAATAAAAAATAACCCAAATAATTATTTAATCTTTGAATTTACTAATTTATCCCAGGAACCCATTGCATATTATCTATATTTTAAATCAAGATAAAAAATAAATGGTTATAGCTCATAATGAAACGTTTAAAACTATGTATTTGATTGTGAATATATTGAAGCTTTAAAATTAACTGGTATGCAATATAGTTTTTATTTATTTATTTAAAAACATCTAAGTTATCATTTCTGGTGGAAGATTTAATGTTTAAATCTATAGCTCATACCTGAAAAGTTTTTTTTTTCATGATATTGTGAAAAGAGTTAGTTTGGTAGCTACTTCACGGATCCAAAGTTTATGAAACTATAGATTAGAATTCAGGAATATAATGAATTAATTTGATTGGATTCTATTTGATTCCAGTGTGTTGTTTTATATAATCATTATTTCCAGCCATAATTGGCCAGCTGAAAGATGAAAATCTTTACTTCCTTAATCCAGTTTCTCCTATCTATATCCTTCCTTCTCTACATTATACCAAAAAACTTTTTTTTATTTCATTCATTAATCTCACAAATAGCTTATTTTTAAGTCTTTTATAAGCTTTTGAATCCATTTTAAGAGCAATTGGACATTTATTATCATATTTACTAGCAATATGTGCAGCCTTGGTATATTTCAATCTCATAATTCTTTCAGTGATATCAAAGATACCGATTTCTTGTCTCACCCATGTATTTCATATTTGAACCTTTCTAATTATTCCTAACATGTATCTTCTTATTCATTGAGTTGTCTGAAGTCTTTATATTGCTCCTGTTAAGAATTCAAATATAAAATCCATATGTAAGTACTTTAAATAGATTTATTTAAAATCTTCCTTTTCAAACACATATGCATATTTTCTTTTAATACTAAGTTACTTCTAGCAAAAATACTCTATACAAGTTAAATTCTATGATTAATTTCATCCATTATATTTCCATCTGTATTAATAATCTGACCAAGGTATTTATAGTTGTTAACTTCTTCTAATTCATAGTTGTCAATAAATATTTTATTTTTTTCTCAGAATATTCATTGAATATTGCTATAAATTTTTTTAGGTATTTATAGCCCTACTTTCTTACTTTCATCTGATAAGTGAACCATTTCTGAAGCACCATAACATTATTTACAAAAACAACTACATCATGAGCAAATCTAGGTGTTTTAAATAAAATCCATCTATTTTTATTCCCTTAACTTCCAATTTTAATCTATAAAAAGCCACTATAAAAAATGTTGGAGATATGGAATCAACCTTATAATCACTTATCCATGTTAATAATCTTAGTATTACTATGTAATCTAATCACTACTATTTCATTTGAATAAATACTTCATTTGAATAAATATTAGAGAGTATGACCCTTATCCTGAATCTTTATGTTGATAATCTAAAACTTTAATCACTGTAGAAATGCTATAGAATCTAATGCCTTTTCATAATATACAAGTCCAAAGAATAATAGCAACTCATACCTCTGTATTGCATTAAAATCACTTTTATAGCCAGCCTTTTGCTAAGTTGAGTGTAAAGTCAAAAACAGACATTAACACAAATGAAGTAAAGGATAGATGAATATTACAAATATATATCTCAAAAGATGAATAATTTTTGCAAACCATTTAAATCAGACAGTAGATTTTTTAAAACAAATAGACGATGAGCTAAAACATGATCAAGTAAAAATTCAAGAAACAATGGATTAAATTATGGATGATTAACAAGTTAAATTAATTTTAAAGTCAGAGAATAAACCAAAATATGTGATAGTGTACCAGTCCGATTTGTATGTCCATTCAACAAGACTTAGAATCTGAGCAAAAATACCTCAAATCCAATCGTGCCTGAGATGCACAGGTCAGGAGAAATTATGGATTTTAATCTATTTTCCCATTCCCCAAATCTATAATCCCATGAGCAACATCTTTGATGATACAGATGAATTTAATTTATTCCAGACCCAGTGACATAGCAGAGGGACATGATGCCTTATGGCTAAGTATGACTACCTAACTAAATTATGAACAAAAGCTACATATAGACAATAGAATAATATTTATAGATAGATAGATTCAGGAATGATGAGACTGAATTAATTAGAAAAACTTGATGGTGTAAAGAAGCAGCAAACAAATTATAATAAAAGGGGTTACTACCTAGGATAAGCATGACACCAGATAACCCAGATATAATAAATTCTTAGAGTTAATGAATGATCATAACAATTATTGGGACTAAATTAAATAATGATTCAAACCCTATTAAGATACAAACTTTAATAAATGCACTATGACATTGTCATTTATATACACTAATCATAGGTTTCTTTCTAAGTTTGCATATTTATATAGTTACATAAGTTAGTATTTATACAAGACGTAGTGGATACAACATGTCATTCAAGAAAATGTGAAACCCAGGATAAATGATATATATAGTATATAATCAATACAGTACAGTTTAATATGCCAATAATAATTGAACATCACTTTCCCATAAATAATTTAATAATATTAATGCCACTTTAGAATTAAAAGACTATGTAACTAATGACTGTCATGAAATATATAATGAATGAGAATCTTTATTTATTATAATTATGATTGAATTAACATATATAATAATCATACTATGATTGGCATGTAATTTCTTACATTGGTGAATATTATTAACAAAAAATAGTAATATAGATTACAATAAATATGGGACACGATACATAATTTTCACATGTCTAACTTAACAATATTTTATTTACCCATAGAATTAATGGGGTTTAACAATCGAAACAATAGGGAGAAGTACTAACGCAAACAGGGATCATTTACCTGAAAGGGTGGGCAGCTTAATACAAGCTTGATTCACAACATTCCAATATGATTAATGTTAGTGAATAACAAATGGGTTACTATTATCACAGCATTACAACTTACAGATATTAAATGGTCATGGGTATAAAATAGTAATCCATTATGGTGCCAACATGAATGGCAGCAGTAAAGGATTTGGTCATCTTGGGATTGATAAGTCAAGCACATCATGTATTAGAAAAATAGGAGAATACATCCGCACTTTTAGCAGAACATCACCTCACAATATGATAAGTAAGTGTGATGGGCTGGCTTTCAGCAGTAAAGGATTATCATCTTGGGATTGATAAGCCAAGCACATCATGTATTAGAAAAATAGGAGAGTACATCCTCACTTTAAGCAGAGCACCTCACAATATGATAGGTAAGTGTGATGGGCTGGCTTTCCTGGAGTCATCCCATCCAGAACATTCACTACAGTAACCTGAAAGGTTCTGGGGTACGAGAAGGCATCCCCATGGTTTGAACAAGTAAGATGAGATGGGTTCAGAATTGTCAATGATCCCAATGTGACAAAGCAAAGTATGATAATTAATCCTGCTGGCAGATGTTAGCAATGCTAAAGTAAGCAATCAGCAGGTCCCTAATGATGTTAATATATCAATTACAGCTCGAAATAAATCTAACATCAAGCATCATGGCATGACCAAATATTAAACCATATTATAGGTGAAAATAATACCTTAAATAACCATTAGAATGTTATACATAAGGGAGTAGCATATTATCCCCCCATTTAAAGAATCCCCATGTGTTTTAAGTGGCAATATAAATATAACATGAGTGCAAATATTACCTTAAATAACCATCAGAATGTCATACATAAGAGAGTAGCATATTATCCCCTCATTTAAAGAACCCCCATATGTTTTAAATAGGCAATGTAAATATAACATGAATGTAATGCTCGACTGGCATTGTGACTAAATGGTCAACCTATTATGACCAAGCAGGGAAGGTCAGTGAGATTAAGGGGGGCAGTGATAAGAACAATCTGTCATTAAAACATATATAAAGTTATATTCAATTACAACTCAGCTGAGCAAGCCTGTGTTTTGTAAACAATCGTACATCTATCAATTAAACCTTCCATTAACTGTGATCGAAGCTCATGAGGTAGAGTATATAGGTTCATGAGGTAGAGTCCTTTTGGCATATTATCTCAAATTCAGATCAAAATATATAAACATAATACAATATTAGTTGATTGCATTTGCTGCACATATTATCTCAAAGTCAGATCAAAATATATAAACATAATACAATATTAATTGATTGCATTTGCTGCACTAAAAAAATAATAAGACAAAAATATTTAGAAATAAATGAAATTACACATTTATATATTTATGGTGTCATAGAGAGTCATTAAATAGAAATTAATTTACACCAAAAATAACTGGCACAGCACAACCAGTGCATTAGACAGAGAATTACATTTACACAGATTAAATTAAAAGTTTTTTAAAGCTACCTTCTGATGATGTTTATACTCGCTGGCCAGGCAGATTAACATTCTTGTGAAATAATTCATATTAAAGCATGGGTAGCAATACTCATTTCATTGGGTGGCAGGTAGCATCTTCTCCATGAAGTTGCATTACACATTTAATTAGGCAGTCATAAGTTTTATATAGCAGGAATGGTATTATTGCCCAAATACGATCTTTGGGAGATCAAAAGGAAAGGTGAATTTTTTCCTCTACTCACACTTCATATTATTGAAGTTTTTAGCGACTTAGATTTTTAGCCCATAAACTAAAGGAAATTGTAACTCTTCAGTCATATTGATCTGTATTTATCTAGTTCTCTTATCTTAGAAATGCTTTTAAAGAAGCACCTGAGGCAATACATATAACAACTTTACTTCATGTGATTTCAATTATCATTTATCCAATTCTCTTATCTCAGGAATGCTTTTAAAGAAGAACTTGAGACAATACAGATAACAACTTCATGTGATTTCAATCATCAGGAAGAACATCTTTGTCTTTAAACATAGTAAAAAATGCATAATGATAATCTCCTGAAGATATTGTTAGACTCTATTTCTAATTTAGAAACAGACTTGAACAGATATAATTCTAATTAAATTATTAGATTGGCCAAAATTATTTAAATGAGTGATTTTTTTTATTAAACTAACATGTTCTTTTGTTCACTAAATTTGAGTTATGTTAATTGCCTTTCAGAACCTTCTCAAGTATTGCATTAGCTTCTATAACCATTTCACTAATGCTAAAATAATAATAAATGTAATAATATTTTACATATTTAGATATTGATCATACATAGACACACACACATACATGACTTACGTTTATGGAATTAAATATGTCCATATTCAAACTGTAATTAACTTTATAAATCAAACACTTGTAGATAAATATTTAATATTATTATGGAAGGATGTGAATAGTTATGTGTATCTCTGTGCCTTCACCCTCCGATAACCTAAATGAGTGGAAAGATGGGTTTGAACCCCACCTTATGGCTAATCATATCAACAGACAATGAAGCAAAAATCTGTATCAGAGATTTACTGCTTCACAGTTACATAGTTAGAGGAGGAAGAAAAAAAAACAAATAAAAAATATTTTACTTCAGGGTTCAAGGGTTCAAGATAACAAAGGAACAATCAGGTTTGTTAACTCTATTTCACTATCAAACAAAAATTTGACTGTTAATACTTATTATCCCCTAATGAATTCATGACATCTCACATCTATTACCAAATGTTAGTAGCACAATAATCATGGGTTAGTATTAGGTGTTATCCTGATAATTGGAAAATGTGTTTTTGTATCCTTGGGTCTCCTTTCTCTGTCAGTTCCTTGTTTCTTTAGATTGACCCTCTTATCCTTCCCATGGCTTTGGATATGTATGTTTTTAGGTAGTGGGCATTGTACATTCTCTTATTTACTTCTCTCCCAGCCAGAAGGTGTTTTCTCTACATTTTTTGGATCTGGTACAGCCCTCAGCACAGGGGAAAGAATTTGTGGAACTCATGCTTTATTATATTGTTAGATTTAGGAGCCATCAGCCACACCTGGTCCCCTTTATTGAACTTGTGGCACTGTATGTGCCCTTTCATGCATTCTTGCCATATGTACAACTGTAATTTTGTTACCTCTTGGTCATAATTCTGATCAATATATGGGTTATACTTTGGTAATGACATTTTGAATATCTATGGGCAGGGCTTCCCATAATGGAGCCATGTTGGCATAAAGCCTGTAGATTAGTCATATGATTTATACAATCAATAATCTTCTGGGTTTGTTTACCCAGCCCTGGTGGTTTGTTGATGTATGTGTGAAATAGCTTGCTGATCCTTACGACTTTCACATGGGTTAGACTGTGAGTTTCTAACTTAGTTGAAATGATGTAAAAGCCCTTGCTTCTGGATCCATGCTCTCACTTCCCTCAAAGCAAGTGCTGCACCATGATTGGATAGTATAACATCAGGTTTTCCTATTTCAAGTAATTGCCTGAACTGAAGAACTCACACAACACCAATTGAACCAGCTTTTGTCACTGGGTATGCTTGAACCTGTTTGGAAAAAATATCATGTCACCAACAGGCATACCAACAGGCATTGGTACTTAAAGTTGGGAAGAGGACCATAATGATCAATGACCAGCAGCAACTCATTGACCAGCAACTCAATATGTTTAGTTGTTACAGTAGTAATAGTTGCACTGGCATATGATTTGTTTGGGTATTTGCACTGTGTACATATGGCACATTTCTCAGTATTATCAGAATTTGTGCATACATTCCAGGCCAGTAGAAGTGATATTTCACTGCTTCTTCCATTTTCTTCAGTATACAATACCTGAATGATTTATGCATATGATTGATTAACTGGACCCTTTACCTAATGGGGACTAGTATTTTCCACAAATTATCTCTACTTTTAGTATTTATTTTTAATATTCCATCTTCAATCCAATATTGATAATGCTGCCTTGTGTTTGCTTAGGGTGATTCTCTTACTTTCCCATTTGTAGCACACAGATAAGGTCACCATATATTGTGGTTCCTTCTTCCAGTACTGGAAGTTCCTAAACTTTGATTCTATGGCACTTCACTTGCAGTAGCCATTATTCTTGGGAGTTAGATTCTGGCATTCCAAATTTTGGGGCTGCATTGAGCAACTTACATTTACTGTTGGTGATTGCCTAAAGTGTCAAATTTTATGGGCTTTCTTTGTAACATACATATTCTATTGGGGGTGCTCAATGATGCAATCATGTTAGGTAAAGGAATCAGACTCTAGTATCATATCATGTGTTAACCTTGACATCATTAGAAAAGTGTGGCTATATATTGATCAGCTTACTGTGGAACATGACTTCCAACCAGATTTGGTAATTTTCACTGTCTTTCTTACATTGGCCAATGTTAACCGAATAGGCAAGTCAGAAGTTGCATCAGAGCCTTTTCTCAGCATTTGAACTTTTGGAGCCATATTTTTAAAATGATAAATACTTGGTTACTGGGGTCTAGCAATGCCAGCATAACATGGGTCCCCACACTAACTTATGATAGTTGGGTACAATTTTGTGGCTTTATTTGCTGATAGGTTTTCCATTTTGTGGACAATCGTGGTTATAGAGTCTATAAAACAAGTTGAATGGTCTCTCGGTTCCCTGAGACATTTCAGGGAAGAGAAATTTATAGGGAACATCAAAGGTTCTGAAGCCTTACCCTTATAAATTTTTTACAGCTCTTTGATTAAGATCCCTTCCTTGTATAAGACTTTCTCAGTCATGGTCCACTTGAACCATCTGGGCTGTTGGTTCATCAGTTTTCTGTCTTTTCTGATGATTCTTGGGTAAGGTGCTCATAGTCAATTGAGGTCAGGAAACATGCCATTTTCTCAATGTTGGTGATCCAGATTTAACATCATCTTCTGTAGCCAGGCCAGCCTATTATACCATATGGACCTAATGATATGAATATTGAGGAAGAGAATGCTTTTGATGACCAAAATTTGGCCACTTAGTGCAAAAAAAATTGCATATGTGTTTCTATGTGGTTTACTTTATACTTTTTCATAAACAAAGTATGTAAGATGCCATCCTGCCACTCATCATTCCAATAATTTTGTAGGAGGAATGCCCTGTAGTCATCAAATGTTGTAGGCTTATTTTGTAGTTAGTGCCACCAATTTTTGGAGTCCCTTTTAGATAATGGCTTACAATAGCCACTTATTCCTTGTGGTTGGCCAGATTCCAAAGGCTCTTGAGGACTGTCTCCTGGCATGAAATACATACTTAAATTAATCAGGCCATATTGGAGGGCCCTCCATGGCTGACTAGATTCTGTGGGGTATTCCTTTGTTGATCTTCATTATCTTTGGAAAGTGGTTTTTTACTCTGTCTTGTAGGCTTATTTTGTAGTTAGTGCCACCAATTTTTGGAGTCCCTTTTAGATAATGGCTTACAATAGCCACTTATTCCTTGTGGTTGGCCAGATTCCAAAGGCTCTTGAGGACTGTCTCCTGGCATGAAATACATACTTAAATTAATCAGGCCATATTGGAGGGCCCTCCATGGCTGACTAGATTCTGTGGGGTATTCCTTTGTTGATCTTCATTATCTTTGGAAAGTGGTTTTTTACTCTGTCTTAAATCCCAGGATACTGGACTATGTTCTTGTGAGGATTCTCTTCTGTTCCTAGGCAGAGGCTTCAGCACTATTTTTATTTGCTTGAGTTAGTGGTGAAGCTTTTCCACTGTTTCTTTAAACTCAAGCTGCATTTTTTTACTCAAGTTGCATTTTTTTGTGTGTCTCCTGTAAGCTTGTTTTGATTTCTTTCATCTCCTTTTAGAATGTTTTGAGTTCATGTTTGAAATTTTCTCTGAACTCATATATCTTTTCTTGCATTTTGTTTTGTGACTTCTGGAGTTTGTTTTGTGATTTCTGGAGTTCTTTTAACTTGTTCTCCTGGGTCATAACATTTTGTCACTTTTCTTCTAACATGGACTCATAGTATTGGACTTTGTCTCTGAACTGTTGATAGTCCTCTTTACCATTGTTAATAGCTAATGCTGTTTCCCTGAAGGTGTTTTATCCAGACCTCTATCTTTAGACTCCGCTCTTCGATCCCCTGAAATTTTTCATTTATTTCATGGGTATTTCTTTTTTATCTCCTCATATTGTAATTTAGCTTCAGAGCTCCCCTTTTCTATTATTTCCTCAGTTTGTCTCTTAGCTTTCTCATTTTTGTATTAAAATTTTTTTTTTACTTCTTCAACCATCCCTCATAACAAACTATGCATTATGGTTATCAAGTTTGGGTTAGCCTCTAATGCCTTTGGCCCTTGGTATATGCTATATAATAATTTTTTTAGTTCTTAACCATGATTACTGGGCTTGTTTTACCCAATGGGTTTATATCTATTAGTGTACTCTAATCAAACTCCATATCATTACTTTCATTACCATTCTCCCTCTGAATGATATTTTCTACTTCACCATTTCTGTTGTTGTCACTTTCTGTTTTTTGGTTATTTTTTTTTATTTAAAGCTAGTATATTTCTATGAAATTTATGATTAACAACAGGATATTCACCTCCCCCCATTTCCTCAATCATCTCCTGCCCTACCACCATCATGTTTACTTCCCATATGCCTTTTACCTATGCTATGCATCCCTCTTTTACTATGCTACCTTGCCCTAGTCATGTCTACTTTCATTGTCATTTACAATATTACATATTACTATAATCTATATTGCACATCAGTTACAATAATAATCACAATTTTTTTTATTAGTACTACATTTTAATGGGGAGAAAAAATCTTTACCTGTACTTTCCTTTTTTGCCTCATATACCAGTTGCTCTCTTGTACCTGAAATCAACTAATAATTTCTTTTATTAGTTGGTTAAAATGACTTAACCTAAAATATACAAAAATGAATATTTTTACTTATCTATTCAAGTTGAATCTTACTCAAATCGTGTTGTTTTAATCAATTATCTGTTGGCAAAATTTTTAATCATATATAATAATTCTAAGCATGTCATGCTATAGAATAGTATCTGGGCTACCCAAGCTCATACATATACAGGTGTCCTAGCCCCACCTTATCAGTCATCAGTAGTCTCACATAAATAATGAATGAATAATATGGTTCACTTCTCAAATAACATTCATCCATTCTCTTCACATACTGAACTGAAGAAAAGAGGAAAGAGAAAAAAAATGAAAAAAAACATAGACATAAAAAATAAGTATGATAATAACTAGAGTGCATAATGATGTTCAGGGTTTTGTGAGTTGTATATTATGAGTCCCACATTGCAGGTGTCAAGCCTGGGAAAAAAACCTCTGTACTGGTCCAATGTGTATGTCCATTCAACAAGACTTAATCTGAGCAAAAGTACCTCAAATCCGATCATGCACGAAATGCACAGGTCAGGAAAAATGGACCCAGAGACACAGCAGAAAAACATGATATCTTGCAGTAAAATATGACTACCTAAATAAATTATGAATGAAAACTACATAAAGACAATAGGATAATAGTTAAAGATGGATAGATTCAGAAATGGGACTGAATTTATTGGTGAATGACTGATGGTATGGGGTAATGAAGAAGCAAACAAATTATAAAAGGGGCGACTACCTAGGATAAGCATGATACCAGTTCTTAGAATAATAATTGATCATAAACAAATATTGGGGTTAAATTAAATAATGATTTGTACACTTGAATAAATTAAGATGCAGGCTTTTAATAAATGCACTATGACCTTGTCATTTATATTCTCTAATCATAGGTTTCACACCAGTAATCCTAGATTTGCATATTTATATAATTACATAAATTAATATTTGTATAAGACATGGTGTTGATGGAACATGTCATTCAAGAAAATTTGAACAGAGAAACAAATTGTATAAGACATGGTCAAGAAAATATGAATGGAGAAACAAACCCAGGATAAATGATACACACCCACACACACACACACACATATATATATATATATTTATTTATAATTGTATTTTTATATTGGGCTATTTCCATCATCTAATATGTGTATTGAATGTCTTTAGAAAAATTTAACTTTAAGTTCCAAATACATTCAACTGTTAATAATAAAACACCAAACAGGTTATAGTATATATACATTCTAAAGGTATTATTTCCACTCTTCTTCAGGTGTTTCTGGCCTGACCTGTGACAGTACTTGCAAAGGATTTGAACATGGACTTTAGATTCTTGAATATTAAATTTTAAGGTAACACTGTAACCAACTGAGCCATCCTCACAAAGGCAACAGTTAGTAGAAATTTCATGCACTTATCCATAATGGTTCTCCTAATTTCTCCACTTTTTCCTAAGCACAAAATTTATTAGTGGTTTCATATATTATGTATAGTCTAGTCACACTAGGTTGGTTTAAGAGATTTTTTGCTATTGTCAGGTAAGCAGCTTCTTTAATTTTTCTTCTTTAAACCTTTTCTTTTCCAATATTTTTGGATTTTATATTTTCCCAATTGAACATATATTAATTTGTAACTTTTCTTCTCTATCCAATATTTTTGTATTTTCCCAATTGAACATATATTAATTGGCACATACTACCTTAGACACATCTGTTTTCTCTTTTCTCTTTTCTAATACTCAGTTTGTGTTCTTGCAAGCATTTTTCAATAGCATAACTGGTCTCACCAATATATTTTCTTTCACATTCATGTGACATTTCATGGATGCAGCAATATATTTTATTTCACATTCATGTGACATTTCGTGGATGCAGCATTTTCTATTCAGAATTTTAAGATTAGGATTTGTAGAGATGTTAAAATTCCTTGTAGTATTGTATGGGTCTGGAAAGCTGTTCTGATGTTATACTGATTGCAGATTTTCCTTAATTTGTCTGATATTTTTGGAATATATGGGTATGTAACAGTACCAATAATTGTTTTTTCTCTTGATGGTTCCTTTTATTGTCTATTTAATGTTTTCTTAATAACAGCTGATGGATAAACATTTTTCATAAGAGTTTGTTCTATATAGATTTTTTCTTTTCCCAAAACATTGGTTTCTGAACAAATTTCTTTTGCTCTGTTCCATAGTGGTAAGTATAACTCCATGTTTTGTGTTTCTGGTGTGATTGGATGTACAGGCTAGGTATTTTTCTGTATGTAAATTTTCACTAAACTGTAGTTTTGATATGAGGGAGTCTTGTCACAAGATCATCTAAGAATGCTAATTTTTGTTCTTGTTCTGATTTTATTGTGAATTTAATTGAAGGGAATATGTTGTTTATGCCTTTACAGAAAGTTTGTAGGAGGATTTTCACCATGTGGCCATGCAACAAATGTATCATCTACATAGCAGATTCAAATTTTAGATGGATATGAAGTCGTTTTTATGGCTAAGGTTTCAAGTTATTCTGAATACCGCTAATCAGGGGACAATGGTGAGCCCATAGCCATTTGTTGATTTTGTTGGAAGAAATTCTGTGTTGTATTGAAAGTAGGCTTTTATGCAGAATGTTAGTAGTTCCATTATACTATCAATAGGAAGAGCTGTTCTGGTTTGTAAACTATTACCACCATTTAATCTTTTCCTTACAATAGACAATGCTTCTTTACAATAGATAATGCTTCTTCACATGGTACATTTGTGAATAAACTTTCCATGTCAAAACTTACTAGTAAGATAGTTTTTTAAATTTCCATGGTCTTGATTGTACAAGTGTTTAGAATTCCTGACAAAGGACTGGATCTTATATATTAAAGGACTTAGAACTTTGAGAAGAAATCTTGCCAAATTTTGGCAAAGTGAATCTCTAGAACTAACAATAGATCTTAATAAAATGATTCATATGAATTTTAGGTAGACCATAAGTAAAGATGAGGAATTTTTCTGAAATATGATGTTACTTTCAGAAGTACCTGCAGTGTTTTCTGAGTAATGTTTGTAATCTGCCATTTTTTTATATTGGCCTGCTGTCAGGAGTTCTTGTATTTTGTTGTCATAATCATTTGTATCCATTACAACTGTTGCATTGCCTTTGTCAGCAAATAATAATTATAGATGTATCTACTCTGAAAGATTTAATTGCTTTCATCTTGCCATAGAATATGTTTGACTTAAATTTTTGTTGCTTGTCAAGTGTTCTATTTATTTACCAATGTAATTCTGCTGTTTTTTCTAAAGACAATTTTTGAGTAATTTCCTCTGTGGCTGCCATTATATCTAATAAAGGGATATATTAGATGATGTTATCACAAAATTTAATTCTTTTGCAAGAACAGAAATTTCAGTATCTGTTCGCTGTTTAGAACTGAGATTTTTAACAGATGAATTTGGTACATTGGTTGGTCCATTATGATTTTTGGTTGGTCCATTATGATTTTTGATGTACCCATGTAGGTTAGCAAGTTTCTTCTTTTGGCATTCTTTTATGTTTCCATGTAATGTAGAATATGATTTTCTTACTGTTTGAGAAACTCTAATGTAGTCTTCATCAGTAAGTTTATTTTTTAGAAAACATTCTACATTATTAATGGAATGCATTGTTTGTTTATTTTTTTTTTTTTAACAGCACTTCGCTTGCTCTCTGAGAGTAATTGGAGGTTTTAAGTGCAAACCTTTGGGAATTATCCCTTCAGATTTACATTTACATAAGAAAGTTAAATGATTTTCTAATTTGGCCAGTTTTAGGCAAAATTAAAGTTTGATATAGTATCAGGTCCATACCAAATACTTATTGTTTTCCTGAAGGTTTGTAATGACAGTGTTCTAGTTGTATATTTATTTTGGACTATTTCCATCATCTCATATGAGTATTGAATGTCTTTAGAAAAATTTAACTTTATTTAAATATTCCAAATACATTCAACTTTTAGGTTATATTTAGCGGTTTCCTGAAGGATTATGATGATGGTGTTTTAGTTGTATTTTGATATTTGATTATTTCTATCATCTGATATGACTATTGAATGTCTTTAGAAAAATTTAACTTTATTTAAATATTCCAAATACATTCAACTGTTAGTAATAGCAAGTCATTCAAAAATTGGCTTTAGAAGAAGCTGTAGAATTATACTGGAGAATAAAAAGAACACTTGACAATTAACAAAAATTGGAAGTCAAATATATCCTATGGTGAGAGGAAAGCAATTAAATCTCTCAAAGTAGATAAATCTATAATTATTCTGCCTGCTGACAAAGGTAATGCAAAAGTTATGACAACAAAATACAAGAACTCCTCATAGCAGGCCAATATAGAAAAGTTGCAAAAAATATGATATCGAGTATGGAAACAAAGTTACTTAGAAAGTACCCCAAGTATTTCACTGATTCAGAAAAAATAAAAGTAACATCATATTTCAGCAAAATTCCTCATCTTCCATAAGGATCATGTTCCAATAGTACCTATTGTTAATTCTAAAGATTCACATTGCCAAAATTTGGCAAGATTTCTTTTCAAAGTTCTAAGACTTTTGGCATATAAGACCCAGTCCTTTGTCAGGAATTCTAAACACTTTGTAAAAATAATCAAGAACATGAAAATTGAAAGAACTGACTTACTAGTAACCTTTGATGTGGAAAGTGTATTCATGAATATACTATGTAAAGAAGCATTGTGCATTGTAAGGAAAAGATTAAATGGTGTTAATAATTTACAAATCAGAACAGCTCTTCCTATTGATAATATAATGGAACCATTAATATTCTGTATAAAACAACCTACTTTCAATACAACACAGAATTATTCCAACAAAATCAACAAATGGCTATGGACACACCATTGTCTCCCTCTTGATTAGAAATATTTAAATGGAAGAACTTGAAACCTTAGCCACTAAAACTACTCCACATTCACCTAAAGTTTGGCTCTGCTATGTAGATAATACATTTGTTGTATGGACACATGGTGAAGCACTGCTACAAACTTTCTGTAAACACATCAGCAACATATCCCCTTCAATTAAATTCACAATAAAAACAGAACAAGAACAAAAATTATCATTCTTAGATGTTCTTGTGACAAGACTCCCTCATGGCAAAATCAAAACTATGGTTTACTGAAAACCTACATATACAAAAAAATACCTAGCTTATATATACAATCAAATCAGAAACACAAAGTATAGAGTTAAACTATCATTATGGAATAGTGCAAAAGACATTTGTTCACATACAGGAAAATATCTAGCTTATACATCCAATCACAACAGAAACACAAAGCATAGAGTTAAACTATCACTATGGACCAGAGCAAAAGACATTTGTTCAGAAAACAGCGATTTGGAAAAAGGAAAAGATCTATATAGGACAAACTCTTATAAAAATGGTTATCCATCAGCTATTATTAAGAAAATATTAAATAGAGAAAAAACCATCAAGGGAAAAAAACCCAATTATTGCTACTATAGTATACCCATATATTCCAAAAATAGCAGACAAATTAAGAAATAATCTGCAATCAGTATAACATCAGAACAGATTTACAGAGCCATACTATACTATAAGGAATTCTAACATCTACAAAGTCTAAACTTAAAAGGCTGAAAAGAAAAAACTGCATCTACGAAATACCATGTGAATGTGGAAGAACATATATTGGTGAGACCAGTCATCTCACTGAAAAGCACTTGCAAGAACACAAACTGATGATTAGAAGAGAGAAAACAGATATGACTGAGGTAGCTGATAATGTATGTGCCAATGAACATATGTTCAATTGGGAAAATGCAAATTATTGGATACAGAAAAAAGGTACAAAGAAGAAAATTTAAAGAAGCTGTTTACATGATAAAGGCAAAAAATCTCATAAGACTGCCTAGTGTGATTTCACATAACATATGGAAACTACTAATCAACTTTGCTCCTAGGAAAAAGTGGAGAAATCTGGAGGAACCTCATAGATAATAAATAAAATTTATACTGACTGTCACCTTTGGCAGGATGGCTCAGTTGGTTAGAGCATTATCTTAAAAATTCAATACTCAAAAATCTAAGGGTTCAGGTTTGAAACCCATGCTAGTACTGTCACTGGTAAGGCCAACAATATCTGAAGAATAGGGAAGAATAATACTCTCAAAACATTATGCATATTGATGTGCTATGATTAACAGTTGAATGTATTTAGAATATTTAAGTAAAGTTAAATTTTTGTAAAGACATTCAATATTCATATTAGATGATGGAAATAGTCCAATATAAAATACAATGAAAACACCATCATCACAAACCTACAGGAACACACACACACACACACACACATATATATATATATAATCAATACATAGTTTCATATGCCAATAATAATTAAACATCATTTTCCCACAAATAATTTAATAATATTAATACCACTTTAGAATTGAAAGAATATGTAATTAATGATCATCATGAAACATATATAATGAATGAGAACTGTTATTGTTTATAATCATGATTGAATTAACATATATAATAATCATAATATGGTTGGCACATAATTACTAACATTGGTTTAATATTAATGAAAAATAGTAAGTAATATAGGTTACAATCAATGAGACATGGATACACAATTATTCACATATTTAACATAACAATATTTTATTTACCCATAGAATTATTGGAGTTTAACGATCTAAATAACAGGAAGAATTACTAACACATCCGGGATCATATATCTGAAATGGATAGTTTAATACAAGCTTGATTCATGACATTCCAGTACAATTAACATTACTGAATAATGAATGGGTTACTATTATCATAGCATTACATTTTACAGATATTAAATGGGCATAAGTATAAAATAGTAATCTATTGCAGTGCCAACATGAATCACAGCAGTAAAGGTTTGGTCCACTTGGGATTGATACGACACTTCATCACATACTAGAAAAACAGGAGAATACATCTGCGCTTTTGGTGGAGTAGTATCTCACAACATGATAAGTGGGAAGTGCACTGGGACAGCTTTCCCAGGGTCATCTCATTCATAACATTCACTATGCTAACCTAAAAGGGTTCTGGGGCATGATAGTATATCTCCATTGTTGGAACAAGTAAGACGAGATGAGTTCACAGTTCCTGATGATCCTAAAGTGACAAAGCAAAATATAATTAATTCTGCTGGAAGATGTTACCAATGCTAAAGTAAGTAAGCATATCTCTAACAACATTAATATATCAATTACCAGCCCTAAATAAATCTAACATCAAGTGTAATGGCATGACCAAATATTAAACCATATTGTAGGTGTGAATATTACCTTAAATAACTGTTAGAATGTCATACATAAGGGAGGAGTGTATTATTCCCTCATTTAAAGAATCTCCATGCATATAAATATAACATGAATGTAATGCTCGACTGGTGTTGAGTAAATGGTTAACATATTTCAAGCAGGGAATGTCATTGAGATTACTTCCAAAATATTGCTGAATGTGATTTAATCAATAGCATTAGGCAACTCACGAGAAATTGAAATGACTAATAGAAGGAGAGCAGTGTTAAACAATATCATTAAAACATATATAAAGTTATATTCAATTTCAAGACAACCCAAGCCTGCCTGTGTTTTGCAAGAAAACACGTCTATCAATTAAGCCTTCCATTAACAGTGGGATCAAATATAATAAGAAATTAAACTTGTGAGGTTGGATCCTTTTGGCACATGAACTCAAATTTAGATCAAAATACATAAACATAATACAATATTTGTTGATTGAATTTGCCGCACTAAAAAATAATAAGACAAAAATATTTAGAGAACATGAAATGAATAAAAAGAAATTACAGATTTATATATTTATGGGGTTATAGAGAATTGTTAAATAGAAATTAATATACACCAAATATAACTGCCATGATACCACTAGGGTATTAGGAGAAAGATAATTACATTAACACAGATGAAATAAAAAATATATAATTGAAATATGAGTATGAAAGTTCTTTAAAGCGATATTGAAATGCTTACCTTCTGACAATGTGTAGACTTGCCAGCCATGCAGATTAATGTTCTTATGAAATAGTTCATCTTAAAGCATTGATAGCAATACTCATTTCATTGGGTAGGGGATAGCATCTTCTCCATAAACTTATATTACACGTTCAATTTATCAGTACATCAGTTTTATATAACAGATTATTGCCCTGAGACAATTTTTAGGAGATCAGAAGGAAATGTGAATTTTGTCCCTCTACTTGTGCATCATATTATTGAAGTTTTTAGTGACTTAGATTCTTTAGTTCATGAACTAAAAGAAATCCAACTCCTTGTGTCAAATTGAGCTCTATTTATCTGGTTCTCTTATCTCAGGAATGCTTTTAAAGAACCACCCAAAACAAATATGGATACCAACCTACCTCATGTGATCTCAATCAGCAGGAAGTATGCATTTGTCTTTAAACATAATAAGATACCATTGAATGATAAGCCCCCAAAGGTATTGTTTGAATCTATTTCTAATTTAGAAACAGACTTGAATAGATATAATTCTAATTAAATTATTAGATTGGCCAAAATTAATTAAATGAGCAAATTTATTTTTATTAACTAATGTGTCACTCTTTTGTTCACTAAATTTAAGTTATGCTATTTGCCTTCTAGAACCTTCTCAAGTATTGCATCAGCTTCTATAACCATTTAACTAATGCTAAAAATAATAATAATAAATGTAATAATATTTTATGTAATATTTAGTTATCGATTATACATAGACACACATGAATACATGACTCTTATGTTTATGAAATTAAATATGCCCATATTCAAACTAAATTAACTTTATAAATTGCATGTCTATGCCCTCTAATAATCTAAGTGAGCAGAAAGATAGATCTTATGGCTAATCATATTGTCAGACAGTGAAGTAAAAACTATACCATAGATTAACCACTTCAATAGAAGTAGAACCAAAATTATTGGAAGAAAATACATAAAATGGACACAAACACATTCAAATAAAAAGACAAACAACAGAAGATAAATATAATGCATTGAAACAAGTAGATGACAATGAACTATAACTTCTAAAATAAATTGAAAGAAAGCAAAAACTGTTAAAACTAAACATTCAAATACATAAAGGTAAACCTGAAGGCTCACACAAAAATCAGATGGATCAAAAGAATGTGATGTAGTATATTCAGGATCAATTATAATATCACAGCTGAATAAACAAGTATAAATGAAAATGGAGCAGAGTTTAAAATATTCCCAAAATGAAATGGAGACACTGTTAACACAAAAACTAAATAAAAACTTGCTTCTCATGCTGATAAGTCTATTGGATAAAGAAATCCAACAGCATGAATTATGCATTAAATTTATGTATCACAAGGATGTATTATATTTACACAAAGCTATGCATAAGACAAATTTCATCCAATTTCAATATTATTTACAAGTGGGAAGGAAGAAATCACAATTTTATCCCACACCAGTTACTTTTCCAAAATTGCCATGAAAGAAGAAGTCTCCAGATAGACTTTATTATCTAACTATCTGGCCTTACCATATTTCTTAAATTTTTTTTGTTTAATAAAATGTCTGCAAAATAAAACCTTATTGACTTTATTAACACTTAAATCTAGAAATTGCAACTTAACAAATTCAAAAGTACCCATCTCAATAGTAAAATTAATTAGAATCAAAGCATTTAATTTATCAAAAAAAATCTTCAATTTATCTTCCTGTATAACAAACAAACAATCATCAACATGCCTGACAAATAATGTTAAAGAAACAAGAAAATGATTAATAACACTATTTTCTAAAAAATCAATATAGATAGAAAACATTGAAGGATAAATAACATAAGCAATAATTCATTCCTCTTGAATATCATAAAATATATCATTAAAGATAAAATACAAGGAATCCTCTAATAATAACAGCAAATCATAAATAACTTTAATCGTATCTGCATAAAAATATTCATACATGTTAAATTGAAGATTTTCATTGATAATAAATATAAAAAATATATACCATCTGGGTTCATCTGTGTATATTAAACAGTAATAGTAACACTAAACCACTGGTCCAGATGAGCCATTTAGCAGTTCAATCTAGCTCAAATATTGATCCTATTAGTTAAACATAGATAAACCCAGACAATATATCTTGTATATATGATCACATGATGCAATAAAATATGTAAAGGAGATAAAATTTAGAAGAAAAGTAATGATGGTGAGATAAAGTTTGGAGCAACTACAGAATCAGCAATGATTAATATATATACATACAAATATTTTCACAAGTTACATATATAAATGATATATTTTTCAGGTTCATCTGTGTATTATTTTCATTATGAATATACCAACATTTCAGCTTGATTATACAAACCATCAACTGGGTGATGAATATATTATTATATAGTTCTAAAGGCACTGTAAATGCTGTAAACATATTGTAACCAGTTAGATTACATAGCACATAATGACAATGTACATATATATATATATATATATATATACATATATATTTATATATATATATATATATATATATAAATATATATATATATATAATGGGCACACATGCTGCTACAGTATTCTAATAAATAAAATTAGAATTTAAAAATAAAAAATTCACAGACTTGGAATTGTTGGCAGTCTTTTAAGTAATTTGCAGTCTTTTAATTCAGTCATGAAACTTAGATTCATCAGCAGTCTTTTAATTCAGTCATGATACTCAGATTGATCATTCAGATTTAACTTATTCCTTCTTATGCTGATTCAAATTTACATTCTGATTAATACTTTAATTCAAATTATTATGCTGACTTAATACTTTCTCGGAAAGTATTGGCAGAAGGAGGAAGAAAATTTTTTTTCTACTTTTGGAGATTACAGAGCAAGAAGTAGTTATGGATTTTAAATATAATTTCAGAGAAGTTTCGTGAAGTGGAATTGAAAGAGCATCAGATATAATTGTGAAAATACTGATTAAGAAGAAAAGTTAATAACATAAATTATACCTTTAAAGAGCACTGGCCAAGAAGAAATCTTTATTACTTAATGACAAACACAGAATGCAGACAAAGCAAAACTATAAATGATTGAATGCACTGGTGAAAAGTGTTGATCTAGAATTATCAAAAGTATGAACTACAACACAACTTAATAAACACTACGAGTCAAATACAGCATTCAGGAACCAGTGAAAATAGTGAAACCTTCATTAAAATTTTATACCACTGAAATAATGGAATTCAGATATATTTGTGATACATCAAAAAACATGGAATAGAGGACCAGGTTCGGTATACACTCACTGCTCGAAACCCTATGTAGCCATTGAGAGATGTGATTTTCTTCTTCATGACAATGTAGTTGCTAGAGACAATTTTGTCACCCTCAATTCCCACAGCTGCCTGATCAGCAGAGATATATCACCATCAGAAGCCCCAGTCCTGAAAAAAATTAAGTATTATTTATATTTTTTTTATTTTGTTTTATTTTATTTGTTCTTCCTTTGTTTTGTTTTTTTTTATCTTTTTTTTTAAATTTTCTATTTTACGTATAATTTGTAAATTATAAATAAACCAATATAAAGGTTAACACTCATATTAATTTAAATAGAAATAATAGCGTAGTAGACTTATTCTTGAATGAGTAAAGATAGATCTTATTTTGCTTTCATAGTAGTTTATTAATTATCGATCCACTGCGTACAGGATCAAAGAATATATAATGATTTGCTTGTGTTCATTATTTCTTAAAAGAGTGTGTCTACTACCAACTTTAAATCATGTGGTCATTGGATGCACATGTTTTGCTCTCAAATAATTATAGCTACTTATCCAATCTCCCATGTGCAGGATTCTCCAAAACAAATTAACGTGAGGATATTTCCATATCATTTTATTCCATCCACTAAGTGCAGGGTTTTTTTATTTTTTGTTTAGGGAATAAAAGTATGAAACAAAGAAAAAGAAAAGGATGTAGTTCCATATGTTTTTTTTCTTTTACTGTCTGTTACGTGCAGGACTTATGTTCAAAACTTATTAGTATTAAAATACAATTACCTTGCGCTTAAATTGGCATTTTAATTTAGCAAAGTGTTTCATGTCATGGCATAAGAAACAGTGAGGGTCATCTTTTTCTTTGAGGCATATGCATTGCATGATCAATGTATATGAGATTAGTACCTTATGTAATGTATTTTAAAAAGTTTGTTTAAACTGTGTAAACAGGAGAAAAGCTCAGATCATTCCATCTCTTTCAGAAAGCTATTTAAAACTCTGTTAAATTTCCACTAACAATTCTTTTTAGTATTTTATGTACTTTATTTTACATTATTATTTTGTAAATAGTTAAATTGCTATAGGGATGTACTAATTGTCTTAGGGTTTAATAAAGTTAATATTTAATTTTAAAGCCTAGTGTAATGCTGTGTATTATTGTTCAGCCTTCCTTATTAACAAAGAATCAATCACTTTCCCAAGATAAAGAGTAGAATGGGCTAGTAAGGGATTCATCTTTATTGGGATTCAAGATCATTCGGCAGTGTATCTACTTTTCCATTAATTTAAAAACAATAAAAGAGAGATATCTCTTTACAAATTGTGTGGTCATATCCCTTGGGAGAGAGAGCGATCTTTTTCTCAAGGTGGCATGTAGAGGTTATAGTAAATGAACCTTTCAAAGGTATGATTATCATAATTTCTAAATTTGATGTCTGTCAATATCTTTAACAGCTGCCCACCAGAATTATGCACATTTCATGCTAAATGAGCATGGTTGGAGGCAGCAACAGGTACAATATATATATATATATATATATATTTTCCTTATATATATATATATATATATATATAAAGGAAAAGTAGAAATAAACAAACATTGTAGAAAATATTTTATACACTATCCTGGAATAATAAACGGAGAAATAATTCTGATTTGAAATAAATTTTTGTTATGGATTAAACTTTTAAAAAGGTCTGATAAATAATATTTGTAATTCTGATTTTGAAATTTAAAAAAAAAAGCATAATTTATTTTTAAAAATTCTTTTAACTAAAACTTGTACAAAATATCTTTTTTAATTAATGCTTATTTGCATTTCTACTATCTAGTTAAAAATCTTTGTATATTAAAAATTCTAAAGGATTATCACACCTTTGGTCAAATACCAAAGATTAAAGTAAAACATGAATATCACACATTGACTGAAATTTCTAGCTTGTTTTCAAAAGGATTAGACAGATTTAAAACAGTCTCTATGCCTATTATAAAAGGGACTGATAAAAAATATCAATCAATCTGGATAGTAGTTTTTGTAAGAATGGGTCAGCTGCAAAGTTGGTTTCAATATTTTGTTGCAGCTTATTGAAATTTGCAGCAGTTGGTTTTAGCTGATCACAGAGTTGGCAGAATAGCTACCATGAACTGATATAGTTGAAGGCAGGACAGTAGATTCATGAACTGCTTGCTACTGTGTTCCTTGCAGGAGTTTGAATTCACATGGAGAAAAATGCTCCACTTCTTTGTGCTGAAACTCATAACCTTAAATGTGGAGAGGACACTTGCCTGCCTGAAATCTATCAAACCAAGACCGCTGCTTGCCTGGAACAATTCTAGACAGAAGGGAGACCAACTACAGACCAATATTTTACATGGATTATGTTTTTCCTGATGATAACAATCAACAAAAACAAAACTCACCAAGAAAAATCTTCCGGCTTGCCCAGGGAACCCCAGCCTGCTAAAGAATTAATTCCATGTATGGTGCATCAGATATGTGCAGAGAAGTACAGATAAACATATATACAGCTGGTGGTGAGTAGCTGTATCTATGATAACAAAATTTTAAATAATTTTCTTAGTAAAATGACATTTTTATAACTGATAGATATATATAAAACGATATTAGTTTAATAAAAATCATTTATTAAAAAAAAAAAGGTTTTAATTTATATCTATAATTTGGAAAAAACAAACAAACATTATAATTAACAGACAAAAAAAAGTAAACAAAAATTTTTTAGACTAGAAAAAAGAAAGACATTTTAAATCAATCAACTGTCAAAAATTTGATAGTTCTTATTTTTTTAAAAAAAGAACTATTCAGCAAAGAGAATTAAATTGTGAAAATAATCTTTAATAATTTTATTGTGATAAATACAAATATTATGTAGATAAATTAATATTTTGTTCGTCTTTGCAAATTATATATATATATGTGTTTCAGTAAACCTAGTATGTAAAATGTATACCATTTAACTACAACTTTATCATTTATTGTTTTTTTTTAATAACTTAAGATTTTGATAATTATTTTGTGGCAAGTCAAATATGTTCAGAAATTTCACACACACACACTTGTATATGTGCGTATATTTGTCAATTGTATTGCAAATACCAATGCTTGTCAATTATAACACATATGAAAAAGTTAATCTTTTTTATTATTATTAAATATCAATTGAAATATTTTCATTGTATATTATAAAATGCATGTCTGTGTGCAGATATATATATGCTTTCATGTAAACTCATTGAGAGACATTGTAAATCAATGTAGTAACTTGAATTTTGAATAGTAATTATGTAAATTACAATGAGACAATTTGAAATTTTGTAATCAAAATCAGAAAACTTATACGTGTGTAATTTTATTTTCATAGACCTTAATTTTTATTTTTATTATTAATAAACTTGTATTCAACTGTTAAAAAATGTATTGCATCATCTCTTGATCACATAACAGTAATAGA
The DNA here is from genome assembly GCA_028023455.1 of Epiperipatus broadwayi. NCBI lineage: Eukaryota > Metazoa > Onychophora > Udeonychophora > Euonychophora > Peripatidae > Epiperipatus > Epiperipatus broadwayi. Next base: position 1,336,242 of record JAQFVV010000208.1, read on the forward strand.
GCTTATGTTTTCTGAGTTAGATTTAACATGGGATGAATATATAAATGAAGATGCATATTTAGTGCTTATGGGCATCCAGAGATGATCAATCATCATCCTGGTTGGCACAAAAGAGAATACTCTTTAAAACCCATGCACTGTATTTTATTTTAATTTAGTCTTATTAGAAGTTAGGTTTATAGTTGACCATGATAAGTGACCTGAGCATTGATGATGATCAGCATTACTATTTAGATTTTCTGATTATTGTATCTTCTAATGGATGGGTACTAAGTTGATGCATCCAAGTTATGTTTAAATAATTGCCCAAGCTGGCAAAGGCTCAATAGTTAGCCTGGTCTACAGAAGACCCATTTCCAATATAGTCACAAGGTTGACTGTTGATTTATATTTTTTATTGTTCAAATCCAGCCACAAGATGGACTGTTGATTTTATTCTGATGCAGTTGATATTATTGATGATTTATGATGATGGATGGTTATTTTCTTTGAGTAGTACTTACTTATAATTCCTTCACTTTATAAGGCTGATTGATGTATAGTTAATTATTATGGTTGCTCTGAGGAGTAACTGGCTGATCTCTTGGAGATTCTCTTGATGTCATGCTCCTCTTAAATAAATCTTACTTATATATATTTTTGTAAATTATTGATTTTGTATTTACTGGGGTTGATGATGATTTTGCCCATCACCCCAGGTATAACTGTGATCAACCTCCCTTTTTTTTATAACGACCTCCTACCCCATCACATTACTATATATATATATATATATATAAGCACCTTTACAATCATCTTTATGATATTCTATTCATCACCAAGTTGATGACTTGTATGATCAAGCTGAAACAATGGTATATTCATAATCAAAATCATACATGGATAAACCCATAAAATATTTTATATATAAGCCACACTTTAGTGTGCCATAATATAATGTGATTATAGTATGAGAATTTGAAAAAAAAAGAGTCATAAAATTTTCCATTTAGATCCATTTTTGAGTATCTGAATATAACAAAGATGCTTTTGGCTGAAGGTATAGGACTCGATGATTATATCTATGGTTTATTTCACCTAATATTTTTTATGAAGATCACTATTAATTAGTATCTTGTAAAAGTTAGAGTGGCTATCATATCACTTATAGTTTCATGGATTTATTATAATAACATATTGATATCCCTACAAAATCCAATTCTGATATTTAAAATCTTATCAATTCACAAACTAAGTCTTAAATGTAGTGCATAAAACATGGTTTTACCAATGACCAGATAAATCAGACATGCATGATGTTCAATATATTGTAATGGTAATTTTCATTATATAGAGATTTGAACCCAGAAATATATACTAATATATACTAATATATTCAATGTGTGTACTATAAATTTTATTCAAATAAATATGAAAATTAAACGATTACTAAAATTCAAAAAAAAAAAAGATTCAATTTATTTATATAATATTTTTAACCAATGCAATAATGACAATTTATAATGTAACAGTACAAGTACTCCTAAAAGTATTTTGTTTCTTTTTTCCAATTTCAATAAAAATGAAACTCAAAGGGTGTCAAATCTTCTAAAAATAAAGTTTATTTTTGGAAAACTTTTAAAAGAATGATCACCATTAATTACACATTATCACTATCATCCCTGCATGTTCCTCAGTGGATTGCATGAATACTCACAGCTGTTGATATTAACTAGCATATGTATAGAAAAAGCATAATCTTTGGATTGAGTTACAAACCCAAGCTAAATGAATTAATAAAAAAAACACTGAAAAAATAAAATTGTTGTATGTACAATATACAATAACATTAACTGTCATAGTAATAAAATATATTTTTAACTTAAGCTCTAAGTTCAAGTTTAAGGCCTTATAGTAGTATTTATAATGATAACATTTAAGCACATTAAATATTGAAACAGTCACAAAACATAGTTTTTGCAGAAATCGTTCTTTGAATAAATTTCCAGTTATCTTCCACAATTACTCTGAAGATGGTACTTTTCCTTCTTGGGCACTGCTAATATTAAAGTAAATAAAACAGTACTGGTGATGTTATATAAGGTATAATATTAGTAGGTCTTGGGTAATTTAAGCAGCACTGTCCTTTTTCCTTCATGGCATCATAGAGGTGTTGCACTAGCTGGTTTTGCACATTTCAGCATTAATTTCTTAATCTGATTGCATTTTCTGAGCATTTTGACTGGTGTGGTTTTTCTTTTGCCTAGTCACACATTGCAAGAAATCTACTACTAGACAAAGACATCATACTAGCTGTTAAGACCAGACTATTCAAAAATACTTTTAAAACAGTCAGTGCAATATGGCTATCCAAGTTACAGGGAAAACACTTTTAACCAGTAATTGTTTTTCTCTTTGGCATGGATCACTGCAATATTGCTTCAAAAGTATATGAGACTGAAATGCAAAGCAATATAAAATGAAATACTGAAATTCTAGACTAATGTCTAATTTTGTTTCAGACCAATTTATATCTATTTGATGATTTCAAACAACTTGGTTCAAACAATGTATACACCACCAGCTAGAGAAAATCTAACCATTGTATCATTACAACAATATATTTTTTGAAAAACACCCTCTTTATTCTCTTCAAAACATGTAAATACATATTTTACATACCTTATATCAGTGGTCAGCTACCTTTTAGATATTGTGGACAATTAACATAATTTTTAAAGGCACAATTTAATATGAGCATTGAGTATGATATTCATATATATTAATATCTATATGTTTTATAATTTGTTAAAGAATTGTGTTTTATTTTGTTTTTTTTTGTTGTTAATATAATGTTCATTTTATTTCATAAAAATAAATGAATGTATAAATATGTATTTGTTACATTTTATATGGGTAATTTTTTAATTCGTAATCTACAAAAATTATTTAAGATCAATAATGAATAGTATTCTATTTTTTTAATAATTTTTATAGATGTGATTTTCTTCAAACTTAATAAATATTTTGAGTTTTAGTTTACCCAATTACCAAGAGTGCACCACAGTCAAGTTTGATGCCTTTATCAATTATACAGAATTTGTATTCTTATTTTGTTACTTTTGTTAAACTTCTGACTGAGTAGGGATTAATTAAATGCATTTGAGGTAGATGTTTTGCAAGTCACAGTAGTATTTTGTAGCAAATCAATTAGCAATATAATGCTCTTATTCTATTTAATATATAATAATATAGCTTAAACAAAATTTATTTTTTATTTAAAATTTTTATTAAATGAGCTTAGTGAATTTAAATAATATCTGAATTTCTTTGCAGACCATGATCTGTGGATCAATGGTTGCCAACCTCTGCCTTATATCTTATAATAAAAAGTAAATGTTACAACATTTAACAACAACACAGGTTAAAATTATGAAAAGAAAGATTTATTAATGCTAAATACTTTTGATACAATCAGATATCATAATCATAGTAGAGTGAAGAGGATGGGAAATTGTGTTCCATAAATAACATCAAATTTAAATATGAAATGGATCGGAATGAATATATGGAGGTGATATATGCATACTAATGAGGAGGGAGGGCTCCAAACATCATTTTCTATAAAGAGATATGTTAGACTATTTTTTATTAATGGTGTTGTGCTCTGAATGTACAAAAATGGCTGTGGAGAGATCAAAACTATGGCCAGAAGTTAACTCATGCTTGAGGAAAAAAGAAGAATAGTCAGTATTTTTCCTAGCACATTTGTACATATAATTGTGTTGAGCAGCTCTGCTAGTGAAGTTGGTATAAAGTTTCCTTATAATATGCTTTTAAACAGATAGGTCTCAGAGCATTTCATCTTATAAATGATTTAATGTGAAGCCTCTTTGGGATCTTATCCTTAGCATTATTTAAAAAAGTTTGTTAAGCAACAGGGGTGAATGAAAAGAAATATTATATTTATTGAGAAAGATGTATACCTTATATCATTATTTGATACATAAATAAGTGAAAAAAAAGATGAGGAAGAAACGTTTTTTTCTCTCTTTCTTTATTTACATTTTATAATATAGGAAAAAGAAAAATTCATTACCAGTCTTTAATTGTAGCTCAATAATTTACTTATTTTTATTAATTCCAAAATTTTAATATAAAATTCGAATCTTTCATCAGATTTTTATAAAAATTTGAGAGATTTTATCCAAAACTAAATTTAAAATAGGCAAACTAAAATACTTAACAAATGCTTTGGATTTTTATAAAGTATGGAATTCAAAATTCTTCCACGTATCAAAAGCATTTTTTTGTTCTTCCTTTATAATGCAATTTATTATTACTTTTCACACTTTACAAGGTGATTTTTATAAAATATGACCAAATACATAAACTAATTCTTTTTTCAATTTTTTAGGCAATTTACTCAAGTGACATGCATACATGCAAATGGCAGTTTGTATTGTAACGGTATATAAATATGCCGTTACATTAATTTAAAATAAAATCTTAAAGTTCGCAAATAAAAATAAGTGTATTAAAAAGAAAAAAAAACTAAACGCTAAAATTAAAATGTTTGTATAACGTATATACTCGCGCAGATGCTAAACTTTAAAAATATTTTTTTTCATAAACAAAAAAAAAGTATTTGAACGTATTTTTTTTTATAAAAAAAATACAAGATTTAAATATAAAAATATTTTAATAAAGAAATAACGTAAGTAAAAATAAAAAACAGGTATTAATTAATTCCTGTAATCTGTAAATGGAAGTGATTGTTTATTAATTGAAAAGCAAGCTAGCCATGGGCTCTTGTGTAATTAAAAAGTCAGATGAAAATTAGATAAGGAATAAAGAATTAGTTTGACCAATGGAAACACCAAGCCTCAGCCCGGACCTGAATGAAAAGGATGGATTAGTGACGTTTTGTTGGTTGAATCCATAGGAGGATTATAAAAAGAAAAATATTCAGTTTCCTGACAGTTTTTTCCAACTTGATTTGGTGAGACGAACGACAAGATGCACTTGTCGTTCTCTCTCACTTATTTTAAAAATGAAAAGACTGTGATACCAGAATAGAACCAGCTAATGCTACCTCCAAAATATCTGACCGGTCTTCCAGGAAAGTCTCCATGGGAATTGCCAACAGGAACCTGGACTCTTCTACTGTAAGCAATAGAACTGAACAATTGTTAAAATCATAAAATTAATTAAGAACTTTAAAGATTTGATAAGTTAATTTAAATTTTATAAAAAGAACTTTTCTCTGACTTATGTGTCAACTCAATTAATAATGTTTAATATTATATGTTTGCGTTTGATAAAAATCATTTCCATTTATTATTTTATTTGTATTAATATTTATTGTTTAAATTTTAAATGAGGAAATTTAAGTTGGGTATAGACGTTGCATAGATTCGTTAGCGGTTAATTATGTTGCTGTTTCATAGTCGATTGGAATATATAAGTCATCAATGTCACTGCGGCATCTTACGATGAATGCTATTGGGTTTTTTTTGTATTCCCTATGCAATTGACGTTATCGATGATTTTGTATTTTGATCGGTTGTGTTTATTTTGAAATGTTTTTGACCGTGGAATCTGTGCAGCCGATCTATACTCAACATTATAAAACAAATTGTATAAAATTCATCTGTGCGAACATATCTAAAGGTTAAATTTAAGTCGGGCATGAATGGCTGTATAGATTTGTAAAGTTATATATATAGTTTAAGGGAGGGTAATCTTAGGTTATTCGTTTCGTAGTTGAATTAGCTCAATGGATTGGATATATTTGTGTAATTAGTAGATGTAGTATGAGATCCGCTATGGGCAGGATTGCATATATACGCCACACACTTTCTGTTTGCCTATGGATGGGTTTGTAAGTCGGCAAAGGACCGCAGTCCATTCCTATGGAGTTTTTTGTTTATTGTTCTACTCGCCAACAGATGTAGCATTCCTGTTGGTGGAGAGACAATGTCTTCTCTAACTCTACTTACTGTTCAGATGTACATTCCTGACAGTATAGTATTTTGTGTTGTCGTATTTTCATGCTACATTGAATACATAAATGTATCAGATGGATTGGCACCGGTTTGACTGCGAACTTTTGGCCTAAGGTTAAATAAGGGAAAGAATATTTTCTTGTCAAATGCAGATCTATGTAGGTGTTTAGCTTTCATGTTATTATAATCTATTTAAATGTAAAATTAAAGATTAATATAAAAATCTAAAATGTTAAACTTATTCCTCAAATTAGAATGATTTTATATGTGCGTAAATAAATATTTTTATGTGTTAATTTCTGGCAGTGGCTTTTATTTTTTTATATTTAAGATATAAAGTTATATTTTATAATCTCTGCTGTTCCACTGAGCTAGTGACTTGGGCTAATGATCTGAATATTTAAATAAAGTGGAATCTTAACAGTGCGTATCTGCCTACTTTATAAATTTTTCTAGGCTCAAATGCCTAGATGGCGCCCTGGTAGTGCAGATTGCGGTTAGATTCGTTCTCCACTTTCTTTTCGATCATTACAACTGGCTACCCAACTTGGGCCGATCTTTAATAAACACGAGTGCCCTGAGAATTTTAAAAGTGAATCATGCCCGTAATATTTTTTCTGAAATTAGTATAAATATATTTGTTGTATTGACGTGGAGTTACAGTTTGAAATTTTGTCTTAAAGGTACTGCCAGTAAGAAAAATTGCGCATATGTAAAGATAAATACGAGGAATAAAAAGTAATAAATAAAACGTAATTAATTAATATAAATCATAATTTTTTTTTAAAAAAAAGTCTTGTTTAAAATCTAATCATTTAACTTGCCTAAATAATACTTAAAAGTAGAAGAAAAGAAACTTGGAAGGGAGGGGGCAGAAATTTAGCTGGTAGTAAGGAATCATCAGTCAACATTTTTTTTTATCATTATATTTGTATTTTGCCTTTTAAAAAAAAGTTTTGTCCTTTTGAAATTTCATATATAACAAATTTGTCTAACGTAATTACTAACACTTAAGTAAATTCTTTTTTTTAATGTTTTTGTTTTTTTGAGGAAGTTTACTGATATGTAACATTATATAAATATGCCGTTACATTAATTTAAAATAAAATCTTAAAGTTCGCAAATAAAAATAAGTGTATTAAAAAGAAAAAAAAACTAAACGCTAAAATTAAAATGTTTGTATAACGTATATATTCGCACAGATGCTAAACTTTAAAAATATTTTTTTTCATAAACAAAAAAAAAGTATTTGAACGTATTTTTTTTTTTATAAAAAAATACAAGATTTAAATATAAAAATATTTTAATAAAGAAATAACATAAGTAAAAATAAAAAACAGGTATTAATTAATTCCTGTAATCTGTAAATGGAAATGATTGTTTATTAATTGAAAAGCAAGCTAGCCTTGGGCTCTTGTGTAATTAAAAAGTCAGATGAAAATTAGATAAGGAATAAAGAATTAGCTTGACCAATGGAAGCACCAACTAAAGGCCCAGACCATAATGAAAAGGATGGAATAGTGACGTTTTTGTTGATGGAATCCATAGGAGGACTATAAAAAGAAAAATATTGAGTTTCCAGACAGTTTTTTCCAACTTGATTTGGTGAGACGAACGACAAGATGCACTTGTCGTTCTCTCTCACTTATTTTAAAAATGAAAAGACTGTGATACCAGAATAGAACCAGCTAATGCTACCTCCAAAATATCTGACCGGTCTTCCAGGAAAGTCTCCATGTGAATTGCCAACAGGAACCTGGACTCTTCTACCATAAGCAATAGAACTGAACAATTGTTAAAATCATAAAATTAATTAAGAACTTTAAAGATTTGATAAGTTAATTTAAATTTTATAAAAAGAACTTTTCTCTGACTTATGTGTCAACTCAATTAATAATGTTTAATTTTATATATGTTTTACGTTTGGTAAAAATCATTTCCATTTATTATTTTATTTGTATTAATATTTATTGTTTAAATTTTAAATGAGGAAATTTAAGTTGGGTATAGACGTTGCATAGATTCATTAGCGGTTAATTATGTTGCTGTTTCATAGTCGATTGGAATATATAAGTCATCAATGTCACTGCGGCATCTTATGATGAATGCCATTGGGTTTTTTTTGTATTCCCTATGCAATTGACGTTATCGATGATTTTGTATTTTGATCGGTTGTGTTTATTTTGAAATGTTTTTGAACGTGGAATCTGTGCAGCCGATCTATACTCAACATTATAAAACAAATTGTATAAAATTCATCTGTGCGAACGTATCTAAAGGTTAAATTTAAGTCGGGCATGAATGGCTGTATAGATTTGTAAAGTTATATATATAGTTTAAGGGAGGGTAATCTTAGGTTATTCGTTTCGTAGTTGAATTAGCTCAATGGATTGGATATATTTGTGTAATTAGTAGATGTAGTATGAGATCCGCTATGGGCAGGATTGCATATATACGCCACACACTTTCTGTTTGCCTATGGATGGGTTTGTAAGTCGGCAAAGGACTGCAGTCCATTCCTATGGAGTTTTTTGTTTATTGTTCTACTCGCCAACAGATGTAGCATTCCTGTTGGTGGAGAGACAATGTCTTCTCTAACTCTACTTACTGTTCAGATGTACATTCCTGACAGTATAGTATTTTGTGTTGTCGTATTTTCATGCTACATTGAATACATAAATGTATCAGATGGATTGGCGCCGGTTTGACTGCGAACTTTTGGCCTAAGGTTAAATAAGGGAAAGAATATTTTCTTGTCAAATGCAGATCTATGTAGTCTATTCATACTCGACTCACTAAATAAATATTAAACTCATTATTGCAATCTATTTAAATGTAAAATTAAAGATTAATATAAAAATCTAAAATGTTAAACTTATTCCTCAAATTAGAATGATTTTATATGTGTGTAAATAAATATTTTTATGTGTTAATTTCTGGCAGTGGCTTTTATTTTTTTATATTTAAGATATAAAGTTATATTTTATAATCTCTGCTGTTCCACTGAGCTAGTGACTTGGGCTAACGATCTGAATATTTAAATAAAGTGGAATCTTAACAGCGCGTATCTGCCTACTTTATAAATTTTTCTAGGCTCAAATGCCTAGATGGTGCCCTGTCTTTTCGATCATTACAGTATATTTATTAGTCAGTTCACATGAGTTTTTATTAAGCATATTTTTTTTCTTGGCAGCTTTGTGATATAACCAATATGAGCTGCATTAGATTTTTTATAGTTACAATATATAATATAATCAAATTAACATTTCCATTCTTTAAGTAATTATAATATGTTTAAGCTCACATGATGAAATCTTCATAAGAAAGCAAATAAAAATCTCACAAATGTTAATGCCAAGTCACTATTTTTTCACTAAAAAGAATGGGAACAGTGCTTATAGATGATATATATAACAAATTCAGACAACAATGAGTTGTGAGAATAAAATTAATTGCAAATATAGACAATTATAATATGATTTAGATGCTCATTTTTGGGAAAATGAAGTAATGTCAAATTTATATCATAGTTCTATTACCAATTAATTAATTTCATTCTTATAAGTTGTCAGTGTATAATTTATAAGATCTAGGTGCTAAAAGAAGAAAATTTCTTTTGTTGGAAAAAAATAGCAATTTGGGCATTAACATTTGTGAGAAATATATTGTTAATCAGGTAATATGACAAATATTAGTAATCATGATTAGTTGCTTGGAAGATCAAGGAACATTTGAGCACAATAGTAATAGCATGAGCATACAAATGGTAATTGATCTAAAACTTTTAGCTTATGATTTTGCATTCATATCACTATGCTAAAATATGAAAGCCAAAACAAATATTAAAGGAATGTTAAGGACACTAGGATGCAGCAATAGAGATGCTGAGTAAGGTAATACTATGGTGGCTTAGTGCCTTCAAAGGCCCAGTACATCCTCATATTTATAGCAGAATCAGAGTAGAAAAAAGTGGAATGTTTATATAGGCCAATGATATTTAAATTTATGTAAATTAAAGTTCAATATATATATATTAAAACAAACTTGCTTTCATTTAATTTGAGGATTAATGCACTAAAAAGCAAAAAGTAATTTTTTTTGGACCACAATTTTATTGGTGTAGTTGCACAGTGGAAGCAACTATCTCTCATGGAATTATGTAGCATCAAAAACCAATGAAAGGTTTTTATTTTTTTGTTGGTTTTTGATGCTACGTAACTTGATGGGAGGTAGTTACTTCTGTTTTGCAATAACAAATATTTATAAATTATGATTATTAATTTATTATTGATTGTTATATGTAACTTTAAATAAAAATGTGAGATGTCTATAAATTAATTAATTTAAGCAACACAGTTTGTGTTAGTGCTTGAATTAATTAATTTATGGATACCATGCACTTTTACTTAAAGTTATATATAACAACAGAATTGTGATCGAAGGAAAAAAAATTTTTTTTTGCTTTCTAGTGCATTAATATTAGTATTCATATTAAATAAAATCATTTTTTTAAAAAAATATTTCATATATATATATATTATTTTTTACTTTTTAGTGCTCTATATTTTGCTAGTGATTTTTTTGTTAATTAGTCTTTCCCAGTATATTAAATCATTGATAAACATTCAACTGTAAAAAAATAAAACCATAAGAATATAAAAAATATCCACCCAGTATTAGTAAGTTTAAATAGTAACATTTAAAAAAATCAGTTTCAGAATTTTTGTTTTTATTAACAGTGTTTAAAAATTAAGCTACATATAAATAGTCCAAAGTAAAATTAAGATTTCACTCTTCATTTCTTTTTTGTTTCTATTTTTTTTTTAATAAACTGTAAACAGTCCTCATACCTCTTTCTCATTAACACAAATTAGTGATTAAATTAGTTATTAAAAATATTTTTTGTATATGTTATTTCAAAATCATTAATTTTTTCCTCCTAAACAAATTTAATTTTTTCTTTCTATTTTAATTAATTGTAGACTCCATAAAATTCTTCCTCAAATTAAAAGAAAGTATTTAAATTACAAGAAATGTCAGAGTCTGCTTAAGAAATGTCATACCATCCATTGTGCATGATTCAAACTTTATTGAACCCATTTGAATATGATTTGAAATGCAACCCACCAATACTGTTAGTCTAAACAACTCTGAAATGTTGTGCTGTTATACTGAGTTATCATAGAAATCGAACACAAACAAAATCAGTTCAGTAAAATTATGTTAAATGGAATCCAATTATTTTATATTAAAAAGAAATATAAAAAAACCTTTGTTAAAAAATAATGAGACCATGAGTAACCAAAAAACACATATATTAAAAATCATATTTAAAAAAAGGGTTGTATTTCTATCACCACCCCAATTTTACAATATTGTCACCAATCCAGGAGCTCGGACTCAAACCACCAATTTTATTATGCAGAAAATCTGGTAATATCATCAAAAATATAGAACTGTTAACAAGAGCATGGAGATTTAGATGTTTGATATTTATAGGATAACTGATAAGTGTAGGTTTTTGTGAAATGCATACATTGATTGTAGATGGAATTTCTGTGCTGCTGGATGTTTGCAGTATGGTACAATTCAGAAGATGGATGCACTAATTAAAGCAGAAAAAAACGTTTTCACATGTAAACTTATGACAAACAGATATCCAATTTAGAATTTTAAGCAATTTTTTACAATAAAAATGGCCTTTAACTAGTCCACTGCAGGCAAGAATCTCTCCAACAGACTTCATAGAGTGATACAATGGATGAAAAGTATTACTTATCAATCTTGATAACTTTCAGGTAGATGGGGGTTTGATACTTTTTATCCTACAGTTAAGAATATTTAGATACCCATTTCCTGATCAATATTGAATGTTTTTTGGGTTGGCAGTAATCTAGCCATCTAGAATAAAAATTATAAGCATGATTGAAATCTGAAAAAATGCACAAATTTTATCGAGCCTACATTCGAATTTGGGAATTGCTGTGTACATGTAAACACAAATGAGTAAACATACATTTTATAATGCACCTATTATTAATACAGTATATAGATACAAACGTACAATCTATTTACAATTGTTATTTATATATTGCTACACTCCACCTGCTACTGTTGGCAGCATATAATTCCCAGTTCTAGGATGAACTGTTGAAGAAGAGGCTGTACATGATCTTAGGGATTTCTATCCATTTTCAACTGCCTTGTGAATATGTATGGGAATTCTTCTGACTGTAATGACAGCTTGCTTTGGGTTGATTTTCATTCAGGCAGCTTCCAATTATAAATGTGGACTTGCTGCGTAATCATTGGTTTAAAAAACTATGCTTTGAAAAAAGATTACTGTTGTTCAGGTTAACAGGAGTTTCCTTTGACTGTATAGGGAGAACCAGGCTACTATTATTCAGCTTTAACAGTTGTTCTCTGACATTATCTTCAAAATTCTGATTATTTATTGACAAATTCCTAACTTTAACAAAAACATCCCGATTCAGTATGCACCATTGCCTATTGGCCTGTTCTTGCCATTGGCTGTATGTTATCTCTCTATTTACACATTGGTTAGTGGTAATGATCATGGTAAGAAAGGAATTTGGTTAGTACATTACTTAAAGGCAAAGTGAGATATAACATTCCCTCCCCTTGTAAAAATTAGCCTGGAAAACATAGTCATGCAGTTGTGTTGGAAGACATTTTTATTTTATTGCTTTTTCTGGCTTGGTGATGTTCTCAGCAAATCCACCGTTGTCATCATTTGGTTTTTTTGGAACTGAAGGTTCATTTCAGCTGGTTGGTATCTTATCAGTGGTAGATTGCAACTGTTTCATCTGATGAGGTTGATGGCTGGTCATAGCGCTGTAGATTCACACAGCTGATTGATAACATCACTGTTGGCTTGCCACATTTTATAATATGATGTGATCACTATGATGGTCAAATATCCAATATAATTTATTTGTCCATAATGTTGTACAAACACATAAATAAATAATCAATCAAACAAGATTGAAATAAACAACTATTAATAAGTATATTTAAATAGTTATCAAACCAGCTTTCATCTCCATTGAGACCTTCTTAAGATTCACATAACCAATTAACAATATTCACTCCATCTACTGAACACTATTTACATTACATTTCCTTCTAAACATGTATCCATATATTATAAATAAATAAATAAATTTAACATATTATACATCTAAAAATTTTTTTACAATATTTCTCCCAAAAAATAATAATTAAATATATATTTTTTACATCCCTTAAAAAATAAAAATAAATAAATAAATTGGTATTTACATATTTACAAACATTTCCTACACTTTCCAATTGTTTAATAAAGCCCATTTCCCACCCAATTTAGTTGGACTTTTTACTATATTTACACATTTGTCCAAGTTTTCTTGAATATATGTTTCATAATATATTCTTTTATGGTAATTCTTCACATACATAATAACACTTACATTTTTCTTACACTTCATTCTATGCCCTGTATCCAAATAATGCAAATATGGCTCTGACCTCATATCTTTTCTATTAATTGCTCGATCATGTTCCTTACCTCTCTCACTTGCTGCTCTCCTGGTCTGTCCTATATATATTTTATTGCATTTTTCACAGCTAATTTTATACACCATCCCCCCATACTACTAACATCATTTAACTCTTTTGCATTACTTAACCATTTATCCAAGGATTTATTATTCTTCCAAGCTATTTTTACATTACTCAGCAATTTGTCTTTCATGAATCTTTTATACACTTTTTCTAAATATGGAATAGACATCCATTTACTATCCCTATACTATTCCTGTTATCCTCATTTACTTCTTATCCAACTTCTTATCAGCCATGGTGCCAGAAAATGGGAATTTTAAAGGGATTTAGAATGATAGGTTAATTTTAGATAAAACAAAGGCACATAAACAGAAACTAAAGATGAAAAATAATTATGTAAAAATAGATTACAAAGAAAAGGAAATCAGATGAATTTTTGATAGTAAGATAGATAAAGTAAATGAGGATAACAGGAATAGGTATAGGGATAGTAAATGGATGTCTATTCCACATTCAGAAAAAGTGTATAAAAGATTAATGAAAGACAAATTGCCGAGTAATGTAAAAATAGCTTGGAAGAATAATAAGTCCTTGTTAAATGGTTAAGTAATGTAAAAGAGTTAAATGATGTTGGTAGTATGGGGGGATGGTGTATAAAATTGGCTGTGGAAAGTGCAATAAAATATACATAGGACAGACCGGGAGAGCAGCAAGTGAGAGAGGTAAGGAACATGATCAAGCAATTAATAGAAAAGATATGATGTCAGGGCTATATTTGCATTATTTGGATATAGGGCCTAGAATGAAGTGTGAAGAAAGTATAAATGTTAATAAGTATGTGAAGAATTACCATAAAAGAATATATTATGAAACATTATATATTCAAGAAAACTTGGACAACTATGTAAATATAGTAAAAGGTCCAGCTAAATTGGGTGGGAAATGGGCTTTATTAAACAATTGGAAAGTGTAGGAAATGGTTGTAAATATGTAAATACCAATTTATTTATTTTTATTTTTTAAGGGATGTAAAAATATATATATTTAATTATTATTCTTTGAGGGAAATATTGTAAAAAAAATTTTAGTTGTATAATATGTTAAATTTATTTATTTATTTATAATATATGAATACATGTTTAAAAGGAAATGTAATGTAAATAGTGTCCAGTAGATGGAGTGAATATTGTTAATTGGTTATGTGAATCATGTACTATAATATCTTGAGAAGGTCTCAATGGAGATGAAAGCCGGTTTACTAACTATTTAAATATACCCAGATTAATTATTTCTGAACAGATGCTGTTTAAACTTATTGTGAGCTGGTTCACTTTAGTCACTGTAAAACCCACATAAGTGAACCAATCATGTTTTAATAAATTGCATTGCTTATGAGCAGATATGACAAGAGACAGATATTAGTACATTGGTCATTGTAATCTTTATTTTTGCCTGAAACAAAAGTGCTACTAGATTATGTTGGTAACCAGTGATTGTTTTGGTACTAGGATGCAGCTGAAATTTATTACTCCAATTAATAATAGAACCTGTCTTGATTGACACTATGGACATTGCAGACCGTACATCTAGTTCTATTATGACTGCCATATCATTAATAAGGATTCTGTGTTTGAAAACAGAGTCACAGTTTGTCACATTGTTTATGCAGGTAGTTTTTTTTAGTTTAAATTGCCTTTTGGAATGGATATATCCATTCTGTCATTAGCTACTTATTGTTTCCTGTTAGAAGCAGTTTTTGTATAGTTGTATGGACATTTTGTGTACGCATGTATCAGTTTATTACATCCTGTAACAACATTTTTGACTCATTGTTGATTTATTTGAGCTGTCTTTTGGATATTTCACTGACCCATTATTCTGCTCAATACTTTGAATTTTGTAACTTATTATTTTCAATAGCTTTATTTGATTAGTTGTTGATTTTGATAATGTTGCTTGAGACAAAGTAGATTTCAAGCTTTTGTCAGGATCCATTAGGAGCTTGATCCTAAGATTATGATTGCTCATTCTGCAGATAAATCGATCTCATAGAGCTTCATCAAGGAAGTATTTAAAATGCATGCACTTTAATGCTAATGAACACATTCTAACAGTAAAAATCTCAAACTTTTTTTCCTTCTTCTTGGACACAAAAATTGAAAGATGTCTCTGCATTATTGGCAGGGATTTAGGAATAAAAAAGCTGGTTATTAGAGATAATGCCTTAACAAAATTTAGGTCAGCTGCTTTCTCTGATATTTGCATTTAAGGACTTCATAAGTCTGGGGTTCTATTATTGACATAAGCATGGCTAATTCAACTTAAGCCTTTTGTAAAGTTTATAGCTTGGCCAATTCTCTTGCCATTTGAGCCAACATTAACCATTCTGTTATTTTTCTCATCTTTATATCATGAGAGAGACATTTTTTTAAATTTATGCAAATCACTGCTTGAATGATTTTTTAAAGGATTATTTGATGAGCTATTGTTTGTATCACTGTCACTTTCAGATAAAGACAAAATCTAACAACCCACTGGGGGAAAAGTTTCTATCTTCATTACTAAGAGTAACCACTATTGTTGATTTTACAATGTTTTATTGACATACCAATAATGTTTGGAGTCAATTTTTTCGGAAATCTAATCACGTTCAGGGGCAAGATTTTGCTGCTATAAAATTTTTTTTACCATCCATGAGGGGGGGGGGATTTTTAATGGGGATTTTTAATTTATTTTGCTGACTGCACCATATCTGTTGATGGATTATAGTTTTCTTATGAATTTCCTGCCCTCTTCCAGTGTACTTGGCAACCTGCCTCATGAGAAGAATTCATGACTCTTCCAACTGTAATGATAGCTTTCCCCAAGTTGGCTTTGGTTCAAGCAGTTTTCACACCTCTTGCTGCACAACCATTTACTTAAAGAGCTATAGTCTGAAGAACAATCACTGCTGTTCATGTCATGTTAACAGGAGCTTCCTTCAATCATATAGAGAGAACCAAGCTGTTATTCAAGTTTAACAGTTGTTCTCTGACTTCACCTTAAAAAAGGCTAACTATTCATTTTCCAGACCCCCAACCTTAATGAAAACATTTGGATTCAGTGAGCATCATTGCCTATTGGCCTGTTCTTTCCATTGGCTATGTTATCTCTTTATATACACATTGATTAGAAATAATCAATACTCAATCCAATTATAGTAGAAAGGAATCTGGACTAGTCCATTATGAAGACAATGTGAGATATGACATTCCTTCCCCCTGGCTAAAATTAGCCTGGAGAATGTGTGTTTTGTTGTTCAGGATTGATACTTTGGATACTGCAGGAATTAAATTTCTTTTTAGAAATCTGATACTGATGCATAGTATTAGTACCTTAAACTCTTAGGTAATTCACTGGTGTTGTAAGATATCCACATGTTCTTCAAATTTTAAAACTACAGGTTTCTAAATATTTTTGCTTACAAATATGGATATTTATTTATTTATATATATATTTAATTCTTCTACACCTCTGCATACCATTCAAACACATCATGAAATTGTAGTAATTTATGACTTTTATATGATATATATTATCAAATGATCTAATCCTGATTATAAATATAGTATATTTTACTTCTTGTTTTAAACAATTCCAATAAAATGAAGCCCCCTCTGTCATCTAAATTTATTAGAAATTGTACAAGTCAAAATGTATATCTGACTCAAGATTTTGTTGGTGTCAGACTCTGAAATGTAAGTTTTTCTGATTGATTCCAGCTATGTCACTTTTGGTGACATTCTTAGGAACTCCCGAGCAATAAAGCCATTCGATTATTTATTTTTTCAGCAATTCCTTATATACATATTTTGTTTTGGAAATATAACATTGTAAACAATTGCTGTGTAATGATTATTCTGTAAATTTATACCATTTAATTAAATAACAATTTAATATGAAAAGTTATCTTAGTTTGGATAACTTTTCTTAGAATTTTTAGTGAAGTGCAATGGATCACAATTCTTAAAAATGGACACAATGTGATTAGTTATTCTGTTAAACCTAAACACCATACATGATGCACTGTGGCTTCTTCTTTATCAGAGTCAGGAGTCTCTCAGCCACAATGTCCAGAAAAACCTGTAAGCCACCTTATATCCCCTCTAAGTTTTTTCCATAGTCTTCACTATCCTGCTCCATTCCATTCCCACAACATAATCTTTGTCAACTTCATGACATTTATATCTAAATCCCGCTTATATTTTCCCCAAACCCAACTTAAAAACCAAGAACTTTCTGAATAATCACTTTGCTTATATTTATTCTTCCAAAGCATCATTATTTGTAACCTTTCTGCTTGCAGGCATTTACATTTTTCTATGCCTTTCTTACATAACTTGCAAACTAAATCACCCACATTTTTTCATTTGTCCAATCAGAGCAGCAGCTAGTGTCATCTTACAGTAAGAGAAATGAAATTGAAAATAAAAGAAATATTTCTGAAATAATAAACAACTATACATCAAGCAAAAGCAAGAATGGCCTATAATTGCCAATGTTAGTAAGACAATAAAACCTTGACTATAGGTTAAGATTGTTGATAGCTAAGGGTTGATTATTGTCAATGTTAGGAATGTCAGAAAATCAAACAAACATTTGGAAATTGTTGAAGTAAATTTTATTAATTTCCTACTTATATTTATAAACATTTAATGTATCATTATGACATAGTGAGTACTTAAAAAATCAATGTTAGATAATTGTGTCTAAATGAGAAATGTTTCCTTTAATGATCCCAATTTTATCTAATGTTTATCAATTTAGCCATCAGCGATTAGTTCGAGTCCACAGATGATAATCTGTTTTAGCAAACTTAAATGACCTTGATAAATCATCTGTATTTTTTAAATCCTTTCTAAAGGGTTGGACAAATTAGAATTAGTTGTTCCTGCTTAGAAATTTTAATTCCATAAGAAAACTTATAGATGTAATTTGTTATTGTTGTTTTCGATAACTAATCTTATTAATATAAGTAGGCAACTCAAAGTAAAATATTTTTCTACTATTTTAATTATTAACAAACAAATTTATAAATACTCCTATAAAAGATATTTTAAAATAATTCAATAATATATATAGAATATAAAAACCTATGGCACATAAAATGATAATTAAAATCAAATATGATTGCAAAAAAGCCCTTAGATCTACTGGATTAGTCTTCTGATTCCAGCTGAATATTAGGTCCTCTAAAACATTCTGTTAGCCAATTTAATTAGTGTAATTTTGACTTAAATGGTCAACATCGGTAGGATGACAACCTTGACACTAACATGGGCTTTGAACGTTCTATCATCAGATTTTCAATTAAATGGATGGCTGAAGAGTTGTGGGTTCAAGTGCCTATCCATTAAAGTATGAAGATTGGCTATCTTAATATAAAGCTGAGCATTGATTGTATATATATGTGAGGATAGTAATCTGACCAACTGATGATTTCTAGTTTAGCATGAAATACGTATATTGGTGATGATTTATCTTTTTCAACATGTGTATGATCAGGTGGTCAGCAATATGAGGTGGCATGGAGAGTTGAGGGTTGTGTGAAAGTCTGAGTTTGAATCCCTTATATTACAATTTAATTATCGTTTGAAATTAAAAATTCTCTGTATAGAGGGGATTATTTTTTTTCTTAATTGATCTGCTAGTTAATCTTTATCCAAAGACAAACATAACATTACCCCCCTCTACTCTAGAAGTATTGATTTTTTACACTGATATTAATTGCAGATAAAATCCTCTAAATATTTTTTTTACTTCTTTTGCTTCTCTGGTTTAAATATATCTGTGTACTCTGTTTCTTCCTAAAGGTTCATCAGTACTAATTCACTGGTTTCTTCTTGGACTCCTGTAATCTTCTGCTACTGAAACTTAATTTCACCTGTTATGAATTATGTGTCATTTATACTCATCATCAGCTACTGTCTTTACTTTTATAATGTAATTTGAAATCATAGCTTCTATTTTTCCCCTAACCCAGCTTTTATTTAAAATTAATCCAAACTCAAATCTTATCATTAATTTTGTATTTTGCTTCTTGTACTCTATTATTTCTTTGAGTTTTAGTACTTGGGAGCAAAGGGATTAATTTAGTTCTAATTTTTCTCCCAATTAATAACTCTACTGCATTCTTTCCAGTAGAAACTGAAAATGTTGATAAAACAGTGACAAGAACTAAACTTTATGTATATCAGTATTATTCACTTTGTTAACATCATTTTTGAATGATGAACAGCTTTTGCATCTGATCTATTAAGTAGTGATAGTTTGTGTGGCATTCCCCATACCTTCAGTGTCTCCTCAAATTTCTCTGAAGTGAAAACAGTTCCATTATCTGAAAGTAATACTTCTGGAATTTCTACAATGAGAAAAATATTTGATGGAGGCCTTTAGTGGATTCTTCTGAGTTGATGGTTTTTACAAATAGAAAATCAACCCATATTGAATATACATCTACAGTTACCAATATTATGTTCTTTATATAAACCAACATAGTCTGCATGAAATATCTGTCATGGCCTTAAAGCCTCAAGCCATTTAATGAGCTCTTTTCTAGGTATTATATTGTTTTGTTGTCACATTTTTTTATGTAGTTGTCAATGTCTGCATTCAGTTTCAGCCATCAAACAAACCAATCTAATTTAAAACTTTAGATCTAATAGTATCAAGGATTCCTTTGAATAGTATGTGTATATTATCCATCAATATACTATTTTTTGCCATTGATAATTGCTCTTATACTCCAAAATAGTTATGATAATACATTAAAACATCAGGCCAGACGCAACTTACTCACTGGATTATTTTTTTATAATTCTTTTTTGTTCATTCTGCCACATTCTTACTTTTTAAAACCTCATTTTCTACAATACCAATATAATTAATCTCATAGATTTTATTATGCAATTCTTCTTTAATTGGGATATGAGATGATGTGTTAGCACACACAGTTTGTTTTTCCCTAACATAACTTAATTCATAATTATGGGCAAACAGAATGTATCATCCATGACCTGAGATGATCAGGTGTTTATTTTAGCTTTTGAGAATATACCTAGTAGAGGCTTATGACCAAATTAAATTGACTTCCATATATATACTGGTGAAATTTCTTCATACCAATTATCATAGTTAGCATCTGTTCATCTAGTTGACTATAATTTCTTTCAACTTTTGACAAAGACCTCACTACATATGGTATAGTCCTCTCATCATTAAATTTTAGGGGTTCTGATTGCACTGATTTTAAATTCTGATGTACCTGTTGTTTCTCATTGTAATGATAAGTAACTGATTGATTGTGAGGACTGCTTTTCTATGATGAAAGGCTGTTTCTTGTTCTTTGCACCTTCTTTAGCATGATGTGCCTTTCCTTTTAAAAATCCTCCATAAGAATTCTCACTGCACTCACTTTTTTAGTAGTTAGTTTTATTCTTTTACAGTATGACACAAGAATTCTAATTTATTCAATTTTCCATAAGTATTTTTCTGCATCTCCTTTAGCATCAAAAGCTATTCAACTTTAAACATACTTTTTTTAATCTGATATTTGAAATTTTTTTTCTGATGTTGTGGTGATCTAGTATATCATCATAATATGGAATTATTGTAGCTATTTCTTTTGGAAGTATATTCATCTTAACATAGAACAAATTTGGTGCTGTAGTTATTCTGAAGATAGAAAATAACAGACCAATGTGGGTAGTCAACATATATTTGTGGATTTTTTAACTTAATAGTGGTCTGCTGAAGCAAAATAATTACAAGTTTAAAGTTAAGCTCATATTTTTTCAAATATTTGGCATTAGATATCTATCTTCTTCAGTTTTTACTTATTTATTGTACTATAGCTCAGCAGATTTGGATCTACCCATTTAGTTTCATTATACATATAGGACTCAATATTCAATTTATTACCTATTCCCAGAGCATGATACTCTTCTAAGTTTGTGGATACTTGATTTAGCAGTAACAATTATCATTAATTTCACCACAAAGGTATTTTTTTAATCTAATTCTGTCAAAAAAGAATTCAGAAGTGCTAAATTTTATAATTTCAGTTTTGATGTTTTTATTATATTAACTTTCTAGCCTAGCTTGAGGGTCACCAACCTAGTCCTTGCCACCCACTAGTGAGTGTTTAAAGCTTTCAGATGGGTGGTCAGTATTTGCTAGATGTTAAAAAAAAACAGATTATTACAGATGTGTAACAAGTATTTACATTTTTTTTAGAGTTGTTCCCTCTTGTGAAAGATGGTAATTTGTACAAATCAATAAAGGTTCCAATTTAGATATTCTCATTATACTGTATATGGTTTGTAGGCTTTTGGTCAGCAATACGAAAAAACAACTAATGAGCTCTATGACTGTATGCATGATTTGTAACAATAGTAAAAATAAACTAAATATAGTTTATTCTTTCAAATTGATTTAAATTTGTTATTCATTTTGTATTGTTATATATCTACTAATATAGTATTATAATATTAATATCAACTGTGTTCTTTATTACTTTTTACAACACTTTTTTACAACCCACTATTGACGGTTTTGATTACCCCAGCAACCTTCTTCAGAACTTATATTTCCAAATTTTAACTCTTTTTTGTATAATTATTCATAAGCACTAAATTAAATTATTCAGGCATCAGTGGGAAATTATTTTGTTAACAAGAGTACAAATATGAGTGGTAGGTAAAAAAAGGTTGATCCCCCTGCCTCAGTTGATTAAAATGCATATGCCCTGCTATCTGATTAATATTTTTCTCTATGAAGTATAATTTTACATTGCATTTCTATTATTTAATTTTATGGAGACTTTTCCTACTCCTGACATTTTGATTTTATTCCTGTTCATGTCTTTTGCTATTATTCTAGATTTGTATTATCTTTTTTATTTTTGCCTTACACACTTTTCCATTCATTTACTGCTTTCTGAATTTTTTTCTTATTTATGGATTAGTTTTGGTCTTTGGAAATTTCCCACTTGATCAAAGACTAATTCACAAGCTATTCTTATTTGACTTGTGTCTTTATAAGTCATATCACTTTTTATTTATAGTTGTTAATAGAGTTGTCTTCTGACATAACCCAAATAAATTAGTTAAGAAGAGCTTCTTTTATGAAATCTTTAAAACTGAAAGATTTTATTAAATTCCCGAGAATCAAATTATAACTGGATAAGTTCTCTTCCTTTTTTTGTCATCTAGTTCTAAAATGTAGTCTAGATGTGGAACTGAAGTAGCTGCTTAATTTTCTAATTACTTTGCATAAGTAAGTTCATATGGCTTATTTGGATTGCAAATTTTTTAAATTAAATCTATGACTTTAATATTGAGCAAATATAATAAAGCAGCAGCCATTAATGTTAAACTTGTCTAAATTAGCATGCCATAACATTTTCAGATTTTCAAGGGCCTTAAATTATTTTCTTTCTCTATAAACACTTTCTTCCAAGTTTTAATCGATGATGCCAGTTTTCTTTTGTCTCATCTTAAAGAATAGTGTTAGAAATTTTAATTTATAAGAGCTTATAAATCTAATATTCTTGATAACCAACTCCAAATAGGCAACTCAAAATAAGTTTTCTATTCTAATTACTGTATTACTTCGAATTTAAACCGCATTTTTTATTTAAATTTTGAAGACAAAACTAGGGTGTGACATAAATTGAAAGACAATATTTTAACATTTTATTTCTGCTGATCTCCCACTCCATAATGATTGCATCTTTGCTTTACAATCATTGTGCATAATATTACAATTGTTGAAAGCAGTTTTTTCAGGGGTTCTCGTTCACACTTTTTTTAGTACCTATTTAAGTAAATAAAGAAGGTTATTATTTTTCAATACCTATTATAAAATCATTTTTGTAATTATATTTTATTGAGTGCACAGAAAGTATATGTAAATGCTTAAACAGGTTTTAACCTGTAATGAATGCACCGTAAAATTTCTAATAGTCAAGCAATATTACTTTGCCGATAGACGGGCCTCACAAATCATGACACAAGATAGCAACTTTTATAAAAATAAGAATGGCCATCTTATTTTTAACTTAAATTTCTACTTATATAGGCCAATCTGAAGCATCCTGATTTGGGAGTGTGATCTCACACACTCCCCAACAATCACATCTTTCTTTCACACTGTATGCATGTACATAGTATGACGATCATTGATAGCAGTTTATTTGAAAGTTCCCAGTTTTCACTTTTCTTACTATAAAATCATTTTTATATTTTTTCATAATTTTAAAATCCCATTGTGACTTAAATTAGAAGTAATATGGTATTAAACAAACAAATTTACAAATACTTATATAAAATATATTTTTAAGTAATACAAAAATATTTAAATACATGGCATATGATAATAAACATCAAATTTGACTTGCAAAATGTCCCTAAGTATATGTGGATTTATTGTTTGGGTTAAATGATATACAGGTTGAATATTTCTCTTTTTCTATAGGGCCAATCTTCCAAATGAAAGTGTTTCTAAAAAATGTTCTTTTTTATATTATCCTACTCAATTTTATTTTTATATTGAACTATTTCCATCATCTAATATGTGTATTGAATGTCTTTAGAAAAATTTAACTTTATTTAAATATTCCAAATACATTCAAATGTTAGTAATAACATGGAAAACAGGTTAGTATGCGTACAATATTTCAAGAGGTATTATTCTCCCCTCTTCTTAATGTATTGCTGGCTGGATCAGTGACAGTATTAGCAAGGAATTTGAACCTGGGTCCTTAGATTCTTGAATATTGAATTTTAATGTAATGCTCTAACCAACTGAGCCATCCTGCCAAAGGCAACAGTCTGTAATAATTTCATATACTTATCTATGAGGTTCCTCCTGATTTTCTCCACTTTTTCCTAAGAGAAAAGTTGATTAGTGGTTTCTAGGTTTGCTTATGGGATTTTTTGCCATTGTCATGTGAACAGCTTCTTTAAATTTTTTTCTTTGTACCTTTTCTTCTCTATCCTATATTTTTGTATTTTCCCAATTGAACATATGTTCATTGGCACATACATATTCTGCTACCTCAGACATCTGTTTTCTCTCTTCTAATTATCAGTTTGTGTTCTTGCAAGTGCTTTTCAATGGGATGACTGGTCTCACCAATATATGTTCTTCCACATTCACATGATATTTCATAGATGTAGTTTTTTCTTTTCATTATTTCAAGTTTAGGCTTTGCAGATGTTAGAATTCCTTGTAGAGTCATATGGCTCTGGAAAGCTGTTCTGACATTATACTGATTGCAGATTTTCCTTAATTTATCTATTTTTGGAATGTATGGGAATACTGCAGTACCAATACTTGTCTTTTCCCTTGATGGTTTTTTTGTTGTCTATTTAACATTTTCTTAATAACAGCTGATGAATAAAAACTACTCCACCTAAAGTTTGAATTCAGTATGTGGATTGTACATTTGTTGTATGGCACATGATGAAGCGCTGCTACAAACTTTCTGGAAACACATCAATATATCCCCTTCAATTAAATTCACAATAGAATCAGAAATAAAAACAAAAATTGGCATTATTAGATGACAAGACTCCCTCATAGCAAAATCAAAACTACAGTTCACTGAAAACCTGCACATACAGGATAATACCTAGCCTATAAATCCAATCACAACTCAAACACAAAACATGAAGTTATACTATCACTATGGAACAGAGTAAAAGAAGTTTGTTCAGAAACCAGCAATTTGGAAAAAGAGAAGATCTAAATAGAACAAACTCTTATGAAAAATGTTTATCCATCAGCTGTTATTAAGAAAATGTTAAATAGATAACAAAAAGAAACATCAAGGGAAAAGACAATTATTGGTACTATAGTATACCCACACATTCCAAAAATAGTAGACAAATTAAAAAAAATCTCAATTAGTAAACAACAGAACAGTTTTCCAGAGCCATACCACATTATGAGGAATTCTAACATCTACAAAACCTAAACTTGAAATTATGAAAAGAAAAAACTGCATCTATGAAATACTATGTGAATGTGAAGAACATATATTGGTGAGACCAATTATTTCATTAAAAAGCACATGCAAGAACACAAACTGATGATTAGAAGAGAGAAAACAGATGTGTCTAAGGTGGCAGAACATGTATGTGCCAATGAATATATGTTCAATTGGGAAAATACAAAAATATTGGATAGAGAAGAAAAAGTATAAATAAGAAAATTTAAAGAATTTGTTCCCATGATAATGGCAAAAATCCCATAAGCCAACCTAATAATGTATGGAAACTACTAACCAACTTTACTCTTAGGAAAAAGTGGAGAAATCAGGAGGAACCTTATAGATAAGTGTAGAAATTACTAGACTGTTGCCTTTGGAAGGATGGCTAAAATTTAATACTCAAGAATATAAGAACCCAGGTTCGAATCCCATGCCAGTACTGTCACTAGTCAAGTCAGCACCACCTGAAGAAGAGGAGAATAATACTTCTTGAAACATTGTGCATATACTAACCTGTTTGCTGTGCTATTACTAACAGTTGAATGTATTTGGAATATTTAAATAAAGTTAAATTTTTCTAAACACATTTAATACACATATTAGATGATGAAAATAGTCCAATATAAAAATACAACTAGAACACCATCATCACAAACCCTCAAGAAAACACTCCTACTTAATTTGTGTGTTTTTTTATTTCTAAATATGGATTTTATTTTCAATTTAATTATTTAAAATTAATCTTTCTCTATAGAGAGGGTATTATCTTTTTTTTAAATTAATTTCCTGATTATAGTCTTTATCCAAAATCTGTTTTTAGTAGATTAAGACTGTTTTCTACTGTTAATTTAGCTATGTTTGAATTTATATAAACTTTATAATTATTTTTCAAAATGGATTTAAACTGATCTTTTTTCTTTTCAAACATAGCAATGATAATTATTAAAGTCATATATCACATGACTTACTTTTTAAGCTTGTAAATAAAAAATAAATTTAAGCTTGTAAATAAAAAATAAAGAGTTCTGCTAATTGCTCTAACAAGCTTTATTGATAAATTCTAGCAAAACAAAGCACTCCCCAACCTCTGACCAATGGTTTCATGCTATGGCCCTCCTTAGTGAGGTGCTAGGGTAGTTTCAACACAGATCTAAAAATACCAAGCCAAGCCACCATTTATCTAAAAGTTAACTATTAAGTAGAAAATATCACATTTCTAGACACCTATATATCTTCAAATCCAGCTATCTAACTTAAATAGTTATATGGAGCTGAGAGATCTTCAGCCAAACCAAATATTAATAGCCTTAGCAATATAACATTGCTTAGAACTTTAAAGCAAAGACCATAAGTAATCAATAGAAATTAGTTATATATCACATGACAATTTTTAAGCATATAAATAAAAAATAAAGAGTTCTGATAATTACTCTATCAAGCTTTATTGATAATTGCCAGCAAAACAAAGCATTTAAAAATCTCTGTCTAAAAACCATTCCCCAACTTCAGACCAATGGTTTCATGCTTTGGCATTCCTTAGTGAGGTAATGGGATAGTTTCAGACTACCTATAAAGCATGTTAGAGCAATTAGCAGAGCTTTTTATAGCAATGATAAAACTTAATTTTATTTATAAAACTTTTTTTTCTGTCATTTATTTATTTAATTTAAATCTTTGCTTTCTATGTATAAATATTTCTTTATCATTACTTTTTTATGAATACTTTGAAATTACAAACTTTTTGAAATAAAGAAAGAGTAGGGAAAAGATAATTTTAAATCAGTTTTACAAAAATAATAATAACTTAAAAAATAATTTAGGTGTAAGTTTTTTTATATCAAAGAAGTAGAAGTTTTTTTTAAATTAATATTTTATTAGACATAAAACAATAACAACCAATCAACAGTATAAGACAAGAGCAGATCTCCATTCTAGGCCAACTAGTATAAGCTATCTAATCATTAGCAGAAGTGTATACAATTTCTAATCTTAGTATTTAAATCTCCATCCTCAGACCCCCTTTTTTTATCAATGAGATCTTAGATTCTAAATTGAAAAGAATGCAAATATACAAACAGCAATGACTTTTAACTCCATTTTACCTCTCAAACTGAAAACATGAAATTCAAATCCGCCTAAATTTTGAATCCAGGTCAACCTACTTGAATACTCATATAGATAAATCTAGTTTAGTAACAAATATTTTATTATCTTCAATTCTGCTCTTGTCTTATAATATGAAACACTTTTCCTATTCTGTTAGTTCAATAAAAGAATAGCAAATATGAGAGCTAAAGTTTGATAAAGTAATTCTCAGCTGAGGGAAACACAAAAACTCTTAGATTGGTCAACTGAGTAGAACTATTGTGTCCAGCCTTTTATTTTAGTGCTTGAATATCACATGACTATATGGGCAGCTGACTTTACATTTATTTTCTTTAGCAAACACATATTTTTATATGATTATGTAAGTTTCATTAAACAATGTGTTTTTTATTCTTTAGACTAGGAGATTAAGGAGAAAAAGATCAAAACCAGTCTCCTCTCAGTCATATCCAGCTGTTCGTGCTACTGTTACTTATGAAAGAATGGGACTTGGGAGGCCAGGCCCACCCTCTGCACCTGGGAAAAAATTATACCACCTTCCAATAAAAAGAAGGAAGAGGCAATCTGTTGGCGGTATTCTTTCACAAGATGATAATAAACCAAATAAATTTGCAGCTACAAACCCAGAAAAAATTCCCCCCATTATACCTCCTGTACAAAAACAGAGACCTGATGCCATGCCAGAACAAGCTCCAGAAGCCGAGACAAAGAAAGCTCCAGAAGCAGAGACAAAAAAAGCTCCAGAATCTGAGACAAAGAAGGCTCCAGAATCTGAGGCAAAGAAAGCTCCAGAAGCAGAGAAAAAGAAAGCTCCAGAAGTAGAGAAAAAGAAAGCTCCAGAAGCAGAGAAAAAGAAAGCTCCTTAGTAATATCACAGAATAAAAAATCTGAAAAAAAATTCAAAGATTCAAACCTTCTAGTCTTTACAAATGTTAATTAAAATATTCTATTTCTGTCACAATTATAATTTTTGATTTCATTTTATTTTTTACATAACAGTCAATTTGCTCAGAACTTGTTTATATTACAATTCACAAAATAGTCTAACCAGGGCTGATGCAATTTGTAATTTGCACTTCATCCCTTTTCTTCCCAAATGTCCATTTCAATTTTTGTTTAAAGCAGATATTTTGTACAAAAAATAAAAAGCACAACAATGAATTATCTTTATCAGAAACAATTTATATAAACTTGTATATCTTAAAAATTTATGTTTCACCTCTCACTTAAGTCTACATCAAAACATCACATGATCACCATTTCATAACATACTGTTAGTAAAAGTATCAAACTCTTCATATAGTAGTGCCACCAAGTGTAAGCCTTTCTAACCAATAAATGCAGGAAGGTTTGTGCATGAAATATCTATCTAGTGCCTATTCATCCAACATCCCCAGACTGCTTTCTAGCTTGTGGCATTCATCAGAGAGGAACCTTGGATTTGAGAGCACTGCACCTAAATCTTAGGTCTAATGCAACTCTCCAACAACCATCTTCTACCTATTTGTTAACTATAAATCTAGTAGCCCAAGATCAAAAATCATGTTCTTAACTCAAGCTCATTCATTTGTATAGTCATATAGATCTGAACTCAGTTCAACATCTATACATTTTGGTGTCTGATTTTTCAAAAATCATAGTCACCATTATCCTATGAGCAGGTTAGGTATAAATCCATCAAAACATTACACGATCACCATTCCATATGCTTACACATGCTGTTACTAAGAGTACCAAACTCTCCACACAGTAGTGCTATCAAGTGCAAACTTCTGTAATCATTGGTTGAACCAAAATATATTGGTACTAAACTGAGTTCAGATCTAGTGAATGAGCTTGGGTTGGAAACATCTTGGTGTTCTGATCTTGGTCTCCTAGCCAAAAACCAGAAACTAGCCTGGGGATGTTGGATGAGTAGACACTAGATAGGGATTTTATGCACAAACCTTCCTGAATCCATAGGTTACAAAGGCTTGCACTTGATGGCACTACTATATGGAGAGTTTGGTACTCTTGTTAAAACTACATCCCAGGAAGTGCCTCATTGATTTAATAGTAGTGCTGGTCCTGAATCTATTTAAAGTAAATCAGACCATTTTGTATGTAAGGAAATATTAAAAAAACATTGCTAATCTTCGATTTTTTTTTAACATTTTGCTATTTAACATACTGACAATTTATAAACAGATTTTAGTAATTATTACAAAAGAAAGTTATTAAATAGATTACATATAATAAGGTAAGATATAAATCTAAAAACGTTATTTCCCAACACAACCGCTACTGAAGTAGATATATTAGTTCCATAGTTTTACCACTCCTAAAACATAAATAAATAGTCAAATGGCTTTAGTTCAAAAAAGTTTGAGCACCAAAAATGACAAGACTAGGTGAGAGCTGTAGATCTGCCATGATTAAAACAAACAGGTATCATTGTTGGAAAAATTTTTCTACATCTTAGTATCATTCTTGTAAAACTAAATCAAAGAAAATTTTCATCTCAGTCACAAGTGCAATTTTTGATCATTGAATTTTCACAATTAACTATTAATGACTTGATATGATGAAGATTCCTGACCAAAACTTACAAGTACTTTCTTTAAGATTATCTATCCTTTGCAGAACTTTTCAACAGCATGCTCATAATAATCATTTTATTTAAATATTGCAATCCAATAAAATTGTAGGTTTTGTTGCTAGAAAGGTCATATGACATCCATGCTCAAAGTGATAGGCAGAGTTTTTCCTTTCATCACTTGAGAATTCATCCAGGAATTATTTATCCTCATATCCACTACTCTACACAAATGTATAGAGCAAATTACTCATTCATCATGTTCATCTGTTATCTAGAATGTGATGCAATGCACTATGGCTTTTCCTTTATCAAACTAAGGAATCTTTCAGTCATATGCCCAAAAAAACCTGTTACCCACTGACCCTTCCCTTTCCATTCCCCACCCTGTTTTCCCATATTCTTCTCAATCCTGCTCCAGCCCATTTCCACAACATCATCTTTGTCCACTTTATTATCTAGATCCTCCTTTTTTTTCAAACTCAGCATAAAAACCAAGAGCCCACTTTCTGTAGTTTTTGTATAATCACTTATTCTTCCACAACTTCATTATTTGTACTCTTTTTGCTTATAAGCATTTATATACAATTAGCAGGTGCCTGATATTTTCCATGCCTTCCTTACATAACTTACAGACTAGATCAACTACATTTCTCCATTTATGTGTATATTCCCTTGTTGCTAATGATCCTTTTCATGCCTTAAATAATGAATTATTTTCTTTGCTATTATCATAAATTAACTCATACCCAATATTCTATTTACTTTTATATATATTTAAACTCTTTTTACTCTCCATACTAGTTCTCCATCTCTCCAACTCCGTTTTTTTATTAATGGGTCTATTCTTTTATCCAATTCTTTACTACTACAACACTCAACAATATTCCCAATATAATTATCCCACCTTTTGTACAAGATACTGATATAAAGACTTTATTCAAAAATCTTGTACATACCATGCTATCTTTCTTACACATCTTGTTGTTTATTCCTTATAACCCAATTAAATATTATTTTGGCTATTCTCTTATCATCCATAAATTGTAATCTACCAAATATTTTCATTTTGCTTTTTGCACTTCATATAAAAACTTGACCATCACATTTCTCCTTCAATTGCCTCCTTTTCTTTTCTCACATCTGCATCTAATACGTCTTTCTATTTTAATTTGTACTTTTTTAAGTAATCTAATATCCCTTTACTAACACATAATGCATCATTTCCCTAAATTAACCCTGCTACCCCCTTCCATACAATTCTTGCTACATCATATTTATTATATCAGCCCCCCCCCTTTTTGCTTCATTTATCAATTTTTTCCCATTCATCCAAGCAATTTCTCTGATTACTTAATACGATTCCCATATAGTTATACATATCCACCACATTTAACTTTATTATATCCCTCAATAAAAAAATTTCTATCTTCTCTTTCCCCAGTATTTATTATCGTTATTACTTTTGATTTTTCTTCACTAAATTTAATCCCCATCTCTTTACCCATCCTTGCACACATCTTCAGCATAACTTCCATATTTTCCCTACTTTCTGTGCACAAGAAAATATCAGCAAATAAACGACTTGATACTGTATACATTCTCTTATGATCTATTAATGGTATCTCTACACCTTTTCCTAGTCTTTCTATTGCTCTCTCCATTTCTCTCAAATATAAAAAACAAAACAAAATAAGCGACATAGATCATCCTTGCTTTAGTCATAGTCAGGCTGTGCTGCTGCCTATTAGTAAATTGTAAAAATCTGCTCGGTTGCTCTATTTTTAGTTATAATCTGTTTATTATCATTATTTTTGATTAATGATCATTTAAATTAAGTAAATAAACTTCAATTATCTGTTAGTTTTAAATATATTTTTACTATTTTATTCTACTAATTATATCAGCAATCAAAATTTATTATAGAAATATTCTAATTCTTTAGTCTATCAGATATCTTATAAATTTATTCTAAATCAATAATACTATGCAAATTTTTTGCTAATAAAAAGAATCTCTATTGCATAATGAATACATTATTATGAATGATAGCAGTGAATCGCCATCAACTATCTATTTTTCAATTAAGGTATATGTTATACAAAAATTATAAACTTCAGGAAAACTCCATCAACTGTGTCAAGCTCCAATATCACTAATCACATGCCAATATAAGCTTACATTTTATTTATATTAAGCAGATTTCTCTTGATTTATTTCAAAGTGTAAAAAAGCAAACAATAAGTATCCATATAATTAATTAATTTTTGAAAAAGGAAACTTTCATTTTACCACATATATAGGCAAATGATCCCCAAGATATAACTCACACTGAATCACAACTCATTAATTGGCCAAAATCATAATCTCTCATATGACTTAACTATCCACACTTAGTGTTTATCAGTGTTAGATAATAAATTTAATGTTCTGCATATTTTAAATGTAGTGGTATAAGATTGAATTATAAGATATTCTTATCAATTCCTGTTTTGACATTTCTTGTGCTTGAACTTCAATAAAACCATTTCATTATTTATTTATATTAAAATTTAATATAATGATGTTAATATTCCTGAACTACCAATTAAGACATCACCCTCCCCAAATTAATACTTAATGATTAGGACTAGCCAGATGGCATGTAATAATAGGTTTATTCAATTTCACTTTTTTCCATGTGCAATAATATACTTATAATTTTTATTTTATCATATACACTCTAATCACAAAAATGAAGTCATCTAAAAATGGTAAATACCCCCTCCCTCCAACACATTTCATAGCAAATCAGGACATATAATTTGGCTTAGGTCATAACCTATCACAAATCCTCATTATCTTTATTCAGTATTTACTAATATCAAATTTATTACAATTTATTGTGAAGAGGTCAAGCTTACTGCAGACATATTTATGGCACATCTTATCCAGATAATTTAATGGTGATCACTAATATATATATATATTGTACCCTCACAAACCAGAAATATAATTATAGCAAAATAAGTCTAGCTCAGATAAAATGATTGCGCTGGGCTAAAATATTTATAATCTTAATATAATCAATAATAAATATTTTCTACAATAATATCCACTATTTAATTAGCTCTAACTGATTAATAAATAATAAATGGTTCAGTTTATGAAAAATTAAATAAATATAAATATTAATAAATCATGAGACAATGAAGTGAAGTACAAGCAATAAAGAATTACATTGAGCTAATATCCCACAGGATACAATCTCAATGGCATAAGATACCTCCCCCCCCTATTATTTCAAATAATAAATTCATAGCATTCTTACGACTTTAAAATAATAACAATCAATTTAGTATAATGTTACTAATTAAATTCTAATCTCTTTATTAAAACGATATAACTATAATTATCTCAGGTTCTTTAAAATAATTCGAATCAATTTATAATCTTCTATAGTCAAGTCTGATAAGGGATTTTATATCATCCTCAACTACACCTAACTAATAATAATAATAAATAATAATCTTATTCCTCATTAAATAATTATTAATCTTATCAACTGTTTAATATCAGGTAACTAACAATAATGATTATAACAACAATAATATAATTATTTTAGTTCTCATATGGCATCTTAAATAGAATATATGATATAATCTGATATGTGGCAACAAACAATATTAAAATTCTATGCAATGAATTGTACCATTAATTATGACCATAATAACAATATTAATGCAAAAGAAATTTTCCAAATATATTCTGAAGCATTAAGGTTTTCTTCAGTAAATAATTATATCCGTACTGTGCAAATATTATATTTGTTTTGGTATCTGACAATTATGTGATTGTAATGGTGAATAAATCGACATAACACAAAGTTTTATAAAAACAAATTTAACAAAATTTAATTATTCTATACTTTTAACAAACTATATACAGTATTTACAATTGTATTTGATAAAACCTAATAAATACTAAACTAATAAAATAATATAAAAATTACATATTTCCACATTGAAAATAAAAAATAAATCAACAAGTAAATAAGCCTTTACTCCGACTTATTAACTTTTGCACAATGTTTTAAAATAATAATAATACTAATTTAAGAATACACTTATAGTTTAACATAATATCAACTAATTGACATAGTTAAAATACATGGTTTTCATAAGTATACACGAAATTATAAAAATACGAAACACTGAAGTAACATTCATTTTTAAAATATGTTCATAGATTTTTATAATAAATTAATCAAACTTATAATATGATAGTGCTAGTGTTATTTTACGTATTATCTTGGTTCGCTCAATAAATAAATTGACTTTAATCAAATAATATTACTGATGTTCTTTTATATACCTTGCTTGGCATTACTCTAAATAAAATCATCATATGTGTGTTTCATGTATATTTAAAACATAAAATAATATTCACAAAAATATAAGCATTCATTCTATTCTGTGTTGTTCATTTTTGATGTTTCTATTTTTAAAAAATATGCATTAACACGTAAAAATTAAATATCAAAATTATTCAAAAATCTCGTAAATAATTATTATCTCTTTTTATGTTTTTAAAAATAGTTTAATAAAACATGAAAATATCTATGATTCTTTATTATTCACTGTTAACATTTATATTCAATCTCATTTGTATTTGACTTTAACCTATACCAAAAACATGAAAACCTATCTCATCTTCTTTCAAAATAACGATACTACAATTCAAAAATTATTCATTATTTTCTTTCATAAATACAATGCTATACGATGCAATAACTAGTGAAATTAAGATAGCGATATGATGCATAGGCATGAAGAACTAACTAGAGTATAGACTCAATAGTATAAAATATATGGGATAATCTACATGGATACAGTGTAAACAAAAAGGTATGACTTTTCTGTCTAATGACGTCAAAATAATAATAATGTCCAGACTATTTATTCAGTTCATTCGAACATTAAAATACATAATACCAAGAAAGACATTGCCCATGGAAAATATATAACACAGGGCTACATTATCTGTACTTGCATAAACTACTAAGATAATAATATAGGTTACTTTTCTATTCTCCATAAATCCTACATATAAGCATGCCATGGTTTCTTTTCATAATCTCAAGGTCACTATCACTTAAAAACTTCACAATAGTTTCAACAATATACATCACAAAAATATCTACCATTACTATAAATAATAAACAATTCACGTATGATTTTAACAATCTAAAACTACTACAAAAAAAGATTTATTCACTTTTAAAAGTCAGCAATAAAAATACAAATGATTTTGTATTATGATATTAAAATCAATATTTAATATATCTCTAAAAATAAGGTTCATTCATTAAAGAATCATATAAAATTATAAGTATCAATAAGATATATTATATTAATAATATAAAAGAAAAGTATGCATATCTTTCTAAAAAAATCCTAGCTCATATCTTTAGGATAGCAATAAAGTTTTATGAGTAATTAGTGCACGCACACATATTCATACATTCATATGATAAGGTAACACCATAAAAATATTTCAAGCAATTCTAGAAACAATAAAATATACATCATGTGAAATTAATATATTTTACAAAGATTTACCTAGTGACACTAATCTTGTCAGTCACTCTTAGACATTTTCTGATCCAATATTTCATATAAAAACATATTAAATAATAATAACATCCATTCAGCGTCACTGTCATACTTTAAAAATGTTTATAAAAAAACTTTATAAAAAATTAAAATATTCCTTACAATATTAATTATGTTAGATTAAATAAATATATAAATGTAATTTTTCCTACCTAACACTAATAAAAACTTAGTACTATAATTAGTATGTGAAATGATAAATGAAACTATAGTTACTAAATCCCATTCTTTCTTCTCCATAAAGTTCAAATTAAGTTTTTTCTTCCTCCTAATATTTCTTTAGGTTGTCGTTGAATAGCTACTATATCCCACTCGATGGCGCAGTTTTCACACTTAAACTATAAAATATGATCATTCCCGGGCTGTTAATTATAATCATTTTGATGTGTTTTTTGTAATGCGAAAATAAAAAACAAAAGAAAATCGTCTTTTTTAAATATTATTTAATTTTAAATATTATTTTTTATTAACGTATACAAATTAAATGATAATAATAAATGTAAAATAAAATAAATTACAATTTGATTCGTCTTTTTTAGTTTGCTTTTTATTAGAAAAATCAATTTTCTATCGGAGATTTTTACGGCTTTTTTTTTGTTGTTTACCGCTATTTCTTATTTCAAATAGAATGACAACTAAAAGTAAAAGTTGTTACGGTTAGTTTTAGGGTTAGGTTTAGGGTTAGTTGTAGGGTTATTTTTCTGTTTGTAATACTAAAATAAAAAATATCAAAATCTTATTTTTGTAAATATTTTTTTTTACTAACATCTATAAAATAAATGATAACTATAAACGTAAACTATATTCAACGAAGTATAACAGTAATCGGAGAAAAGAAAGAAATTAAAACTTTTATAAACAACGACAAATATATATAATAAAATGTTTATAATATATGTTTTTTATGACATTTCAAAAAAAACGGGTACAATCGTACTTTTCTTATGGGATATTTTTGTGTTAACACTCTTTTTTATTTCAAAAATATACACACGTTACAACTTCTTTGTCTCGTGGAATGTTACGAACAGTATGTTACTTGACTCGTTACCTAATTCCAACTCACTTTATACATATATCTCGTCAACATTTACTACTTAAATCTTCAATACACTATGGTGTAAAAAGTCTGTTAATTATTACTTTACAAAATCTGAACATTTCAATACTTTAAAATAAAAAAAAATCCAATGAAAACAACATTTCCATCCAATTCAAAAAAACACACCCTCTCCCCAAGCCATAACCATTTTATAAACTGTGCGAATTCGGAAAATATATTTGCTGCATAAAACATACATGCTGTACTGCGACGCGACATAGTGGCCTGCAATCTGTAGCACAACAAAAAAGTTGTATTATACAAAATGCGGGTTCGAATGTGTCGGCCGTGGAAATGGCATTTTTATGTGTTTTAGCACGAAAACGGTGCCATCCAGTGGGATATAGTAGCTATTCGATGACAACCTTTCTTTATTAGAAGTTCTCTCCCAACACTTGTTGCTAAGACGACCACTGTCCAAAGCCTTAGAACAAAAATTTTCTCTTCTCCCTGCACAGCATGTAAACTCATAAATGATAAAAAAATGGAAATAAAGTTGGCCTTTTAAATCCGAAATATTTCTAAATAATAACTATCAATCCTGTTATAAAAGTTTATAAAACACAATTTATTGTCTGCAACTTTCAAGAAAAATAATTATTATGTGTGATATCACTTAGGAAAGTTTTAAAATAATCTCCAGAGTTTTTCCATTCACTTAGATTATACCGGGTTCAGATGCATCAGTGTCGGAGATATAAATCTATACGTATTTGTACAGAAAATACATATCTTTTTTCTTTTTTTTTCATTCAATTATCACTTCATAGTAATTCAAAATGAAGTCATTTATAAAGTCATTTATAAAGTTATATTTTAGTCAGGATAATATTTTTAATTACCCTATTTTTTCTTTTACTGACGAATAACTTTTAAAAATCAGTTTTTACAATATTAAATGATTTACGGTCTTTCTTAATAATGACTTGTCATATAAAAAATATATCTGTGATACTATTGGTTTTTATCTTTATAGTCATTTTCAAGAGAAGTTTACAATAAACTTTTTAAAGACAATATTTTCTTTTAAAATATTCACTGCAACTTTTTTAAAATACACTTTTTTTAAATATTAAAAATTTAAGTTTTTTTTTCCATATAACTTTTTACTTTCCAAATAAAGCTATCTATCCTTAAAATATAATGCACAAAGATGTTAAACTTTCGAAGAATATTTCTGTTCAACTTTCTTGCCAATGTCAAAAATATTAACAATAAATAATAATATAACTTTTCCCTCAATATATTTAAAATAGTACCTTTCTCTAGTAGCTGTACTTTCATCCTTAATTCTTTTAAATACATACTTGTTGGTATTAAATCCATAGTTTCCATGAAGTTGGCTTAAGCTTCAATAAAACAGTTGATAGAGAATTTATTAATTTAGCAATGCATAACTACTTTAGCTTAGTAAATTTATAATCCTTCAAATCCTTTCTTTTAAAAACAATAATTTTAAGTACTAAAATAAGCAATACTTCAATGTTAATATATGATAATAATATTGATAATAAATAAACAAGTTATTAAGAGATTTATTAAGTTATTAAGCACCCCAGAAAAATGAGAGCATCTAGTTTTATACCAAATTGAATTGACAATTTGATTGGCTATTAAATCTTCAACTTGTGATCTAATTTACATATTAGTCAAGTTTATGTAATTTAAATTTAGAAATAAAATTTATGACTCATATTAAATATCAAATATTAAAAAATTTAATTCTAAATTAATTCTACAATTTTATTTAAACAAACTAAACACTTTAAAATAATATTTTAAAAATAATACTTTATTAATTTATTCAACATTTAATTTTAATTTATCTATTTTTAAAATTTAACTTTACTAACTATATTTATTTTAAAACTACTCAATAAATAATTTTCCTAGCATCTACTTTTATTTTATAATAAACAAATGTTTCAATTTTTTTAAACAATTCTAAAGCAATTTTGAAACTTTATTTAGAAATCGTGTAAGCACAAAAATATGAGTATTTGCTGATCACATGACTTAAAATCAGACATGTAGCAATTTTTATAATTACTGTCTAAAAACTGAATTATCTTAAACAATTTTATTAGAAAATATTACATAAAAAAATAAAATATGATATAATTTAGAATAATAAATTTTGAATTATTTAAATTGTAATAAATTAAATACATTGGTGTACCATAAAATAATATATTTTTAATAAATAATTTATAACATAAATATTAAATCTAATTTTTATTTAAAATACATTAGCTTAGTTAATTTTAAGTCATTATTTTAAAATATAACTTTTAGCATTTTGTTTAATAGGACTTTTAGTATATTATTTGACTATGGCCAGTTTTCCCAACCATACAAAAATCATAATTTTTAGCTTTACTTTATTATTTTAACATATTAATATAGGTTTTTATATATTTACAACTCTCAACTTGACTTTAGCAAAGTTTGTAAAATATCCTTAATTTAACATTTTTCAAAAATTGACTCAGTAAACCTATTTGGACCTAATCAAAAGGGTACAATATATATATATATATTGTAATGATACAGATTGAAAGGAGTAAGATGGGGAGATGGGCTATCATCATTCCCATAAAACAAATAAAAAAGGAATAAATAGATCATGAATTAGAACAGACAAAATCAGCACTGTGATAATATAAGTAATCATCCCAATAATAAGTGATAAACTATAAATCCAGAATTATACACAAAACCTTGACAGACATCCATTGTGACTGGATTTAAGATGTACATTATAAAGAGGTTAATTATCTAGCCACTACCAAACTCAGGGCAACATATATCACAATCATTTGGATACACACCCTTAAGTGCTAATCTATTAATAAAAATGTTGAGATTTTGATACCTGCTGATCATCATCAATGCTCTGACATATGGTGCCATTAATATACAAGCCAACTATAAACTAAATTTTCTCTAACAAAAAAAATGCAGTGAATG
Organism: Epiperipatus broadwayi; assembly: GCA_028023455.1. Taxonomy (NCBI): domain Eukaryota; kingdom Metazoa; phylum Onychophora; class Udeonychophora; order Euonychophora; family Peripatidae; genus Epiperipatus; species Epiperipatus broadwayi. The sequence continues at coordinate 1,376,233 of JAQFVV010000208.1, forward strand.
GACCTTTTAAGGTGATACCTTTGCACCATCCAGAGAATTATCTGAATGTCCAAGCACAAACTCTTATATCCAAATAACCATTATTGCTTGTGACTAGTGTGGGAAGCAGGACCCTAGAAACTGGACTAGAGAAAGATAAATGTATATGCTTAATGAGATTTATCTTAACATCTCATTCAGCCTTGACTATTTTTTAATTCATTGTTTTGATCTCATATCCCTTTATATTTTATCATTCTATATTTCTTCCTTATATTCATTCATATTTGCTCATTGTTTTTATTTATTTGATAATGGTTTTACTAGCTATGTCCTCTTTTCGTGCCATTACAAATGTCACATGTTATAATATAGAGATATGGGAAAATATCCTTCTAAAATAATCAAAAACATCTAATAATAAGCATGAGAATCAGCATGGTCTAACAGTATATAGTTATACTAATATTATAAACTACAAATCACCCAGAATTACACATAAACAATTAACTCATCAATAATCATACCTTGTGATTTGGATCTAAAAGAGATGTATTATAAATAGACTAATTAACTAGCTACAGCAAAACTTAGGGCAAAATATAACACAATCACTGGATGCACAGACTTAAGTATTTAAAGTATGATAAAAGTATTGCTGGAATCCTGGTACATGTTGATCATCAATTATTTCTCTAATAAAAAAATATAAAGTGCAGTGAATGAATTTTAAAAGTGATACCTTTGTACCAACCAGAGAACTCTCTGGATATTCAAACACATACACTAAGAACTTAACCATTATTGATTTCTAAGGCTAGCTTAATATTACACGACTTTAGGAACTGTGACTGTGTACAAGAGAAAGTAAAATGTATAAGGTTATTCTAATTTGAATAATTTTACAGGGATAATTTAAAAATCCTTAAACATTATGCTATTATAAAATCAAGTCATACAGCCAATTTATAATATAGATAGCTGAAAAAATAAAAAAAAACCTTACTTTTTTAACAATTATTTAATAAATTAACTAATAAATAATTAAAAAAAAATAATAACAAAAAAAATATAATTCCAACATTAATACATTTTATAAAAAAAATCATATAGTAAGTAATCTTAATTTATTGGTTAACTCTTATTCATTCAATTGATAAACTTTAACTTCAAACAGGATTTATTTTACAATATTTTAAAGATAAAAAAATAAATTAGCTTCAACCCTCTGCATTTTTTTATGAAAATGTTCTTTACAATTGAATTTTGAAGATTCAATTAAAATTTTGGCTGTTTACCTCTACATTCAGTACTGGTGATGGATGGGTGATTTTGTAATAGGCTTCAGAATGCAATGATTTCCTGAAACTCCATAGAGGGTCTATCAATACTACACCAACCCATTTTTAAGTTTTATGTTCCTAGTTGTTTACCACAAGCAGTTAACATAGTCCTGCTATGAACCCAGCCTCTAAGCAAATCAAATGAGGAAGAGATAACTTTAAAGTTTTGATTTTACCATACTCTAAGCTTCAAAGAAACAAGGTTTTGCAAATATTTTTGCATTTATTATTTCTCCTGGGTTGTAGATATCTTATATATAAATTGAGCTAGATCTTTTGGTGTTCATGCTGCAATGTGTACATATAGTTCAGTGATTGGATTTTGTATTTATCCCAGAATTTCAGGTCACAGTTCATTATTTTCCTGTCAGATGCTGGTCAGATCTCTGAAACAGGTTTTGAAAAAATGGTTTGTTTTATAAACTTCATTTTATGTATGCACATGTACTTAAAATAAGTGAATTGGTAAATCAGTCACACAGCCATGAGTAGAATAGAATTGAAAAATAAAGCTAGGGAAATAAATTAGAGTAGATCTCAATGTGTTATTATTCTTGAGAGAGCTATTAAAGAAGTCAGTAGCAGCCGTCTTTCTTGACTCAACTTTCAATTTTGCTGTTAAGGACACTTGAAGCAAAACAACTATGAAGAGTAAAACAGTTTGGTAGTCTTAAGTAAAACAAATTTCACCAAGTCAAAAAAAATTTTTTTTAAGTGGATTTGGAAAAACTTTGTGCTAAGTTTAACTAAAAGACAAACATTATTAAATCTCACTATGTAGTATGATCAATAGAAAAATGAAAAGGATACCTCAAACTGCAACAAACCTGGTTTTCATCCAAGAGCATGACTGTTTCTGTGTCTATGTGTTAGCCTGACATGGAAATTAGATTAAAATATTGATATTTATTCTGTGTAGGGAAATCTAAAAATATATTTCAAATATGGAAACATTTGACTATTACATTACCCTGGAAATACATTAGTGAAGAAGCTTACAAAGAAAGCCAACAAGGAAAAAAGTGAAAATTACAACTAAAGATTCCCAAGAAAAATACATAGTAAAAAAGTATTTTAATGTGCACATTATACCCACATTTACAGATACATTTTAAATTAACTAATAATTAATAATCTTTTTAAAAATATTTTTGTTACATTGAAACATTTTTTTTATATTATTTTCCCTCCAAAATTATAAAAATAATTTTTAGCTAGTTTACAATTTTCTTAACTTCTATTGATAAAAGTAATTTCCAGCTTATTATTAAAAAGAAAATAGCTTAATGAATATAAAGGAATGTGTGAAGTATATTTTGTTAATTTTCCTAATTAATGTAAGTTAGTTTATTAAATTTGTTTTAAAAATTATAGTGTTAAAGCCTTCAATCTTCCAACTATCTGCTCTATGAATTTGCAGTGTGTAACTTGATTTCATCACAGTTGTGTTTTACAGATTTTTAAATTATCTCAAATAAAACTATTTAAATTAAAATAAATTAAGCATGTGCAATTATATTTTTCTTGTTTATAGTCAGTCCCTCAGTTCCTAAGCTAGTCATGAGCAATAATGGTTTATTTGAATGTAGGGATTTATGTTTATGCTTTGCTATTGAGATATCTCTGGATGATGCAAGTGTTATCACTTTTAAAGTCTATTCACTGCATTTTATTTTTTTGTTACAGAAATTTTTTTTATAGTTGGCCTGTATGCTATAGTACCATATAGATAAAGCATTAATAATGATCAGAAGGCATCAAAATTCCAGCATTTTTATTAATAGATTGGACGTGCATTCAGATGATTGTCATGTTGCCCCTAAAATTGGAAGTGTCCAGATACTTAGCTTGTTTATAATGTACATCTTTTAGATCCAGTGACAAGGAATGACTGATTAAGTGTAATACTAAAAAATTTGCAATTTATCCAAATAAAACTAAAATTATCAATGAACACCATTGATCATATATGTGCAAGACATTTCAGGGCTTTTCTAAAAATTGTTTGCAGTGATATGTAAAATTTCCAAGCAAGAAGGCAAAAGTTAAATTTTTTTATTAGCATATTTTATTTTTAAAAATTTTTAGTGAACATTAAGAGGCAAAAAATATAGCAACAAGAAAAAGTTTTCCAAATGAAAAAGCTAAAAAACTGTTTTTAACAAAAGTGTAAAGAACACCTTTGATTGACATAAAATGCATTTGCACAAAAATGTTCCATAATCTTTCTGAAAAGCTACTGCTGTGAAAAAAAATTCTGAGTAAAAGAAGTTTTTTTATTGGCATAAATTTGCTTTTAATTATAGATCATTTAAATTTTCACTGTGATAGAAAGCAGATTTAATACAGCAGCAAGAAAAAAATAAATGCAAAGAAAGCAGAATAACTGAAACCAAAGTGCCTAAATCAACATTCCAGAATTTTATTAGGGTAAGTTTACTATTTTTATTTTATGCTTTTAAAATTTTGTTTCATTAAATATGAACTATTATGGTATGTACAACCATTAATTCTACATATTTTTAATATGCATAATTTTTCCTGCCTAAATGGTGAATATGGTAACTATGATTTAAGCCATGCACTTGAATAGTAGGTTATCCCTAAATACATGTATTTCACTGTCAGTTACAATAAATGAACAATATAGCAAAGAATTTTCAGGGATCAATTAATTTGTTGTACCAGATCTGTGTACATTGTAATTACAAAATGCTTTAAATTATTATTATCTTTAGTGCATTTTGCATTCATCCTCTTCAGCTTTCCCTAATTTCTCTAAAATTTTGCACCCATCTTACGAAAGAAAACCAACTTTTTTAATTGTTATATCTGGTCTGACTGTGCCAATGTTATATCCGCAAGTATGACTGTGCGGTCAGCAAATACATATGTTCAATTCCCATGATGTTCTCTTGCAATGAATGCTCTGCTGTTCTCTTGCAACAAATGCTCTGCTCTTGCACGAATGCTCTGCTGTTCTTTTGCAATGAATGCTCTACTGTTCTCTTGCAACAAATGCTCTGCTGTTCTCTTGCAACGAATGCTCTCAATATCTCCACTGCAGTCTCCCCATCTCTGTGGGCTCTTTCAGCAACACTCATGAACTACATTCCCACTGGGCGTTGGTCATTAATTGCAAGCAATGATGCAAGATATCTCTACTGGAGTTGAAAAGCCTTCTACTATTCTCTAAATTACACTGCATAGTTGTTACCCAGTCTTCTTATCGCTGTCTGATAACTGCAACAATCAATCAATACACCGTCCAATAAGGTAATGTCTCTTATCTAGAAATATTTGCAATCAGCAAATATTTCTTGGAATTGTCGATCGCCATTACATCAATGCCTTAATTAAATTCCAGTTATCAGTGCGTGATTTAAAAACAACCTCTTGAATACATTCTAGTTTTTCTGGAGTGCACAAACATGTCTACTATTTTTACAAAACCCTAAACCTCCCTCCACTCCAGAAAAACCCTTGTTGTGATTCCTTGGTGTTGTTTTTCTATTCCTAATTTCTTGTTATTTAACTCAGAAATGTTTAATTTAACTGCTGGTGAAACTTTTTCGCCAGTTACGTTCAATGGTAACTGTGCAAGCGTGGTGGAACTCAGCTTCCGATGTTTTTTGTGCAAGCGTTTTATATCCAAACTTTCACTTCTGTTGTTAACGTTATACTAACTGGGATTTCCATTTTCACCAGGTTTCCCTGTTTATAGCTAAACTTGTTCAAAACTTATTCGCTATTCACAGGTTCCAAACACGATTGCGTCAATGTTATATCTGCCAGTCTGACTGTGCCAATGTTATATCTGCAAGTATGACTGTGCAGTCAGCAAATAACTATGTTCAATTCCCACGATGTTCTCTTGCAATGAATGCTCTGCTCTTGCACGAATGCTCTGCTGTTCTCTTGCAATGAATGCTCTACTGTTTTCTTGCAACGAATGCTCTGCTGTTCTCTTGCAACGAATGCTTTCAATATCTCTGCTGTGGTCTCCCCATCTCTGTGGGCTCTTTCAGCAACACCTGTGAACTACATTCCCACTGGGTGCTGGTCATTAACTGCAAGCAATGATGCGAGATATCTCTACTGGAGTTGAACAGCCTTCTACTACTCTCTAAATTACATTGCGTAGTTGTTACCCAGTCTTCTTATCGCTTTCTGATAACTGCAACAATCAATCAATACACCATCTAATAAGGTAACATCTCTTATCTAAAAATATTTGAAATCAGCAAATATTTCTTGGAATTGTCAATCGCCATTACGTCAATGCCTTAAATTCCACAGTTATCAGCGTGTGATCTAAAAACAACCTCTCGAATACATTCTAGTTTTTCTGAAGTGCACAAACATGTCTGCCATTTTTACAAAACACTACATTAATCATAAACTTTTATCAGATGTATACCACAATTTTCTTTTTTTTTTCTATTTTTACTAAAACTGTTAGCTTCTAATAACAAATATTCAACATTTTTTATGCTCTCCACATACAAATCTCATGACAAATTTAAATCTTTTCTCACTTTATCTCTAAACTTCCCTGTTTAGGTTTAAATAATAAATTACTTCCTTTACTATTATAGTAAATATCTTTACTTCCAATGTTAATGTTTTGATACTATATTTTTTTAATCAGCTTTAATTTCATAGTATTTTTCTTACAAAATTTTGTCACAATGTTTAATAAATTCAATATTCTATGAATATTTATTGGAATTTTTGCATAGACATATAGAAATCTCCATCTTGTTCATTCATTTCCTTGTTCAACAGATTTATATGATGGACCCCTCCAATTAAGTCACTTATGCAGTTCTGTTCTCATCTATAAATTACTTTCCCAAGTTTGACCACTGCATTTCATATTGTATAGCTTCATGAGTTATCTATTTTTCCCAAGCACATATTTTCCAGTTTTTTTGCATTTTATCCAAAGCTATCAATAATTTGTAAGTATGACATATCTATAACAATAAGTAATACATTATTTCCATAGTTGAGACTGAATATAACCATTTCTTTTCAAAAGTTTTTACATATATCAGTTATAAGCAAATAGTACATTACTTATTAATCCATTCTTTTTTATATATCTTTTTCCTATTCTAATGTATATTCCATTTTAATATTTTAAATTCTCATGTACTGTTCCATTTTTTCTATTTTAACTGATTTATTAATAGGTTCTCCTTTGCTAAATTAAATGACATTTTTTCGATACATCTTAAATAATATATATTTTATAATCTTGTAATTGTTTAGCTGTATTGAAAGTAGGATATAAAATGTATATTATCGATCAAAATTTAAAGAATATACAAACATAATATTATAGATTTTAATATATAACATGCACAAATAACTTAATGTATAAAGTTTAAAGATGGAATTCTGTGGAGTTATTAATACATATATTTTTATTTATAATTATTTATCTTATAGTTATATAAATTTCATTACAATAGTTTTTAATCAGTACAAACATATTTGCTTATTTAAATTCATTAGGTTTAGTAAAAGTTGCAATAGTAATAAATTTAATCTTATTTTATTTAAATGACAGTGATCCTTTAAAAGGGAAATGTATGACTCTGTACAGAATTCTAATAAGTAAATAAAAAATATTGCAAGATAATTTATTTTAAAATTATAATAATATATTTTAAATATAAATGTTATTAAACTTATTTAAAATTAATTAATACCATAAGCTATTAAAATTATATTTTAATTATTTTATAATGTAAACAATAAGATAATTATTTAAAAATTTGCTAGTTGATTTTAGATACTGACCAATAAAAGTTAATTAATTATTTTCCTGAAGTCACCCTCTCTACAGTATATAAAGAAAAGTAGCAGATGAACTAAGAGAGAAAAAAGAATCAATTCATTAAAAGTGAATACTTGTTTCATTTAAATTTGTGAAAATTATAAATTTTTCATTTTATTTTAGAATTAACTAACAAACTGAATAAGGAAATAATATATTTTAATAGTGATATTTAAATAAAGGAGTGAGTTTAACCAAGTTTTTTTGTCATGACCTAATAACAGTCTTAGATGTCAAATCATAATTAAAATGATAGCTAAAGGAATTTTAAAAGAACAGTTAAAGATATTATTTGAAAAAACCATGGAAAAGGAATATAAATTAGTTATTTAAAAGGAAATACAGCTGTTGTCATGTAAGAGAACATGTATTAAATCAAAGGACAATTATAAAATAGAACTATAAATTTTATAAACTTATACAATTAGTTTATTGAATTCTAAAATAAAATTTGTAGAAAATTATGTCTAATTGAAAGTAATTCCTTTTTGAATTAAATAACTGATATGTTATAGTTAACTTTGTAAAATTAAAAGAAGATATTTATCATATAATTTATGATTTAGTTATAGAACAATTAAATATAACAACTGATATTTATGATGTTTTATATAAAAGCTCATAAAGATGAATATATTTTATCTTAGCAAATAAAATTATCTTGTCATAAGAATATTAAAAGGATAAAAGATAACAAGAAAGTCTATTTCACCTTTTAATAATGATAAAAGTGATATATTACAGTACTGTATAGTTATCTGAATTTATTTATGTGCATTTTAAAAATATAAAACTACTAAATTAAAATAAAATGAACAGATGGAATGAAGCTTATTTATAAATTAACTTTATGTATGCTAAAGTATAGCATTGAAAAAATTAATATTAAACTTATATTTATTAAACTATTTTATTATTGGGTTCCAGAATATATTTATGCACTTTTAATTTTAAACATGCCAAGATCTAGAAAGTAAATAAGGATATGAGCTCAGAAACTTTTATCAAGTTATGATTTTTAAAAAAATGTTTTTCTTAAGATTACATGTGCTGTTAAAAAGGGGAGAAAAGAAATTAAGAACTCGCAAGGAACTTTGAATCATCATTTTGGTTACTATGATCATGCTGAACCAGGAGATGAAATGAATTCTTTTTTTTTTAAAAAAAAGAGAAAAAGATTTTTTATTCTTGATTTTGTTAATATTTTTGATATAAAATATATATGTTAAGGTTAGAAATAAGTGAAATAATTTTATATGTAATTAATCTTTAAGATTAAGATGTATTGATAAATTATATTCAATTTTAAAAAATGAAATGTGTGCTTATAGAATTAATATAGAATACACAAGTTATTGAATGAGCAAGGGCACTGTGCACTGAATGCAATGATGTGAAACGAAAAATCAAAGAGGCATGTTTTATTGCAAATGATAATTATGCAATAAACCAGAAAGAATAGTGCGTTACAATCTCCAGAAAATGGTCATTATAAAATTTGCATAAAAATTTTACATAAACCACAACTAAACTTCAGTTAAAAGTAGGCTATGATTATGGAGACTCAAGGTCTCCAAAAGCACTAAGCCATATAACTGTAAGATTTAGACAAGCTTCACTTTTTTTGCGTAAAGCGCAATCTCAATTAATGAATGAGTTTATGTAGGTAATACCATAATTTAAATTTATGTTTTAGGAGGTATGAAGATTTAAAATCTGATTGTGATAAGATTGTTTTAAATGAATTTAGTAATTTACTATAATAAAAGATATTCGATGAGTGAATTGAAATAAAGATGATGAATCAAAAACAATAAAAATAAGTATACTATAAGAATATGTGTTCTATGAGAATATGAAACAGAATGAATGTTAAAGTAATTATGATCTTGATTATTGTATTTGAAAAAGTGTAACATTAACATTTGTCATGATAAACTATTTGTTTTGTAAATTGATCTATAATGTTGATAAATGAATACATGAAAGGAAGATGGGATTATACTATTAGACCAGAGAAAGTTAATAGTTGTAGATCCTGAAGATATATAGTATAGAAGGATAAGTTGAAATTCCAGTATAGGATAAAATACCATAATGAAGAATTAATAAGATCTTTTTGCAATTGATCTGTGTGACACCCATATTTTATTATAAAATGAAAGGGTTTTCCAAGGAACAATGAGTGTTATATTCCATAAGAGCTTGATGGGTAAGTGAGGATATATTGGAATAGACTCATTAAGATAAAATGACTACAGAGATCTCCATTCCTGTATTTTGATACAATAATTTAATAAAATCAGTTTATCTGAAATGTTTTATATACTTTATAGGAATATATAATAGGCATCACAAGTTGATATTTTTTTTTATGAATTTTGTAGTTTTTTCTTCCTAAGTTTTGTTAGATTGGTAATAGAAATAGTAAAACCATACACAAAACAAATATTTTTGGACTCAATCAAAATTGAGTGAGATAATAGGAGGTAATGATTATATGATAAAGCTTTTGATTATAGCAAAATGATTATTCTACTTTATGATGGTTATTTGTATAAGAATAAATATAAGGAAAGTTAATTAAATTATTTAAGTGAAAGTAAATTGTGATTGTTAATCTTAATGTATTCTTATTATAATTAGATTAATTTCAAATAGGAAGTTTATTGTTTGTAATTGTGATTAATATTTAAATGGTTGGATCTCAACAATATCTTTCTTGTGATTCAATTATTTAACTACCAAATATAATTGTTATATTTTAGCAATGAATAATCATGATCCTCGAGATATCCATAGGATAGCATTAATTATATCAATTAATTTAGTTTGTGTTTAAATATTATTTTATAGCTTCTTAAATTATAGAAGAATAGTTAAGTCATTATTTCAAATTAAATATTGTTAGTTGTAGGGATTTTCCTAATATTTATAATAGGATAGTAGCTGGAGAATTTCTACAATAGCAATGCCATTGTGGAGTATATCTTATATGCTTCTCAATGTTAAAACATCTGTTGGCACTGTCTCTTAAGTCTATCTTATGTCTTTATGTAAGTTTCAAACCAGATAGGGAGTCTCATACAGTATTGTTATTTATACTTTATTGTTGAGCTAGTATAGTAGATAATAGAGTGTACCATTTCATTGTCTCTAAAGGGAAGATCACATGATTCCACTACTTAAAAGAAACCTTCCATTACTTAAAAGAAACCAATAGAATATTGTCAATTTGTTGTCAAAGCAGCCCTCAGATAATAAATGGTTGTTGTTTTGGCAACAATTGGTTGGGTCATGTGATTTACATATACTAACTAATTATTTAAATACAAGTATAATGTATATACTTAAGCTTAATGTAATTAAAGATTTGAACACACTTTCAAGCCCCCTTCAGTCACCCATTTTATCTTATACAACCAGCACACATGACTACATACATGTGAAAGGACTCCAATATATGTATTTTATGCTGAACCAGACAACAATTCGTCCAGACCAATATCATCCACACACCAATCAGTATTTAATTTGTATTAAGATAACAAATCTTCAAACTTTAATGGACAATGTTTTGAAGATGCCACCATCAGAGAAATTTCAATAATATGGATGACTGAAGAATTGAAGCCTATCCATTAACATATGAAGATTTGCTATCTTAATGTAAATTGAGCACTTGTTATGTGTGGGAGATGATCTGGACCAAATGATAGAGTGGATGACTAAAAGGAGCTTGAAAGTCTGTGTTCAAATCCCCTTATAACCAATTATTTATGAGCTTTCATTGGTTAAATAATATATTTATCTCTTCTTTATCATTAGCAAAGATAAACATTATCGTTTGCAAAAACACACTGTTAGCTTCTATTTTGCATTATAACTAGATTTAGGTTTAATGTGCTGAAATAGCACCAGATGAGAACACAAGTGTAACAAAAGATTTTAGTCAAGTTTTAAACCTCTGAAAATGTTACCATTCAGATTTTAATACTTTATTTACATTAATTACCTTACTAAAGTTTTATCTTCATAAATGCCAGGTAACTGTGTAATTAACTTTTTCTTAATAAACTTTATATTTTGCCAAAATGGTTAGCAATCCATTGCAAAGCCTGTAATATAAGACTTTTTATTGTATATTTGAATGGGCAGATTTCTGCTGGTCATAAATTTAGTTAAAAAATTAGTTCAGTAAATACCTATAAATTATGTCCACTTGCAGTGAGATGCTATTTTTGTCTAAAAACTTTTTAATTCAAAGATTTAAATTTGGAAAATTTATTTGATCATAGCATAGTGAATAAAAAATTGGTTTGTAGGGTTATTTTTAAATTAATCTAAAATCCATAAGAGATAAATACTGGTGAAGATTAACTTCTATAATTGTCATATATCACCTTGCCTTTAAATAATAAACTAATCCAGATTCTATCTTGATCGGATTCAGTGAGCGTTAGTTGCCACACAATTATTAATGTAAGGGACTTCAGTTACACTTATTAGTTTTACTACGACTTCCAGCTATCCCATGACAGCCTCCCTCATGATTAGATATATGACCCTTCCAGATGTACTTTGACAGTTTGCCTTGTATCTCATTTGTCTAGCAGCTTTCTAGGGTGAACTTGCATCACTTCTCAGCCATATAGTGGATATGTATATTGCTGCTCAGGTTTGACAGTTGTTGTCTCTCCCTACCATCAAATGGATTGCTTATTTATGGCCAGATTTCCATCCATAATGACAGCAAGGGGATGCAATGAGTATCATTGTTATTGGATGTGTTATCTATATGTACAACCATGAGTCTGTGGCAATGAATGCTCAATTTGATCGACAAAATCTGGTCTAGCCTATTATTTGAAGGTATTGAATAAGCTATTCTTTATTTTCATCATTTTGTATAATTATTGCATAAGAATGTCCCTATTGTGATCGTGCAAGGCATGTTGGCAGTTGAATGTAAAGATTTTGCTGAGAATGTAATATAGGTGAATTTGTATATGTATAAAATAATATATATAATAAATCTTTTATGTGATTAAACTTAGAAAATTTCTTTTCCTTGAGGCATACATATTGTATTTTTGTTCTTTTAATAAATAAAAAAAAGAGAGCAAATTAAATAATAAAAATGACTACTGATTTGAAATGTTGATAAAAGGTCTGCAGAGTGTGACATTGGTAATTAAATATGGCCATGATAGCTACAAGAAAGAGAACTTTGAGAGCAAAAATCTAATGAAAGATAAAAGTTTAAAGGAATTCAGGAGGTGTTCAACATACACATGTGTGATGAGTTTTCTAGGGAATATAAAACAGATGGACATGAATAAAAGGGTCTTTTTCTTTTCTTGGATACACCACAAGATATAGAATTACCCCAATGATAGTTGCCAATATTCAGGTGAGTGGCTAGAAAGCATATACATTGCTGGTTTTCCCTTTCTCTTGGACATCTGTATAATGATTTAGAAGAACAAAATTGTCATCTGCCCAAGTCAGAAGCATCAAGTCAAAGCTAGAACTTAACATGCAGATCATAGAATAAAGGCCTGAGGATTACATTTATTGCCAAAGAACTATTCTACTGAACCATCTTACCAGTAAGAAATTAAACTTTGAGTTCATAATATTTATTGAAGTAACTTTTAAGAAATTCCACATACCATCTTAAACAAAAAAAAAAAGAGAAGAAATTAATAGGTCCTAATGAACTATAAATATGATTATCAGATCCCAGAAATCTTTATAATTATTGTTTTTTATTTATTATTGAATTAAAATAAATATGCTCTAAAAAAATAAATAAAAAAGATTACACTTTGTCTTTGTTTAAGCCTCTAAAAAATGTATTCTCTCAGGATCTTCTTTGAAAAATTCAACTCTTGATACAACACACTTTATTGTATTGCAGGTATTATTCTGGGTAACAAGATATATATAATACCTTTCTATTAGTTCAACTAAAATGTATGTGGTATAGGTTTAATATATGTGGTTATTTGTTCCTTTGTTTTAAAGGGGGATTGTATTACAGGGTAGCATCACTCCATTGTCGATTTAATAGGGATGTTTAAGCAGAATCCTGGCACCTAATAAAAAAAAAAAACTATTAAAAGCGACAATGTGATTAAAAGTTAGCATCTATTTTAAGTAGGTTAAATTGTTCTTAATTACCCTAAGATCTAGATAGATCAAGTTAACCACCGCATATAAGTGTTGATGGGTTTTCATCAGCATGTATAAATAATTTGTTATAATTAGGGCTGTATTACATGGCAATATACAGCACTTACACTAAAGCTTAAATGGTTATACGTATTAATGTAGATTAAATGCATTATAATTAGGCACCAGGATGATGTTTAGATATCCCCTACTGACCCTAGCCTGTAATACAAATCTCCCTTTAACACAAGGGAACAAATAACCACATTATCAAACCTATATCACATAAATTTTAGATGAACTATTGTAAGTGTATTCTATATATATTTTGATACCCAGAATAATATCTGAAATACAATAAAGTGTGTTGGTATCAACAGTTGAATTTTTCAAAGATCACTGAGAGAATACATTTTTTTAGAGGCTTAAACAAAGACACATTGTAATCTCCTTTTTTTCTCTCTTGGATATGCGATAATGGTTGCCCAAATGATAGGTCTCAAAGAAACCGTGACCTGACCTAGGAGTAATCAACAGGAAAAATAGATTATTATTAATCTACTTGTAATTTGGATTGGGAATGCAATATATTGTGATAACATGTGTTTTTTTTTTTACAAGAAATAGGCAAGGAGAATATGATTTAATATATTTTAGTAACAGAGTATTCAGTTGAAATAAAACAAAAGTTCTTTTGAATAAAGAGAGGGCAAGGCAGGTATTGACGTTTTTTTTTATCATTTTGTTAAGTGAGAATAGGGCGGGAATAACAGACCATCACAATTATACAGAAATACATTAGTTTTTTTCCTTTATCTCTATTGGGGCAGGTGATGGTGTATTATTCAGGCACCAATCAAGTGATGATAGGGGAAAGGGGGGGATCAGCATATGTAAAGGAGTAAAAGAGAATATACAGTAAAATTAAGTTAAAGAAATTGGTAAAAGAAATAGAATATATATATGGATATTTTGACACATTGGATATATATATATATTGTGCCAGGCATTATCAAATATCCATGCACAAAGTCTGTATTAAGCACAAAAAATATATAAATGTGCTATATTAATAGTGGAAGTTGGGTCTGAGCATTAGAATACCCACCCCCACTAATTTAAAGCAAACATTGAATTGACACAGAAATATTGTAAATTTCTCATAAGCAAATCCACTAATAACTTTGCATTTAAAATAGTAGTATATAATTGTGCTGCACATATATACATGTATAAGAATTTATCTATCGTAAAAGGCAAACAGATACAGCACCTCATGTTGAGGGCTCTATGGTATCCGAGCTAACGCAACCTTATTGACATGTAAAATACAAAATTAGTGAAATATTTTATAGTGCAAATATATGTAAACATAGGTTTTTTTATTATATTTGCTATCAATGAAAAACATTTTAAAGTCCTGAGTAGAAGTGCATGCCTGTATAACAAAATCTCTTATCTGAAAAATATATAATCACACAAAGTATAACTTATTTCTACAGGGTAAAAAGCTCGGACCACTTCCATTTATTATGAAACATTGTAAATAGTTCTAGGGATTTATTATTTTCCTTATTAATTTAAAATTGTATTTATATTTTATCTATTTCAACACATCAAATGTATATACGGGTCTGTGATAGTAATTCATTTATTTTTTATTATATCATTTTAAGTATGAAACAGTGGTGGGTATCTGGGATTAAATAAATATTTGATTATATTAAATTTGTTTCATTTTCATATTATTTATTTGATAAAATATACTCTTTCCTTATCAATCATGTATCTATAATAACGATTTAACTTACCCATTGAAGACCCTAGATGAAGACTGTACTGAGCTAGCCACACAGGATATCACTCTACCGGGGTGTTAAATCTTATTCTCCGCTGAACATATGGTATTGCACATCCTTCTAGGGGAGGGGGACATTCATTTTTTATTCTTTTCTAGGAGTGGCATGCAAAATCTATTTTGTAAATAGACTTTTCAAAGATGCATACTTACCATAGGTCCTAAACCTTTGGCATTTAAGTAAAATATTAACTAAAAGAGTATTTAATTGGTCGAGTCCTGTCAATTCACTCTTTATATAAGTTTAGCTGGAAATACCAATATATATGAATACAGACAATCGGCTAAAGTGGTATCCATTTCTTTCCCTGTTAAATCTTGATCACTTCATGCTCAGTGCAATATTAGGAGCAGAATTCCGCAGTGAAGTATGGTCCGGTACAGTAAAATTGGCGCCCAACATGAGGCTTTCTGGATTAAAACAGAACAGGGAATAAAGGGCACATACAATGCTTGGGCACTAAAACCCATACCATAGAGCACAGGGTACTCAAGAAACCATCTCACAAGTATAGTTCATAATATCTGTATAAATAAAACTTAAGACTTTAAATGGTCATACCCATTTGTCTCATTGGAGAGGGGGATATTGTGCCAGGTATTATCAAATGTCCATGCACAAAGTCTGTATTAAGCACAAATATATAAATGTGCTATATTAATAATGGAAGTTGGGTCTGAGCATTAGAATACCCATACACACTAATTTAAAGCAAACATTGAATCGACACAGAAATATTGTAAAGAAATACACATAAACTCAGTATGTCATTTTATGTATTTTGCTTTTCTCTGAAAAATTCAAATAAAAAAAAGGAAACTTTATTGAACCAATGGATCACATGTTGGAATATATTAGTAAAATAAATAAAGCAATTGTTCCAATACACTTGTATATATATTTTATTTTTTTAAATTACTTTTCTAAAAACTAATTTTATTCCGTAAGCAAAGAATGTTAATTGCTTTGGCAAAAATCTGACCAAAAGCAAAATGTTTGATAATAATGGCTATAATTAAAATGTTATCTTTTTTTGCATATAAAATTAAAATTCTTTTGAATTAATATCTGTAATCAAGTGATCTGAGTATTCAAGATGGAAACCAAACATATCAAACCTTGCTATGTAGAACTTTCGGAAAAATAGAATGTTGATAAACTAAATTGAAAGAGTTGGCTGATTCATTCTCTCAGGGGGGTACCTGAATTGGTTCCATATGAGTGGGATTGATAGGTTTTAGTCAGTGCAGTGGGATTTAATTCATTCTTTCTTTGGCAGTCATTCACTATTTTGGCTCCAGAATTCTCCAATCATCCAACCATTTAAAGACTCATATATGGACTAGACTATTACTGATATTTCTTAAGAAATCCATTATACAGTTCTTCTAAGAACTCTTGCTTTCTTGTGGATTCCATCAACCATTCAAGACAGATAAAAATTTAATAATAATCATAATTATAATATACAAAAAAGAAAATATGAAACAATCTACTAGAGGTTTCAGTAAAATGACATTGGAGTAGACAACCGCACCTGCCCTTTCTGTCCAAAATGCCAAGATGTGATCATGTCAGTTCCAGACAGCCACAATGATGACAAAAGTCACCTTGCCTATGCCTGAGTGAGATGAAATCCTCACCGCACAGCCAATTAACTTGAAGCCCAGTCAGAAGATGAAGCCTACATAAGTTTCTTTTAAAAATATTTTATTAATATTGAATCAATTCATTCTGATATTTCCGATAATTAGAAATATATTATTTTATTATTATTGATCATTAAAAAAGAGTTGTCTCTCGCATATATATATCAAATTTACGGTTATTACAGGCATAATGATACAACTTTTACTTAAACCTTTTAATTTATGTTTCTATCCCAAATTCTAGTATTTTCAGCAAAGGTTGCAATTAGTTTTTTTTAATTGCTGCTTGTTTTTTTTCTTGTTGAAAATTGTCATACATAAATATACGTGTATATTCATGCACATACACTGGTAATATTCGGTAAATATGACACCATGTTGAGTGTCTAAAATGTATTTATCCTTATATCCTTTTAAGTTATCTTTTGTCAAAGGCAGCATCTTATGATTAGTGCCAAAGGGGTTTATTCATTGTAAATTTCCCCTAAGCAAGTCCACTAATAACTGCATTTAAAATAGTGAGTGTATAATTATGTTGCATGTAAATACATGTATAAGAATTTATCGTAAAAGGCAAATAGATACAGCACATGTTGAGGGTGCTATGGTATCTGAGCTAACACAACTTTATTGACATGTAAAATACGAAATTAGTGAAATATTTTATATTTGCTATCAATAAAAAAGGTTTTAAAGTGCTGAATAGAAATGTATGCCTGTACAACCCAAAATCTCTTATTGGAAAAATATATATATCAAATCACACAAAGTATAACTTATTTCTACAGGATAAAAAGCTCAGACCACTTCCATTCATTATAAAACATTGTAAATAGCTAGGGATTTATTTTCCTTATTCATTTAAAATTGTATTTATATTTTATCTATTTCAACGCATCAAATGTATATACGGGTCTGTGATAGTAATTCATTTATTTTTATATCATTTTAAGTATGAAACGGTGGTGGGTATCGGGGATTAAATAAATATTTGATCATAGTATTAAATGTGGGATTAAATAAATATTTGATCATAGTATTAAATGTTTTGTTTTCGTATTATTTATTTGATAAAATATACTCTTTTCTTATCAATCACATACCTATAACAATTTAACTTACCCATTGATGTTCTGAGCTAGTCACACAGGATATCGCTCTACCGGGGTGTTAAATCTTATTATGCTCTGCTGAACATGTGGTATTGCACATCCTTCTAGGAGGGGGGGAATTCATTTTTTATTCTCTTCTAGGAGTAGCACGCAAAAGCTATTTTGTAAATAGACTTTTCAAAGACGTGTACTTACCATAGGTTCTAAACATTTGAGTAAGATATTAACTAAAGGGGTATTTAATTGGCAGAGTCCTATCAATTCACTCTATCAATTTAGTTGGAAGTACCAATATATTTGAGTACAGACAATCGGCTAAAGTGGTATCCATTTCTTTCCCTGTTAAATCTTGATTACTTCATGCTCAGTGCAAGATTAAGAGCATAATTCCGCAGGGAAGTATGGTCTGGTACAATATATATATATATGTTGTAAGGCAGGGCATGGAATTGAGAAGAGGCTAAGATGTCAAAATGGCCAATGATAAAGAAAAAAAGGACAGCATCAGGTCAATAATGAAAAAGTTATTTCAAGAGCTCATATTGGAATGGAAAAAAGAAATAAAAACAGAATTGATAGTGGAAATTAAAAATCTCATAGGGGAAAAAATAAAGGAAATAAAAACAGACTTCAAAAAGATGGAAGGCAGGTTAATAGTACTAGAGAGATATAATAAAAGTAGATAAAACAGAATTAGTCAGGAAAACAAATGGAAATCAGCCTTGTTGAGACAAAAACAGGAGATGAAGTCAAAGGCAATTATAAAGGAGAAAAATATACCCAATAGTAAACCAATTTTTGAAAATAAAAATGTTCTACGGACAAGATAATCTCCAGTAGAGCATATAAAAAGCTTAGAAAAATATTTTTCTATAAATAAAATGCCGGAAGACATGAAACTGATGGTCACATCTACTAATTTACAGGGATTGGCTCAAGTATAGCGGAAGTCCTTATTCAAGAGGCCAATAAGTTTTATGCAATATATGTAAGCGCTAACCAAATGCTATTGGAATGAGCATCATCAGGAACCAATAAAGTTCAGTCTTGCAAGAAAAATGTAGAATGGAAGAGCCGTATGGGCCTTTCTTGTAAAAGCAAGTTGCTCAACTGAGGACTTTAACAGAATATCCAATGATAGACAAGCAAATCATCAAGTTGATGAGGAGAAACTTCCCTACTCCAGCAGAATAACTACTAATTGGGAATGGGTGCAAAGCAGAACAAGTGATGGATTTACTGGATGAATTAGATAGCAATAAATACATATCTAAAAGAGGTAAGTTTCAAACAGAGCAAAACTCTCCATACAGTATTGCCACCTAAACAGAGTAATCAATGGATGCCAGAAGGCTTGTGCATAAAATCCCTATCTAATGCCTACTCATCCAATATCCGCAGACTAGTTTCTGGCTTGTGGCCTTCGTCAGTGAGGAGCTTTGGATCTGAGAGCACTGCATCTAGATCTTAGGATCTAATGCAACCCTCTAGCAACCACCTTTTATCTCTACTTAACTACAAAACTATGAGAATGAAATTGAAAACAAAAAATATTTTCAATCTAAGCTCAATAGCTTATATAGTCATATGGGTCTGAACTCAGTTCAGCACCCATACATTTTGGTGTCTTTGGCTCTTTTACAACCATAGCCAGAAACTAGTCTGGGGATATTGGATGAGTAGGCATTAGATAGGGATTTTATGCACAAGCCTTCTGGCATCCATTGATTACTCTGTTTAGCACAGGTGGCAATACTGTATGGAAAGTTTTGCTCTGTTTATCAACAATTAATGTGCTAGTATAGGAAATGTGATCATGTGAGGTAAGTTTCAGTTAAATACCATTACATTAGTAGATAACCCAGGACCTTGGAACAAAGGAAAGGGATTCCAACTAAAATAAAAATAATAATAACATGGTCAAAACTTCCCCATCTCCGGGGGGAAAACATGTAGAAATTGGGATGGGCATCCATAAAGTGATCTGGATGTCAAATGGAAGGACGGCTGTGAGCAGCACATGGAGCAATCTGCACAACCAGCATTGAGCTACACTAACAGAAATAATTTAAATTAAAATGGATTTTGGGAGAATGGATTTGTCTCTGGATAAAATGAAATTGGTTACACATTAATAAGCTGGGAATAAGCATGGGTAGAGAGAAATAGGTATTACTGATAGTATGCCAGGAAGCTGTAATATGAGTTAGAAAAGCTTGAAATAATGGTTTGGGTGTATCATGTTTTACACTGTACAATATTTGGCAGTAGGACCATCTTAATGCCTGTAAGTCTCTAGAGAGCAAGGTCCCAGATGGATTGGGGGGGCAGAGCTTGCCGCCACATAACTACAATTCACAGTATGACAAAGCTTAGTCCACATATAGGATAGTAAACCGCTGTCAAGATGTTTATACTAGCCCAGAAAAATTTGATATCCCACTCCATTAGGACAGTAGTCAATCATATGCAAATTCTTGGGTTCTCCTGCCTATCAGAAGACAGTGAACTATTGCAGTATAGAAGCATAAGAATAGGGTTAAGTAGAATAAACTAGCCAAAACACCTAATTTATTCTCATGATTAAGCATGGAGTGTATTGCAACCGTGCAAGGCATGTTGGCAGTTGAATTTGAAGATTTTGCTGAGAATGTAATATAGGTGAATTTGTAGATATATAAAATAATATATATATAATAAATCTTTTATTTGATTAAACTTAGAAAATTTCTTTTCCTTGAGGCATACACATTGTATTTTTTTTCTTTTAATAAAAAGAGAGAGCAAATTAAATAATAAAAAGTGGTTACTGATTTGAAATGTTGATAAAAATTCAGAGTGTGACATTGGTAACAATAGTTACAAGAAAGAGAACTTTGAGAGCAAAAATCTAATGAAAAATAAGGTTAAAAAAGGAATTCGAAAGGTGTTCAATGTACATATTGTAATGGTCAGATTCGTATGCTTCGTTAACAGTGCAGAATTCGACCACAATACACACTACGAAACAGCGCATCTGATGCTACATTAGCAAATATTTCTTTAGGCACGGGGATCAGGGAGATGCGAGAGACTCATTGACTTTATTTTCGAGTTAGATATATATAATACTAATATTAGACATTCATATTTTAAATAATCGAGGAGATAGTACATTGAATGTGTGTCGAATAAATAAATATGATGGCAGATGTATGGTTTGAAATTATTTAATTATAACATTTCATACTAAACTTATTTCATTAAAACATTTACTTATATTAAAATTTAAGTAGCGGTATTATTCCAATATTTTTTTAT
Organism: Epiperipatus broadwayi; assembly: GCA_028023455.1. NCBI lineage: Eukaryota > Metazoa > Onychophora > Udeonychophora > Euonychophora > Peripatidae > Epiperipatus > Epiperipatus broadwayi. Next base: position 1,397,500 of record JAQFVV010000208.1, read on the forward strand.
ATTTACAATAAAGCACAATTATTTTGTTGATGTAATCTAGCTAACAGAATTCTTGGGCAAGTATTTTAAGATCATGCCTTCGGGGGTTTAATGTCTTTTGCAATGCACGAGTCTAAATTGGAAAATGATAATAGCAGTTGCGGACATATATTTTATTTAATTAAATAAGGTATTTATAAGGAATTAACCGTGGACAGACATTGATTTGAGAGCAAATTTATGTCATATAACATAGAAACAGTCATATATGGAATAATAAAATTAATAATAAAGAAACACATGGTATGTCTAGAACTGCAATGTGAGTGTGGCAGTATATTAAAACTGCGGAGCCAATGGATGAGTTTAAAACAATGGGCTGGCCTTTGCCGTAGGTGTCCAAAAGTAAAGAGGTCACACATAAGCATCATGAGATGTAAAGGGTCTGTGCCGCAATTACTCCGACTGCGTGATGGGCATCAAGCCTACAAGAACATTCATTATGTCCACTTGTGTAGGATGACTAGGATTCAGTAAATACTGTACGATCGGGGATATCCAAGGCTCGAAGATCGATTATCGCATCTCTAAACTGTAACACATGTATAACTAATATAATACACTGTTAAGATTTAATATAAAATTTATGACTCTGTCCTACATTACCAACATTTAATAAATAACGTATTTTGCTCTCAAAAAATGCACTTAATGGATTTATAATAACTTTATTATTTAAAATTAAAACAAGTGTAAAAAGTAATAGTTAAGTTGAGTGGGTATTATAAGAACTAATATGTCCACCACCTGCTACGTAGTAGACCCCTGCATCTACTATAAGTGAAACTATGAATGCATGTCGATTAATCTGAAAATAACAAAGAAAATAATTTAATAGAAGTAAATATTAATTATATGATTTGCAGGACATGCATCCACTGTTTCATGTAATCATGTATTTATATTTTAGAGAATTAAGGAGATTTCTGAGCTGACCAGCCAACATAAGTATAGAAAAGAAATATACTAGTAGGTCGCTGTACAAGATGGCAACTGTTTTGATTAGGATTTATATTTAAAATTTGGCGAGGTTTGGTTGGAAATCTTATAGACATGCTATCATTAAATAATAAAAAAATGCAAAAGTAGAAATACATACCCAAGAAATAGACAGAGTTAGGTAAACTAGATTAAAAGAATTTATAGAATAGATTAATAATTAAATTTATAAGTGTACAGTTTATATAGAGTGAGCTATAGCTTGAAGAGAATTTAGAGTACTCTAGAGGTCTTGGGTACATGTACCTGTTTTATAAGCTTTTCATGTTCCATGGTCAGTTGCAAATTGTTCGTTAGTTTAAACAGTAGCAGTTCTTTCCTGCACTCAGGTTAAGGACTCATTTCAATAGTAGCAGCAGCTTTCTGATTATTTGGACAGCAGATCCTTGATTTAATTTGTGAAGAGCACATGTGAAGGTTCGGGCATATGATCGACCATCTCCGGGGAGAATAGTCTGGGCGCTTTCTACTTGGTCATCTTGTAATGGACGAATTAATTTAAGATTCTCTCAACCAAGCAAGAGCACAGCACAAAGTCTAATTAAAAAGTTCTTAAAATCAAAATGTCCTTATCCCTTTCTTTATCTTATCTTTCAATTTCATTCTAGTTTATTTTTAGCTTCATTCATTTGCCCCGAGGAGAATCAATGCATTAGCCAGAGTTTTAGAATTTTAATTAATTCAGAAAGCTACATTCCTATTATTTAGGTTTATTTTATCTTTTCAACATTTTAGTAATTAAAACTTTTAGGGAATTTTCTAATTAATCTATTATCTCTCACCGACCATTACTTGCAAAATTTCAAGTACAAAGGGAATATATAATTACTTTTACTTTTCTTTAAATTACAATCTAATTTCAAAATTATTATTTAAAATACGATTTTTAAAAACAGCAATAAACTAACGAAAGTTTATAATTTAAAATAAATAGTTAAAGTTATATAAACATTATATAACTAAAAGAGAAATTTAAAAATTATATCAAATATTTTTATTTATTGTTTTTAATTTGTTATCGAAGTGTGTGTGCATTAACAGTAAATTTTACAGATATTTATACATTTTTAATATCGCTACACACACAATTCGATACCAAAAAGTTTAAATTTAGGTAGGACAAAGGTGGTGGGTGAGAGATGATAGAAAAAGGTGAAACTTAAGATTCGAATCTTAGTTTCAATATGCGTTATGAGTTTTCTAGGGAATATAAAACCGATGAATATGAATAAAGGGGTCTTTTTCTTTTTTTCTTGGATACACAAGATATAGAATTACCCCGTGATAGTTGCCAATATTCAGATGGGCGGATAGGAAAGCCTGTACATTGCTGGTCTTTTCTTTCCCTTGGACATCCGTTTAATGATTTAGAATAACAGTCATCACCTATCTGATAGAAGCATTAAGTCAAAGATAGAACTTAACATACAGATCATAGAGTAAAGGTCTGAGGATTATATTTATTGCCAAAAAACTATTCTACTGAACTATCTTACTGATAAGATATTAAACTTTGAGCTCATAATATTTATTGAAGAAACTTTTAAGATATTCCTCATACCATGTAAACAAAAAAAAAAAATTAATCAATCTAAATGAACTATAAATATGATTAACAGATCCCAGAAATCTTTATAATTATTATATTGTTTTTTTTTTTAAATTGTTGAATTAAAATACATATGCTCTAAAAAAAAAAAAAGATTACAATGTGTTTTTGTTTAAGTCTCTAAAAAAATGTTCTCCCAGCGATCTTCTTTGAAAAATTCAACTGTTGATACCAACACCCTTTATTGTATTTCAGGTATTATTCTGAATATCAAGATATATATATAATACACTTCCATTAGTTCATCTAAAATTTATGTGGTATAGATTTAATATATGTGGTTATTTGTTCCCTGGTATTAAAGGGGGGATTTGTATTACAGGGTAGGGTCACTCCATTGTTGATTTAATAGGGATGTCTAAACAGAATCCTGGTGCCTAAAAAAAAAAAAATTTCAACCATTAAAGGCGACAATGTGAATGAAAGTTACCATCTATTTTAAATAGGTTAAATTGTTCTTAAATCCACTAAGACCTAGATAGATCATGTTAACAACCACATGTAAGTGCTGATAGCTTTTCACCAGCACATACAAGTAATTCGTTATAATTAGGGCTGTATTATCTGGAAATGGCTATATATATTAACATAGATTAAGTGCAGGCATGGTAGGTAATGGATATATTCTGAATAGATATAAAAACCTAATCATCAAGCCATTTGCATCTAATAAATATAGAGTAGGCAAAAAACGGTACACTATATAAATATAAGCATATGTAGTATTTTAAAAATTTATACTATTATTAATGAAATAATGGTAAATTTAATGTTTGTTTTTATTTTTAGCAGTATGGATCCTTTAAACAAGCAGGTTTATAATAAAGTGATAAAAGGTCTACATTTAATGGTTGCATTGTAAATTATTTTATTAACTTCTAATTTTCTTTTATTAAGTCATGAATAACAGGCAATATTCCTAGAGGGAAATAACATATACTGAAATCTTGTAACTTATTATTATTAGGTGGTATTGACCTTCCAGTGATATTTCTTCAGATTGCTTCACATTGTGATGATATTTACTCACCTCAATATTTACAGTCTACACTATCAAACTGGTTGAGTGGTATATATTTTTCTAATGAATTAGAAATATATGGAATAGTTCAATACAATTGCATTATTATACAAATATACATAAACTAATTGAAGTCATAATAGTGAATCTGAACATATGATTTGATAACTGTAAACCTCGGAAGATTGTTCAAGACAGTAGTGCAGGTCACATCAAGCTAATGCATCTTGATTTCCTCCTTCTTACAAATATTGATTCATCTAGACATCACTTGCAAATTAGCTAATAAAAAAGTAATGATTTTATGCTTAGCAGAGAAAAGGTACCTATCATTTCTATAACTATTTCTGATATGCAATAACTAATACAATGATTTCTAGAGGGCAGTGTATACCATTTAAAACTTATCGAGTTTATTTTTCTTATAGTAAATTTCATTTGTCATGTTCATTATTTTATATCTACTAGTTTTTTTTTAAGTCCGTCATCAAAAACATTTTAGATAAATAAAAAAAAAGTTTATATCTGATTAATGCTACTTCTCTACAATATGTTAGCCACTAAAATAAAAATAAATGGAATATAAGTAGCGACTGATTTTTTCCAAACTATCTGCAGTGCCATGATATATATATATATGCTTCGTGATATAGCATAGCTATTAACCACAAAAATTTTGTTTGGATCATGAATAGTGCATATTTCACAACTAACCAATAATGGAAAAATGTCCTAATATTAATTTGGGAAAACTACTAGTGAAATGTTTAACATAGTTCATATTGCATATGGCAGTGAAACTGTTTTCAAGTGATTTATAAGATGTTGTAACATCAGAAAGAGCACTGAAAATGATCCACAAAGATACAAATCAATGTCACATTTCATGCCATAATTTGTGATCTAGATATACTAACAGCTTGAAATTTTTGTAATAAATAGCTAATTTATGTCATTACATAACACATATGGATTCAGAAATGGTATTTCAGGTTTTTGGACAGAGAACCAGTCATCTTTTCATTAGAACATATTAATTAACGACAAAGATAATGGTGAAGATATAAATGGAAAAGCATACCAATCCAGTTTCTTTTTCATTTTTTTTAAAAACTTTTTTCATTTATTCTTTTAACATGGCAAATTCACCTCCAAATCCTATCAAAAGGCTCCAGTCTTACTTACTCCACTCACCTTTTTTTACCAGTTCAAATCATCACTTTATAGGAAGCATAATACCCCAAACAAAATATTTAATAAGCTATATTCTTAAATCTATATCTTATTTCAACGGACTACAAAAGCTAGTAAAAGCCCGTTTACCAATTGCAACTCTTACTCACCTTTAAATCAATTTACCAAATATATAAAAATATTAACCTATACTAATTGTCCAATGCTCAAGATTTTTTACCTTGCAATCTATTTTCACCATTTACATTAATTTGAAGCAATTTTCTTCGAGTTTGATCAATCCTACATAATACTTTGTCAAGTTTTTCCCATTGCCCTGCATGGATTAATGCAGTGGTAGTTAGATTCTGCAACATACTGTCCTAGGATCAATTCTATTTCCAGAATTTGTGGCATTCAAACCTCTCATGAATTGCCATTCAATAAAGCCATTTGATTATCTATTTTTTAATTTATCTCTTTCTGCAAATATTGCCATAGCTTCAAAAATATGATGGAAAGAATCCCTTTATCCCTCAATGTCTAACCCTATCAAACTACCACGTCCATTAAATTTAATAAATATTTTCTGATATCTATTTAAGAAAAATCTCTTATTTCAATCTATAATTATCTTTTTCAAATTATCCTAATAAAAGAATTCAATAAATTTAATCAAATAACTTTTTAACATCAATAATAATGATTAAAACTTTTTTCGACCTCCTAAGCTTTTAACAGTCCAATTATTTTTCTTAATCATATTTCTTACATCCAATTGCACATCAGATATAAATATGCTCAATTATTTTGAAATCTACCTTGTCAAGATTCTCATAACCAAAAGTGCATATGATATTAAACTAATTGGGTACTGTTCTAAAATCTTGACATTTGGTTAGATTAAGCTTTTTTCCCATCAGAATCTTAACTATTGAGAAGATATCTAGTGGCAAACTTACCTATATCATAAATCAAATTGTGAATATCAGCTAATTCTCTCAAATTTCTTTAAAATAATACAATCAAGTATGATGCTTCATTGTTTTTCATTCAAAACTTTTATGCTGTCTTTATCACACACAATCTTCTTATTGAGTCTCTTCCAATAAAATCAAATTTTAGAGGTTACAATACGTATATAAGTTAAGTTCTTTTCCTGGAGACAGATGGAGTAAATGTGCAACAGAATTCAATGGTCACATGCATATTTATCCAAACTCTTCAATATTCAATTTGCAATATAAAATTTAATGAGCTCTTACAACATTAAGACACATTGGTCTAGGTCTATATCCACATACACGTTTAATACAATTCCCATCTACTCAGTATCAAAACAAACTAATAGAAGTCTATTTCTATCAGTGGCTCTTCTAATATATGAATCCTTGTTATAATTTTTGAACCATGTATTCATTATTGTTAATTGGTATAATACTAATAGTCAATCTTTTTCCTTTATCATTTCTTATTCATTTTTTATTATATCATCCATTATCGGTCCCACTACAATATTTTTCCCATTATTTATGATAAAATTTTATATTTACTTTCAGTTTTTATATTCATAATTTCTATATCATCATATTCACTTACTGGCATGTGTAATCACTAAATCTAATCATACCTGCTTAAAATCTAATGACCAACAATTTACCACTTCCAGAAATGGTACTGCACTGTTGGCTACTGTTCTCTCTAAGAATAAAATATTCTTATATCTTCTTCAATCTTTTCACCAAAATCTTTATTACTTCATAGTCCTTGAATGTCTAGCTTTATATGTCTGACAAATTTTATTATCAGAAATAAACATTTATTTTTGGATTCCAAAAGATTGGGCAATCTAGTTGGATTAATACCCTCACTCATAGAAATACACCTTTCTGGAGTATTTTTTTTTTTTTTTGCTTAGCCATATTATTGGGAAGTGCTTTTTCTTTTGATTATTAATAAACTCTGTTTTTTTAAAATCTAGGATAAATTACACATTTTAAAAGATATGTACTATTCCTTAACTCATATTATTGAATGAATTATAATAATTTCTCACTTTTCTTTCAATGATTTTAATGAGCAAACATACTGTTATTCAAAATTCATCCTTTTTATTTACTATTTTACAGGTCTTTACAGAAGTAAGTGAAGATGCGAAAACAGTAAGTACAGAAACAAATACACCAAAATCAAGCATGCCATTAGTAAAAAGCATGCAAGTTGAAGAATATGTACGTAAGAATGTATTTCTAAGAACTGTTGCTTCACAATATGACCCATTAGATTTTCAGCATTTTAGTCCTATAATTGATTATGTACAAGAAGAGAAGGATGATGAATTAGAATATGATTTTTTAAGTAAAACTTTAACTCTAAAAAGTGCTTCACAATATTCACCATTGAATGGAACTCGTTTTATTACAGATTATGATAAAAGTGCTGAAAAATCAATCTCAACATTTAAAGAGATTAGTACAAGACAGCAAGATGAACATACTGTGTATGGAGAATCAGTCGCAAAAAGATTGATAAAATTAAAAGATGTTCCAAAAAAATCTTTTTCTTCACTTGATCGTAAAAAATATGAGGAATGTTTGGCAAAGAAAAATAAAAGTATGCATGATTATGAGAGAAGACCACTTTCTCCATTTAAGGATGAATATAAAGAAGATTTAATATTTGGGAAAAATATCGCTGGCAGAATTAGAAATTTAAATGATCCCTGCGCAGCAGCTATTATAAGGAAGAAAATAGATGAAATACTATTTAATATGGAGATTAAAAAGTTAGAAGAACATGTTGAACAGTTAGCTAACAGAACAAAACATGTAAATGATTGTACTTTAGCTAAAATTGCAAAAAATAGAATAGATAAAGTAATTTGTGAAAATGAAATAGTCCAAAGTCCACTACCATATGTTTGTGATGTACCGAGTAGCACAAGAGCTTCTGACCGTGAAATAGCTAAAACATTAAGAGAACTGGACAAAGAAATATTGAAAATAAAACAATTAATCACTCCAGGATCAAGCCCCTCAAATTCTTCATAAATAATAGGACAGCATCACATCTTCATTCAATTTCTCAAAAAAAAAAAAAAGGAATAAAAAAGCATTTTCTTTGATTAAATTTAAAAGATCTTGAAAAATAACATTTTACAACTTTAAATAAATAAGACAACTTTTCACTACTGAGATATATGTTGAAATATGTGTGTGTGCAATGTTGAACATTCCATTTTTATTATTAATTTCTTTACATTAAACAATATAAATAATAATAATTAGCAGTGATTAAGCTAATGCACATGTGCTTTGAAGATTTTAATTATAAACGCATGTGCATTAGTTTAATCGCTGAATATTACTATTACAGTTTATAAATTGGATATAATTGAAAGTTTGCTATTCCTTCACATGCGCGATTATCTCTCAGACAGCCAATCAGGCTTCGATACATGACAGAGATTTTGACAAGAAAAGGAAACCAATCTTTTCTCAACTTAACTTTATATATATATAAGCCAGTCTTAAGCATCTTGGCAATCAGATTTTTTTAAACAGCTGTCTTAAGGCCGATCAGACTTTGATACATGTGAAAGAATAGCAAACTTTCAATTATTTCCAATTTATTAACAACACGCGATTTAGACAAATATTATTTACATACGTTGCTGATAAATTATATTAACATCTAGAAAATTTGTGGTGTAGTAAATCTGAGATTTCGCTCCGTAATATCTTAAATTAACAACACTATGAATGACAAGTGTATATGTTTATATATTCAGGCCAAGATGCTTAAGACTGGCTTATATATATATAAAGTTAAGTTGAGAAAAGGTTGGTATCATCCATTTCTTGTGAAAATTTCTGACATGTATCGAAGCCTGATTGGTCTTAAGACGGCTGTTTAAAAAAAAAAAATCTGATTGGCTGTCTGAGAGATAATCGTGCATGTGAAAGAATAGCAAACTTTCAATTATTTCCAATTTATTAACAACACGCGATTTAGACAAATATTAGTTTATAAAAACATAGCGCTATATAAAATAATATCTCATTACAAATATAAATAATAATAATTATTAAAAAAACTATGACATCACATTAAAGCTGTCCAATAGCAATTTGTTTTTCTTTCATTATGATTATACCAATCATTTAACAATGTGTTGATTATTAAAGCTTATACTAGATGGTATAATCTTGTGTCAGAAAAAAAAATGTTATTGAATTACTGCTAAAACAGTACTCATTGGATTTTATTTTTCTTTACTTTTATATATTTTTATCTATTGAAACTAACTTATTCAATAATTTTCATTGAGAGTTTTCAAAAAAATAGGATTATTACACTGTTATTTTTGTTGACTGTTTGTTTATAGTAAAATAATTTTGAGAATCATAAAATTAAAAAAAAAAAAAAGTTACTCATTTTGGAAAGAGATGCATTAAAGTATCTTCTATTAATCTTTACAAAATTTAAAAACAATTTGTAGAGAAAAATAAAACAAATTTATGAAAATAAATATTTATGATAATACATAATTTTCTAAGAAATTATTACGCTTAGGTTCCAACATTATTACAGGGTTTCCAAATTACTAGATAAAAACTATATTACACACAAAAAAAGACAATGAAATATAATGTTATGATTTGATTAGAAGGAAATGAATAATTTATTTCCAAAAACAAATTAAATTTTTTTATAAGTATCTATCTGCTTTATATAAATAATTTTCAATAACTTTGATCTTTTAAAAGCTATATCTAAATTTGATAATTGAGCTCAATTAAAAAAGTATCATAGAAATCTGTTAAGTCAAATCTAAAAGAATAATAATTTAATTTTAATAAAATAAGCACAGTTATTTTAGTGCTCTCCGTAGTATACCTGAATAGTCAATGATTATCAAATATTAATGTGCTTAAATCTGTCCCCAAAATTGATTTCTAGTTTTTACTTTTATCATTGAAATGTTGGAATTCAGAGATGAATGTAATACAATTACACAGCTAAAACCTAAAATTCAAAACATTCAAGGTTTTGACTTCTAACTTGTCAAAATAGTTTTATAGACCTGATTACAACTCAGTAAATACACATATTTTATTATCTTTACTTCTTTAGTAAATATAGGTACCTTTTACTCATGGCTATAATCCAAAAACAGATCAAAGATTTAAATGCTTTAACATCTGGTAATCATTAATTAGTCGAGATTACTATAGATGAAACTAAAGTAGGGAGCTGTTTTTTATTTCATCATATATTGCATAAAGTGGAAATGATTGATTTATTATTTATTTTTACATTGCTTATATGATAAATTAAATAATTACACTTATTCTTTTTTTTTTTACTTGTTTTAGAAAAAAATATTGTGAGAGTTAAAGATAGTTAAAGTAAGTGCTCCAGGATGGGGTGATAAATACACTAATTTCAAATGATATAATTAAATGAAATAAATAGAAAATGAAATAGATGAAGAAAGATACCTAGTGATAAAATGAATCTAAAAATAAAATGGATAAATGAATACACAATGCAAATATAAAATGAATACATACTTCGAGAAAAAAAAAAGAACAAAGTTTAAAATTAAGTACAGTATTAAATATAAACTAAAAGGAAGTAATTAAATTTATTAATTAGCTTTTGTCTATGGAAATTTTTTGAATTATGTTTTCACATGGAATTCTCTATAAATTGTTATCATTTATTTTGAAATTGGAGAATTTCAATTTTAAATCTAATGTTTTAAATTAACCATCATTAAGATAATGGATATAAATTAGTCCTAGAATAAGTTATACAACAATCCTTCCACATCCACTACATTTGGTTCTAAGTCTTTCTGCTGGTAGTTAATAGCAATAATGCACATTTACTTTTGTATGCAGACATCACCATACAATTTTATTTAAAGATGTATGAAACCAACAAAATATCACATATCCCAGCTTACATAATGCTGTTCAGCAACAAATTCTCTTTCACTTGTTCTGTAAGCTTGAGTAATCCAAAAATCCTTGCTGATGAAAGCCATCAGCTAGAAATTAATCTGAGAATATTGGATAGGTATTTATTAAGCATTACTATCTATTAATTATGCAAGCTTACATTAAATGGCATAATTGTGATGAAAGAGAATATGGTATTTAAAAATGTATCCACCAAAACAATGAAAATAATTACAAAGAATATTGTTTCGTTATGAAAATGGCAGTACAATAGTAACTAAAGAAAGAACAACCATGTGACTGAGTGAGAACAATAATTAAATGGTTGAGAGGTAATTTGAGAAGGGCATTCATATATAGGCATAAGTATAAAATCTATGATTTCAAATTCCTAATTTTTTATTTAATATTTTTTCAATTTGTGGGTTTGCAAAACTAAATTTTTTACCTAATGTTTTTTTTAACCTGTGGAGTTGTAAAAATGAATTGTGATTCTATGAGTACAGGGAAGTTACAAAATATTTCAAGGCTTTAACTATATAATTACAAAAAAGTAGCCATGATGTCTATATTATGTTAATCTTTCTATGTTAGTTCCGTACTATGTTTTTGTTAATAAATATAACTATTAAAACTAAATGGTTTTTGAAGTCTTATCGATTTTTAAACAATTTAAATGTCAATGATTGTCTCAAGCATGGATAAAATTATTTGATAAATCACAAGAATAGATGGATAACATGTCTTTCATTCTGATGTCCCGTTTTCCGTGATAATGCGTAAATTATTATAAGTTTTCAAAAGCATGTGAAATGTTATATTTTAAAGATTTTCAATATAATACCATTGTGTTGCTTGACAACTATTAATAGCACAGTCAGTAACGGTATTCAAAAGATTTATCAACAGGTATGCTAAAGTAATCCCTTCCTCATTATATAAGAAGTAAAAAACATCAGAAATCATATGAATCTTTAACATTTTCATTAAGAATTTTAAATACAAAAATACGCTAGGAAAAAAAATATATATATAAATTTACAAAAAGCTTTTATTCATATAATACAATAAAAAAAATTTACCAAAAAGTTAATTAAATTTTTTCAGCTTTTACAGTATTCTTGATATTATTTCACCAAAATGAAATATTCAAAAATAATCTAAGAATATTTCTAACATGAATGCAGCAAGTTTTTATTTTAGTGGACATCAAGAATAATACTGCAAAAGTTTAAAAAAAAATATTTTTTACTTTTTAATGCATTTATGCGAATAAAGGTATTTCATTACTTTTTAAAAGTGCTGATCCCATATAAAGTTAAAAACTTAAAATTATTTGTTTGGTTAAAATTACAACCTTAAAAAAGTACACCATCATTAAGAATGCATATGCAAATGGTGAAAATTAAAAAGCACAAAATTTTTCAGATATAGATTGACAAAAAAAAAAAGCCCAGATAAGTAAAAGAAAAGCATATAAGAACAGAAAAATGGGTTGTCATTTCTTGACAAATTTCTAATAAAATACTGTTGGATACATTCATAAATGTTAGATAAAAGTATGTAAGCCATTAAAAGTATTTTTCATTTACCTACAAAGTTTTTACCACTGACTTTAATTATAAGTTATGACATATTGAAACAAATTATTTTAAATATAAGCATGAATTGACAAATATTTGTTTGATTTTGTAAAGATTTTTAAGAGTTCTTTAACACAAATACCATTGATCAGAGATCTTTGTGTCAAATATGATTTAACATACAGAATAACATAAAATTTATTGTTATATTAATTAATCTCAACAAATTGGGAATTTCTTTTAATATCCATTACATTATTCATAGTGTTAAAAAGCTTCTGATCACTGCAGAAGCGATAACTTTCAATAAATTCCTTGCCCTATCAATGGTACCAGGAATTGGAGTATCCTTGTTATTAACAAAATCTTTAGAGACATTTATGAAAATTTTGACTTTAATTGTAATTTTTTTCTATGTCACACTTCAATACCACTAAGTGGCATTTGTGGATTTACTAAGTTAAAATAATTAACTTATATTGTTTATTTTTGGCATTAGGGAACATATACAATTTTGTATTAAAGAATCAAAAAAATTATGTTTTGGGATTGATGTAATTTTACATTTTTATCTTTTTTTCATCGAGATCTTATTTATGAATATCATGCCATTTTTATCATTAGCAATTGTGAAATATTCATACTTTTGTTTGAAGACAGTTTTGTCACATTTCAAAGGCTTGTCTGATTCATTACCAAATTTGTGAATAATGAATTACTAAATAAACATCTCAACTTAATTCAGTTGCCCTTCTAGTGTGATATTAAGTCTCACACAGTGAAAAACTGACATGCACAATTGCGAGTAACTCATTTTGGTATAAGTATCAACGACTGTACATGTCGCTTGATAGCGCTGTTGCTAATAGAAAACAATGAAATATAACGTTACCTAGCCATGAACTTTTTAAGTGCTAACTGATCTTTAATAAGGTTTTTTTAATATTGTTAAAAACTTATTAATTAAGCTTAATTTACCAACAGTATGGTGGCCTTTTTAAAAAAGGACCTTTTCTTTTTATTTTATAATCGTAATATACCAAAAATAAATTGGCATTTTTAAAAAACTTCACTTTATTGGAATTATTTGATGTCAAGAGGTAGAAGGTATTATGCTGTTAAACATCACATAAAGAGAAATATATAAAATCAGCATCAGATTATTTGCTGTTACACATCACACGAAGAATTAAAATTAATTTAAAATCAGCGTTGGATTATTTGCTAGTACACATTGTACAGAGGTATCATCATCAAGCATTATCAATCCACTGCAGGATGAAGGTCTCTCCAAGTTCAATCTATCTTCTCCGATCTTTAGCTTCTCTTATCCACATCAATCCCTGCACACTTTCTCATCTCATCCAACTATATCACGTGGTCTCTTTCTGGGTCTTTTACAATCTCTTGTAATCCAGTTTAAGACTTCAATTGTCCATCTATTATCATCTCTTCTAGCAATATGTCCAGTCCAACTCCACTTCAATCTTTTAATTTTTTCAATGAGGTCAGTAACATCTGTTTGTTCTCTTACCCATACATTGCGTTTTCGATCTCTTCTTATTACTCCCAGAATGCATCTCTCCACACTTCTTTGAGTGGTCTGAAGTCTCTGTATTGCTCTTCCATTAAGTGTCCAAGTCTCAGATCCATAAGTAAGAACTGGCAAAACACATTTGTTAAAATCTTCCTTTTCAAACACATAGGCATATTTCCTTTTAGTATAGAATTATTTCTACCAAAAGAACTCCAACCAAGTTTAATTCTATGATTAATTTCATCCATTATTTTTCCATCTGTACAAATAATCTGACCAAGGTATTTGTAACTGTTAACTTCTTCTAACTCATCATAATCAATCTTTATTTTCATATTTTGAGAAAATCCATTAAACATTACTTTAATCTTTTTAACATTTATTTTTAGTCCTACTTTCATCTGATAACTCCTGCAACATTTCCTGCAGCTCTGAAGCATTATTCGCAAAAACAATTACAACATCTGCAAAATCTAAATGATTTAAATAATCTCCATTTACTTTCATTCCTTTAGTTTCCCATTTTAATCCACAAAATACTTCTTGCAGCACTGCTGTAAAAAGTTTTGGAGATACAGAGGTATAATGTATATAAAATTAATGTTTGGATTATTTGTTTATACTTAACACATAAAGAAGTAAAACATATATAAAATCAGTGTTGGATTGTTTGCCGTTACACATTGCACAAAAATATGTATCTATATTTATAAAAATTATAAAAACAGTAAAAAGCTTTAAAAATTTTTAACAACTGGTATAGCCATATTAGTACATAATGGATGAAAATTTTTAATGGTCATGGTAAAATATCTTATTCCTTTGGGAAAACAATTGTTGGCCTACACTTTTAGATCAATAAGAATGCATAGTGTGAGTGAACAAGTATGATAAGCATAAAATAGTTTAACAGGAAATGATTGAGCATCAAATCAGGTGAGCAAAAATACTCTATTACAGACTCACTTTATATTTGTATGTGTGTGTGTGTATATATATGTAGACACATAAAGCATTTAAATATAGCTTTTTGATAGCTCAAATATAGTTGTAATTAATGAGGAAGTACTGAAAACCCCCAGCGAACTATATGTAAACCAATTTTCCATAAATATTAAGTATAAAATGAGCATATCTATATTTTAGTTTGGATTGTATGTAAGCATATCATTTATTGACACATTAATACACAGAGCATGATTTATATATACTAATAATTTCGAGACAACTATAAGCTATTCTGATATTAATTTTCCATTTTGCCAAATATTCCACCTGCACTTTTTGGCCCCCAAATTGGTATATATTTTTCACCAGCTCCACTAACTCTTATTTTATAACGTAATTCAATGACGATTTGCCCTTCTCAAGAAAATTTTTTTTTATAATTTGAAATGTCACACAGTACTCTTTCCCCTGACTAAGTGAAATGTTGGCAATATTGTTGCGGAGTTACATTTCTTTACAGATGATAATGAGCACATATTTTTTAAGCTCTAATTCAGTTGAAATAGTTCTATGTATATTAGTATTTCATAGTTTCGACAATTAATCTGGTTGATTATATAAAATCTTGAATCATGAATTTAGATCTTTTCACTTATGTATTACAATTTTGTAAAATTAAGATTGTGAATATGAAAGATTTGCAAATCCCTCATTTTTTTACTGAATATAAACTGGTTTTTTAAACATATGCAATTACAGTGATATTAAAATTATACATAAACACATATTGAAAATAATAGGTGCAGGACATCTTAAATTATAAAAATGGAGTTGTATTTAAAGTTAACAGTAAAGTTGTACTTCACATGCAATTCAGTAACTAATAATCATTAAATTGTTTTCTCTAATTTTTAACAGATTCCATGTATTATTTTCTCATACATATTATTTTACTCCTCTGAAAAACAATATATCAAGGTTTTACTGTATGGTATATATATAAATGTAATCAGCAAACCTTTTAAATAGGTATTAAAAAATTAACAAAATTATTAATATTCAAAATCTGGTGCTAATTATTAATCACCTTCAGTACTTTTTGATTATTTTTTTGTTAATAGCAAACTATTGAAGATGACTTAGTTTTTAACATTATGTTTTTGTGAATTTATTAAAAATTGTTATTATTAATTGCTATTTAAAAATTTATTTATTATAAGTACAAAATATAAAAAGTAATATTAAAGGCAGTACAAAATATATTTAAATATGAGATTAAACCAAATAGTTTATTGCTTGGGAGTTTATTAGTAGTTCAGGTAACAGAAATGATAAAATTAGGTCTCAAATTCCAGTCTCCATTAAACCACTACAGGGTAAGATTATACATTCTTTTATAAATCATCTATGAAGGAAAAAGATGGGACAGAGATATATTTATAATCCAAACAAAATAATTTTTATATATTGCAAAAGTCTTCACAATACTTTACTGATCAAGCATTCTGATATTAGGCAATTTGTATTGGAAATGTAGAATACTATTTTCATATCTATGTTATATACCATGTTACAGTTAATTCAATGAAGAAAACCTCCATAAACCATAACATGTCATTAAAAAAATATTTTAAAAAATTCCAATTTATCTCTACGTACCCCATGAATTCACTTAATCATTAAAAATGTAATGCAAAATAGCTTTTCCTTAGATGAAATCAAAAATTTAGATGGATAAGCTATAATCCTACAGAATCTGTCAGTTAAGCACTCCCTTCCCCCCAAACAATTCCATGTTACTATAAACCCTCATCAATTTCTTTCCTGTATTACCCTTTCTAATATGAAATCACTAAAACATTTTGCCAACCCTGAAACACTTATTTTTCTCCAATCCAGTAGTCTCTATTGAGAAAGATTGTAGTACATTCAAAACTATTAGTTAGATCAAAGAATTTAATAGATATTGCATTGTATTCAGTGTGTAAAAAAGAGTTCACATATTATTATTTGTATTAACCAATACTTATGAGGGTTAGAAAATGATAGCTAAAAAAAAAAAAAGATAAGTACAAAAAATGTGTACAAATACAAAAAAATAATTTAGTTATAAAATATAAAAAAATATATGATAACACTAGAAGGAAATTATAGTTAAGACAAGAATAGAAGATTTATATACAAAAAAAAAAAAAGGGGGGGGGGTAAAAATGAGCTGAAAATTTGGGTTGTAGGTTAAATGGAGATAAAAGAGAACATTTATAGAATGAACGTTGAAATTAACAATCATATTTTATTAAAATGGAATGAAAATATGTCAAGGCCAACAAAATGATTTGAAGTGTGAAGAAAAAAAAAAAAAACAATGGATACAAGAAAATGGATTTAGAGAATAAAAAATTCCAGAAAATATCGAATGCTTAATTTGAGTAACAGTTTTTCTCAGCATATGACTGTCTTCATAAACTTATAATTTTATCTACAAAATCATTTTACATTGTACATAAAATATATGAAAAAGTAATTAAATAGACAATAAATAATTATAAAAGAAAAACAAGTAACACATTAATCTAAAATGATATTATTATTTGATATAAACACTAGTCATTAATATATTTCTCCCAGGAATTTAACTGTCCCTCAAAACATGTGCATATCTTTTCCAATCAGTTCATCATTCTAGATTGGAATTGGCCTGATAATACAAACCTTTCTTGATGTATATGCCTTGCAGGAAGTCTTTTTTATTAATACAAAATTGAACTGTTCTTTAGTAAATGCACATTTTAAATATGGTCAAGATTTTAACTACTAAAATTAGCCAATTTAACTTGCATATGTATAAATAACTAGACTACGATTAAGATAATCGATGCTATAACCTATTAATACATATACAAAATCTGTTAGCAATTTCACTTGAATTGGAATCAATTTGACTGCCTACTCTTTATATAAATATACACACATTTTAATTATACTGCTTTTCTTTGAAATTGGTGACATAAGAAATAGCTTTAAAATATTTATAAAATTATGCTTCGTTTGTGCACATACATGAGAATATATACAGGCAGTCCCCTAGTTATCAACATTTGAGTTATAGACATTTTGCTATTACATAATCACTTTTGAACTTTAGATCTTTATCTATGCACATACTTTCAGGTATAATTAGTGCTATATACTGCAGAAAGAAATGGATATTCAAAATTGTACAGTATATTAGTACTTTAATATTAAAAAATTCCTTTTAGAAATTAAGGCCACAAATTTAGTCTGATAAAAAAGACTATTTACATACATTCGTAATTGAATTTTTTCTAAAGAACGATAAACTTTGGAATATAGAAAATAATTAAAAGTATATTTTAGAGTACAATAAGAACTTATATAAAATGCAATAAGTCTTCCCATCTCTGACATTATTTTTATTTTTAGCACTGTCACAGACTATCTTGATCGAATTGTCTTGATTAGCGCTTGTTTTTAAAAATAGTTTGTGCGCGATTACATTACATATACGCATATTATTGAGGTTATAGCCTCAGTAAATATTATATACCCTATATATATTTCTGTTTTGGTGAATTTTTTTCATTCTTATTAATTAAAAACTTGAGAAACAAAAAAACATTAGTATTGATACAACCAAAAAGAAATCAAAGTCTTACAAACCCCAAATGGTCGAGACAAAAATGAATATAATTAGACGTTCATGTAATTTAAACTGATCAACAATATACACAATTGTGAAAAACAAGAACAAAATTAAAGAATATGTTAAAAATTGTGAAAATATTTCTTCAAAGATTGTTTCAAAAAGACATGGCAGAGTAATGGATGAAATCTTTGGTTTTATGGATTGAAGATCAACATCAAAAAGGCATCCCAGTGAGCTTATCAATTATTCAAGCTAAGACTTTTAGTTTGCATGAAGATTAGAAGGAAGATTAAAAGAAGACTCTGTTGTCGAATTTATAGCAAGTAATGGCTGGTTTCACAAATTTAAAATGAGATAAGTGCCCTCAAGTGGTGGCATGGGACAAAATCGGAAAGTACCTACTTTCCGATTTTGGCCCATGCCACCACTTGAGGGCACTTATTTCCAATAGTCGGCGATAATTATACAGTTGCAGGGGCTAATATGTTTAATAAAAGTAAATAAACCATATAGTTGTGACTTGTGAATTTTTAAATTTATTGTATAAAAATATGACAAAATGATATGCTATGGCGAATCAGAATGCATTTCACAAATACGTGATTACTTGCTCGCTAAAATCAAAAGCTACACAGATTGTCTTGTTATGCTCAAGATGATGAGAATTTGTGAGCCACAGAATGTGAGGCAGTGGAATTTTTCCAAAGAAACTGTATCCTGTCCTCTCAAAAAGTCTGCGCCAATGGCGATGATATGAAATTGTACTTTGCCCGAACCCCGGAATGGCAATGTAATTTAAGTCTGCCAATGCCGTGTAGCGCTTCTAAAGACACATGGTTTGAAAGTTCTAAAATAATGCTTCTAACAGCCGTCCAATTTAATTATTATTGGAGTAGAAATACCATGACAATTAAATTATAAAACATGAATTGAATTTGTGCAAAGACACTATTGTTTCTTGGAACAGTTGCAAAGAAAGTTTATTGATTTGGCCATTGTGCAAAATTGGAAGACCTCAAAAAATTGTAGAAGTCGATGAAAGTCTCTTTACAAAACGAAAGAACCAACAAGGAACAATACTCCCCCAACAGTAGTTATTCGGTGGTTTATGCAGGGAAACCAAAGAGTGCTTTATTGTCACTGTTCCATGTCAGACAGCATCCATTCTACTTGACGCCATTCAACAAAATATTACACAAGGATCAACAATTTATTCTGACTGTTGGAAGGCCTATAAAACATGAAATTTTAAAGTTAATCACAGTTATAATTTTGTGGATCCTTCTACTGGGACGCATACTCAAAAGCTAAAAAGACTTTGGGGGTTAGTTAAATGATGCAACAAAAGACAGAGAGGAACCGCTCACAAACACATGGATTCCTATTAAGCTTGTGGCAGCAATTGCACCAAGAAGATTTATTTGTCACAATTTTAGAAGCCATTAGCAAAGTGTAACTATTTTTTTTATTACTTTCATTTTTTTTTACTTTAATTAAATATTAGAATACAAAAATGTTTTTGTTATCTTCACTTTTATTAAATACCGATTACGCTACATACTACTAATATTAGTAATTACATATTTTATTTTGCTTTTTTTATTCTTTGTTTAAATACCAAATTATTGTTTATTTCAGTGTATTAGTTAGTACTTAAGTTTTTGGTTTTGTTTTTTATTTTAATTAAATGTTAGAATATAACATTGTTGTTAGGTGTTTTATATTTGGACTGTCATTAAACATTAGTCTCTGCAACTGTATAATTATCTCCGACTATTGGAAATAAGTGCCCTCAAGTGGTGTAGCATGGGACAAAATCGGAAAGTACCCACAATATTAAATGTACTGGGGAAGGTGCCAGCGCAGATAAGAAATTTATTTCCACTTTCTCTAATATCATTAAAGATGGAGCTTATTTTCCATACCTAATTTATAATGTAGATGAGACTGGATTACTTTGGAAAAAGATGTCTGCATGTATATATTTAGCAAAGGAAGAATCAGTTGCACCTGGGCATAAACCTTCTAAAAACAGATTGACATTGCTTCTTGGAGGTAATTTAGCTGGTAATTTTAAATTGAAGCCAATGCTAATTTATCAAACAGAAAATCCTAGAGCATTGAAAGGAAAAGATAAAAGAATGCTTCCAGTCATTTGAAAATCAAATACTAAAGTTTGGGCTACTGCACTGCTTTTTCAATATTGGTTCTCACATCATTTTGTGCCTTCTGTTAGGCAATATTGTAGTGAGAATTATTTACCATTTAAAACACTATTGCTTTTAGACAATTCTCCTGGACATCCAAAATCCCTGCAAAATTTATATCCAGAAGTTAATGTTGTGTTTATCCCTCCCAATACCACAAGTAAAATACAACCTATGGACTAAACTAGCTACTTTTAAATGGTATTATATGAGATTAATGACTCAAGCAATCAAGGCAATAGACAAGAAAGGTGGAAGTTCATTAAGAGATTTTTGGAAAAGTTATAATGTATGGAATGCAATAAATATTATTGGGGATGGGTGGGCTGTAATAAGAGAGTCAACAATGAAAAGTTGATGGAAAAAAATATATCCACAAATGATGAATGCTTCTATGGATATTGAAGAAACTCCTAAAGATATTGATGAGTTAATGCAATCTCACTCAGAACCTCTGTCAAATGACGACTTGTTTAAACTACAAGAAATGAATGAAATACAAAATGAAAAAGAACCTGATAATGAACTTATTGTTAAAAGTTTGACAATCAAGAATATGAATGAAGTCTTCATGCATTTTGACAAATTTTTGACCATGATGGAAGAATATGATCCCAATGGAGAGCGTATATCTCATGTACAAAGGATAATAGAAAAAGACAGAATGTTATAGAATTCTTTATCAAGAGAAGAAAAAGAATACAATTCAATTAACTCTTGATAAATTTGTAAACAAAACTCCAGATACTAATCAATAAAAAATAAATACTGTATTTTGAAAACCCTTTTTGCTGTTTTTTTTTTACATTTCCCTACTTTCAAACAATTTCAACTTCCAAATAAATGTCAGAAATCAATTAAGTTCGTAACTAGGGAACTGCCTGTACATAATATATATACATTTTTATGTACGACTAAAAGTAAAAAAGACAAAAGAGATGTTTAGTGATTTTTCTCACAAGAAAAAAACTGATAACCCATGAATTAGAAATTAACAACTACAAATATTTTGATCAAATTATTAATATAGATGAAAATATACATTAAATTGTAGAATTAAACTTAGATGGAATATTTTTAGTAGACATAATTTATTAAAAAAAAAATGTCTATGTGTTTGAAAAGAAAGGTTTTTAATAGATACTTCAAATCTAAAACTTGAACACTTAACAGAACAACAATATAGACTTCAGATCATTTAAAGAAGTATAGAGATGTATATTGGGAGCAACAAGAAGGAATCAAAAGTGAACCAGATAGATAAGAGAACAAATAGGCATTTAATGACACCACTGAGAGAATTATGAAATGGAACTGGATTGTACAAGTGAAATCTCAAACTGGATCCCAAGAGATTGTGAGATAGAAGAGACCACATGTAAGATGAATGAATAAGGAAATTTGTTGATGTATTATGGAAAATATAGGCTACGGAATGGAAAACTAGATTAAACTTGAAGACCATCCTCAACTAAATCGTTAATGCTTGGAAAATGATGTAAACAAAGGAATGTAATAATTAGAGTATAAAATCTCCAAGCTGACTCACTCTAATACCCAACAACTTTTTATTTGAGTTTACTTAAGTAATAAAAGATGACTTGATACTTCCAAGATTTCATCGAAGTTATGATTCTTCTAAGTCTCATACTTAGAACATTATCTCTCTGGAGACTTCCTTTTATTTCTAAATAAACTCAAACAAAATGCTATAGTTGGCTACTAAAGACAATGATTCAGTTTGAGCACATCAATTTTAACCAGTGGTTACCTAGAAATATCATTACTAAATATATTTCTCTAGTTATTAAGTGAATTTCCTTACTCAACTGTTTTTATTTTAATTAAACCAAGGAAAGAAATAACATGTAAGTATATAGCTCTTAGGAGGAAATGACCTTATTAATTCCAGGATTTTAGAAAATGTGATTCTTCAAAGTTTTTATACTTATAAAAATTCATGTTCCATATAAGATTTTGGGCAATGAGATAAAAGAAGACCTCTTTTTATCTCCAAGTAAACTCAATCATAAGTTATTGTGGTTCATTTTGATGCTACCAGATTTACTCAGATGTTATTTAGCAATATCTTTACTGCACTTATTTCTGTAGTTATCACATGAAAATTCCCCTATTCATTCTTTTGTTTCCATTTGAATTTATTCATGAAAATATTTAACATCTGAGTGTTTATGTTTGAATAACATTAAAAACAATACATTCTAAAATAGATTAATACCTAACAGAATTTAATTTTTAAAAGTGTATGCTAAATAGAGAGAGAAAACAACAATGTTTAAAATGTGTTTTATAAAATAATATTGTGCATACAATTGCTTGACAGGGTAATAAAAAGTACTACTTTAAAATAAATGACATTATATAAATATGTTGGAGTTCATAATAATAGTAATTTGTAAATAAAAAAATTATTTAAGTTTTTAAAAAATGCTACTAATTTGCCTATAGTATCTAAAGCTATACAATGTACAGACCACAAAAATGGAATAGTTAAAGAAAAACAAAACAGTAAATCACAAACAATGTTATTTAAATAATAATTATAAACATATACATTTTATTCTTTTTGATA
This sequence comes from Epiperipatus broadwayi, assembly GCA_028023455.1. Classification (NCBI taxonomy): domain Eukaryota; kingdom Metazoa; phylum Onychophora; class Udeonychophora; order Euonychophora; family Peripatidae; genus Epiperipatus; species Epiperipatus broadwayi. The sequence continues at coordinate 1,420,845 of JAQFVV010000208.1, forward strand.
TTACTTACAAGGCAATCACCATAATCCATAACTTTTGCATCAGAAAGCTTCACAATATTAATTAACAATGATCTAAAGAGGAAAGGAAATTTAGGTCCAAATACATACAAAATACTGGTGTGTGTGTGTGGGGGGGGGGGGATCTTGCCATAATTTAATAAATAAAATTACATCTATATTTTCTTTTTTTTAAAAAAAAACTCTATCAAATAATATACAATAAATTAATATATACATATAAACAATATATATATATATATTTGACATTTACAACTAATATAAAATATATAGATATAGAATTGAAAACTTTTTTTTTTTTGGAAAGCTCAAGGTGTTTCAACTTTTTTTAAAAAAATTCCTCCGACCATTTTTTTTAATCAATATTGTGAAACTGACGTCACCTTCTTAAATTTCTGAATTTTTGATAAGGTCGTCTTCTAGATTTATCTTTCTTCCTCAAAGAGTTCGGTGCAATAACAGGAGGAGAAATGAGTTCAATATCATTATTCTGTTCCATTAGTTTGAGTTTGGCTTCAATGGCTCGAATTTTGCACTGCAAACTAAATAAAATACATGCATATAATAAATATATGTAAACAAATATAGCAACACACATACACACTCACAACCATAATATCATGGCATCAACTGGATTATACTCTGGCAATACATCTATGGTAAAGCAGCATTTAAACAGCCCTATGCAGGGTTAAATTCACTCTAAAAGGCCTCAAAGAGAAACAGTGGAGAAAATATTATTCAATAAATCTGCAAATTAAGTAGTATGAATTAAGGTTTTCAAAGCTTGTTTTATTCTCTAATATAGAGTAACTAGATACCCATTTTCTAACCATAATTGAATAATTAATTTGATTGGCTATAAAGTGGTGACCTGGGGAAGGTCTGCTCATAACATGAAAAGATCTAAATAAGAACTGCTGTGAACATGGCAAGATGTTCAAATGACTGCATCCTGAAATTCTTCCATCTCCATTAAAAATATAAAAATATATATGTATAAAAATAATAAGGTTCTCAGTGTAGACTATATTAATGTAATTATAAAAAGTCTCTTATGCTGTCTTTAAATAATTTAGGAAAAAGTATCCAATAAAAAAATAATTGTACAGTTTGCAATATCAGCATAACAGTTTCATTAAAATGATCAAACTGATATTCATTTTTTTCTTTATTCAGCTCTAAATCAACTGAGAATTTTTAATTTTTGCATCAATCATTCAACACTGTGCTAAACTTATCAGGACGTAGCCCAATGAAAATTACTAAAAATTGATCTCAAAAGATGTTTGATGTTGGTACAGTACTAATCATCAGTCTGGCAAATTTATTGGACATGCACAGACTTTAGACCTCTAGTACTAATTAAAGTAAGGCTGTATTGTGTTAAATTACTATATGCCATACATTTTCTGACATCTCATGTTTTAAGATATAGTCTTTTAACTTCTGCAGCAAATTTTTCCTTCCGACATATTCCTATTCACCTGGCTTTATTGTAGCTCTTCATTATATTTTATCTTCCTAGTTTTACTAAACAAAAAAAATAGTATTGTATCTCTCTGGACTGTCTTTTCCATAAGTTTTATTATGTAAATGAGACTTACCTGTCCCATAAAAAAAAAATCAAATTCACCATAAAATGCCTTTTTAGGAAATCAATTATTACTCACTTACTTAACATGCCCAATTCATCGGATATATGTCCTTATAATAACATCATAACCAATAAGTAGACGATACTACTGAGTGGTAAAAATATATTATCATTCAACATTAATGGCCATTCTTAAGCAAATAATGCTATTATAAATCCAAAAGAAGCAGAAAAAAAAACAAAAATAAAAAAGCACAGAATATGAAAATTTTGTAAGAATATACAATATCATTATCATAATTAGTATAGAGAGATAATTGATGGGATAAGAAGCCAATGATGACCAAACCCTATACACTTGGGTCTCGTTTTATGCGGATTATTTTAATCGATTTTGAAATTATGCGATTCATGTTTCTTCTTAATATCTTTTATATTTCACTATATTTATTAGATATCAAGAAATTTAAATTATTAATAACTTATTTTGACTTGAAATACTTTTTTTTCTTTCAAAAATATAACGTTGTATTAGCAGCTAACGTGAATATGGCCTGAAGCTGTATTTAGAATTTTAGCTTCTACGTAAATAACCTATTTATACTAATGAGTAAATAATAATAATTAGATTTATACTTACATATAACAGAAATAATCTTTTAGATTTTTAAAATAAAAAAACCAAGATTTTATAAACTGAAAATAATCTTTCTAATGATAATGTATAATCTTTTTGTTTTGATTGCGATGTCATTTTTTTTAATATAGAAACAGAAAACCATCAGCACAAGACTAAAAGTGGCACTAGTTGTACATCACATCACGAATAAAAATAAAGTGACTAATAGGTTTTTCTGGGCATAATTGCTAAGAGATTCTTGACTTTGTTTAAGAAGCCACAATACATCACATCACATCTGATTTCTTACCAGCTTACAAACGAATGCTAGTGGTAATGATTAAAATATGTATGAAAAATGTAAAATTAAATACTGTAGTTAATAAAAGAAGTAAAAAAAGTTTGTTTTGTATTAATTTTTTTCAAATATTTGAAATTTTTTATTAGTCATACTTTATTTGTGTTTTTTAATGCGAATTTTAAAATAATTTTTCCTTGTTGCTTTGCTTTTATGCAAATTCTGAAAAATACAGAACCTATCCCCCATTTTTCAAGGTAAGTTAAGTCTATTTTTGTGCGATTTTTTTTAATGCGAGTTTTCTGTGGAACCTATCTACCACATAAAATGAGACCCAGGTATACTAATTAAAACATCAGAAGACAGTAAGACAGTAAAAAAAATGGCAACAGAGAGAAAACAAAAAACTGACAAAATAAACTATGATTTAGAATTTTATTCAAATAAAATAAAAACAACTTTAACATCAATTTACATAATGTTGTTAATAATAAAAGCACACTCTAAGTCCAGATTTGAAAAAAATTGCATATAAATAAAATTATTTTTATGAAAACTTAATTACAAATTTTCTTGAAAAACAGAAATCGACATGCTAATTTTTGCAGCCACTGAAACTAGAAGCAAGTGCTGACTAACTTTCAGAAGTTTTATGGGATCAAAATGTATTTAGCCTTGAACATATGTATGTGCTAAGGAATAACAATGAATGGATGATTGATATTACAAAGATGTAATACTGAAAGACATGTCAATAAAAATGACGGAACTGATAATTTAAACATTTTACCTACATAAATCCTTAAACAAACAAATATTTTCTTGCAATGAAAAGCCTACAAATAAACAAGGCTAAAAACTATTCAAACTAATATATGTGATTGCTCGATAATAATAAAGCAGGATAAAAATTGATAGCATAAAAAATGTTAATTAAAACAGAATCATATCTATGAAATTGTACATAAATATTGGTATTCAAATGCAATATGTTTTATGGCTTTATTTTTTATTAATTATTTGTTTATGTTTCAATTGTCCTTGCAGATATCTTCAGAATTTTACTTATATTACACGAAAATGATAAACATTTCAGTTTTTGTAATACTCATTCCCATTTTTGTTGCATATTCTGGTGCTTATGATCTTTCAAACAACTAATCATTATTTTTTTGCTTTAGCTGAAACAGATAGGTGATTAAGAACAATAAAAAAAAACAATAAAAATAACAGTGCATCTGAATAATATGTTTGGATAACAATAATTTGTAAGATTAAAGTGATTAGTGATGAAAACAAAGTTAAAAAATTCATATTAAATTTTCTCTTGAAGTAGGAACAACAATACTGAAGCTATCTTATACATATTTGAACATATTAGAGATTATTCAAATCATTGCTATCATATTTTACAAAGATTTAATTCTTTATCACACAAGTAATTAATTGAATAGTACAGACAGCTGACTATATACTGACGAACTGCTATCACTGGGAGAATCGAATAGTGGACAAAAAAAAACAACTTCATATTGCAAATTCATAATATGGTGCTGACTTATTTTTTTTATATACATTAAATACAATACAGAATTTTCATGACACACATATAGATGAGACGGTTTCCATAAAAAAAAAAAAAATTCTCAATTTGAAATTGAAGTGCTTTGCTATAAAATCTTTAAGTATAGGCCATTGAAGAAAAAGAAATATTAAAATCATAGGAATATATAGATAATAATATTAAAAGAATGAGTATACTGTTAAGCTGTCGTGATTCTGGATAATAAAGATGTGCAGATAGATAGAAGGGGGTTAATGTAAGAGAAAACCACCACTGCATTCACTTCCTAAATTAGCAGAAGCAACAAACCAGCTCTGAAACACTAAACCACTGTGCATACACAGATATTATAAATATAAATGTAACTATATATACTATTCCTCTTCTAAAAGAGTGTCTTCTCACATCTGGATCACATTTTCCATACATTCCAATCATCTGTTCTTCCTTTAAAACGTCAGATATTTCCTTCTTTAAGGTCGTCTACTAACTTCTTCCTTTTATTCCTCAACCATTATATTATTTTTTCTCATACCTCTCATAATTCTTCCACCTCTTAAAAATGTATCCAATTCAGTTTTTGGTCCTAACTTCTTCAAAACGTAATATTGTTATTAATGTTTTTACTTACTCTATTCAATTTATCTTTCCCATTATTCTCCAAATCTCCATTTTTGGAGTATTCAATAACCAGCTTACAAATATCTACACAAAAGCCAATTAATAATAAAAGAATAAATTTGTACATATAATCAGGTTAAGTGTATAACCACTACTATTTTAAAATTGAAAGTGAAAAGATTGATGAAAACGTTTTCTTACCTTGAGTAGGTAAGTCAATAAAAAAGAGATAATAACAATTCAATAGCAGTTTTCAAATTTATATTGTTTAAACACACTCTTAATCATTGACATTATATGTGGCAGGACACACAATTCTATCAAAGAATGCTACAAAGTTTACACTAGTAAAAGTCTAAAAGTCAATCAGTCTAAATGTTCAGCTCAACTATTTTCTCAAAGAGTTCTTGGATTTCAAACCGTCTATGCTAAATCAGTTCAGAAGTCAAGTAACCAATTGAATTTTCCATTATAAAATCTAATACCTTAATGCTCAGCAAATTTTGTTAATATGCAAATTCGTAAAAGCTGTGCCATATACAGAATAACAAAAGAACTCATTTCAATTACTCTAAGAGATCCTAGCCAAAGGAAATAACTTATACTTTCCATTCTCCATCTTTCTTTTACCAACAATTTTGTAAGTTCTTCCACTTCTGTGTCTCATCAGGATGTTTTGTTATGTTTCTGAAGTTCCTAGTAATTGTTTTAATTATAGATAACCATAACCTTTTAATATCTGCTAAGTAGAGAAATTTCACAATTTATTTCCATAATATTTCTGGACTTCAAGTATAAAGATCACTTTTAGTGCATAACTTTTTGACATATGGTATGCTGGGGTGTACCCCTCACTGGAAGTTTACATTTTAAACTGAGCTGGCACAGAATCAGTACATCTGACACGGTTCTTACATCATTTGATCCACTATTTTATTATAGTTTTAAAGATGTATAGATTTTTTTTCTATGATGAAAATTTGATTTTTTTTTTTTGCAAAAACAATTTTTAATATTTTTTTTTTTTTAAGATTTAACATTCATAAAAAGGTTTTACGGTTGAAATGGACTCTCTTGCCGCTTGCTGAGATTATTCAATTGCTGATGTATGTATTTTTTTCTATGAAAAAATTTAAATTTTTTTGATTTTTTTTTTGAAATGCAATTTTTAATTTTTTTTTCTTCTCTTTTTTTTTAGATTTAGAATTCATAAAAATGTATGGACTCTCACAAGTTGCTTCGATTGCCACGTATGTATTCTAAGCCTTATTCTTTGTAGAAGCTAATTTTAGTGACAATTTTAGTAATAATTCATATCTAGAATGATCAAAAAACAAAACGTTAGTGAAGTCATTTTATTTGCAGGACAAGCATGAGAATTGCATCTAGATCTTCTTCGTGACCAGAGTTTGAACTTTGAATGAACATTGAGATCATGCTGATCAGGAATTCAGTGAGTAGTGTTTCTTTATTTATATAATGAAATAAGTGTAGAAAAATAATAAATATGCTGTAGAATTTTAGACAATTTCAGTGATAATAAAACATGCACCTTCAGCTATCCACTAACATATTGAAGCAATGGATCTGAAGTCCAATCCATGCTTCACATCTTCCTATAAACTTGATTAATATTGTAAACCTAAATTAAGTTTATAGTCCAATATCAGCAGGGTTTTGCATTACAGCTAAAATTAATTACGTTTATTAAATTTGTATTTGCTTTTAAATATTTTCTTTTAAATAAATTCCATTGTAACATTAAATTGCTATTAAAAATATTACTTGTGAAAACCGTTTAGTCAAACATATATATACGTCAAGCATATATATATGAGTTAATGCAAAATTCTGCTGAAATAAAATGCTTATTTTATTAAAAGAAATAAGAATGTATTTTACTTTTTGTTCAAATATTTAGTATGATTTGATTTTGAGATAAGCCCACCAACATTTTCTAAAAGAATGTATATTTTTAATTAGTTAAGCCCATTCAAGTCAAATTAAAGATGGCCTTGTCTTTCTTTTTTTAATTAATAAAATCCCAAAGTTTAAAGAAAGAAATTTAGAGTAAAAAAGTAAAAGTTATTTTTAGAAGGTGTTACTTTGAAACAAAGGAGCATGGGGAGGCTTATCAAGATCTCAGATCATACAAACAATAGAAGGTAGCTGACAGAGAGGGTATAAATAAAAGGGAGAACAAAAGATTAGGCAATCAGAGTTTCCTTTTGGAACAAGCAATCAGAGTTTCCTTTTGGAAAAAGTTCATTCAGATTTACCTTTTGGAAAAGATCAGTCATTCAGATTTTCCTTTTGGAAAAGATTATTCATTCAGAGTATTCTTGCGGGCTGTCAGATTGCTCCATGGAGAACTTTAGAAATTTTGCTGTTGCCTGTTGTGATTTTATTATATGAATTCGATGGAGTCTACCATGCTTGGCTAGGCAAATAAATAACTTTGTCTACCGCCGAGGGTTCCTCAATACCAGAAAAATGCCGTAGTATTTACTCAATCGTCATCTGAACTGTGCCGTGTCTGGAGGACTTTTTGTGAAACCATGCGACCGATTTCCACTTTCCTTGTCCGGACAAACACATCTCATCAGACGGATCAAGCTACGCCCTTCGATGGAACATGACCAAGGAATAAGGACGGTAATCATATCTCTCCTCATGAACTATTTATTATGCTACCCTTTTTGTCCATACTTTTTATAATTGCTTCCTTGAATATTTATGAAATGTGTGTTTAATGATATTTATAATGTAACTATTTTTATTAGACTAGTTAGATATATGTATATGTGATCATCTATCTAGATATTTAACCCTTTTTCCTTCGCTATTCTTCATTACTCCCATGTGTAAATATTTTAATTCTATTGCGGTTAAGTTTATTAGTTAATTGTTCATATAAAAATCCCTTTCCAGTTTTATTCATACTTGTAAAATTTAGTACGAGTAAGTTTCCTTTTTTGTTTGCCAACTTGATCTCCTCGATAACGCTTCTTTTGTCCGCCATTAGCTTCTTACATATGTCAGATTTAGCGATATACATCTAAATCATTTTAAAACTCTGTTTTAGCGCAAAGCAATTAGAAACTGCTTTGCGAAAGATTTTTATTATTGCACTTTATCAAGCAGATTCGAGTTGACAATGTTTAATAAAGCTGGGAAGGAAAGATTTAGACCGCAAGCATATTAATCTGGTTTTCATTGTCTCATTAGTTATTCATTAATTTCGGGGAATAGCGAAGGCCATTAAATTATTAATAATATTTCAAATGTCATTTATTAAAGATATTTATTTAACTAAAAAGCTTGAGTTTGCTAGTTATCTTTCAATGCTTTGTTTTACTTTTAAATGATCCAGGCACGCAAAACACATATTTCTAAGTATTTTTGCACATTTAACTATTAAGCTCCGTAGGTGGTTCTGTCCATGTCTCCCGCTGATGCTAAGCTCGTGGCTCGGTAAGAAAATATCTATGCGTGTCTCAGATAGTGTTGTTCGGTTCATGATAGCTTCGAGACTAGACGAATAGGACAGAGGTCATAGTATTCTTGGTTTAATATCTCGCATATGGGTGGCCTCGAGGTACTTTTGCCTAGTATTCGAACTGGGTTAAATCAACGTACATCATCTGACTGTCACAGTAATTTTTTTTTTCCGCATTCTGGCGTCCATCGTGTGGCTATTCGAAATTTTCCACACCCTGTAGGCAGCGTTTGTTTTAAATAATAATATATATGTAGAATTTTTTTTTGTCCTCGGATGTGTACGCATATATATAGTGATTGTTTTAAATAACACGAATAATTGTTAGTTATACGTGAATTTTTTTGCTTCAAGTTGTCGCAGTGGGACGAATGTCATTTTTTTAAAAAAAAATTTAGTACCCTGAGAAGTTTGTTTTGGTCTAATATATTTATATAAAAAAATATATATATAATTTTTTCTGAGTCTTGTTTCCTAATGTGAGCAAATGTCATTTTTTAAAATTAATTAAAAAGTTAAATGTGTCATAAAGTAAAATTTTTTTTCCCGAGTTTGGTATATATATGAAATGAATGTTTTACATTTAGAAAAGTTAACACTCCGTTAGTTTTTTTTATATAGTGAATATATATATTAATGAGAATAAATATCAGAGTTATAGCAAGATTTTTTTTTCCGAATGAGTAGTTTTGTCGATGGCCAGTTGCCATATTGTTGTTTATCGTATAAAGTATATACCTTCGATGAGGCGGAAGTGTCAACTATATACCCACCCGCCCTCCCTTAAAATAGCTTTCGTACTTTATGTTACTTTAGTAATGCTTAAATCTGAGAAGTTTTAATATAATGTTTTTTCGAAATATAACATTTTAGTTAAAAGTACAAATAGATAATAGAATTATGTTTCCGTTGTACAAATTTTTGTAAAGATTAAAATTGATAACATTCTTTCGTTAATAGAAATTTTTTATAAGATCAAAAAGTTTGATAAGTTCAAACTATATTGTTTCACTTTCTCTGCGTTAGTTTCCTTAATTAAATCAATAATTTTAATCATGCAGAATTTTTTTTTCACTTTTAAATATTTTGAAATTACGTTCCGTGCAAACAATAGATATAAAATAAGTTTTGTTTCAATAATAACAAACTTAATTGTCAACTTTATGAAAAGTAAATGCGTATGTTCGTTAATAAATATATATATTAAAGATATATTTTTGTATAACATATATGTCAGCCACCCTTTAGTTAAGATTTTTTTTCTCCATTTCGGATTATGCTATTGAATCATTTATTGAGTAACCGTTAGGGGAAGACCCTTAGAGTAACCGTTTAGGTGAAGACCCCTTACATTGTAGAGTTCTGGATTGCTGAGTAGCCTGAAATAATAGGTCTACGTCTGCAATCATTGCTTCCTTGTCATAGTTGCGACCAGCGTTTACTAGCCTGAAATAATAGGAGTATGCGGTTTGCAATATGACATCTTTCTAATAAATTCATGTACATGATAATAAAAGAAATATTTGTATAGGTATATCTGTTTGTATATTTATATGTAGTCATATATATGCTTATTTAATGATGTACATATTCATATATATGGATGCATATGGTATACACTTCGTTATAGTTCGGTAAAACCCGTTTTTATATGTTTTTTAAAAAGTTTTTGATTTCAATGCGTGATTCTGTAATATTGCGTGATAATTGTTAATCTATTTCGGGTGTGACCAAAATGGTAGTTGGTTTCGATCCCAGGTTCATAATTCGGAGGGCGGTTATCATGGGATTTTACTTTTATTTTAATTGTTTTTTTTGTATTAATATTTTGTTTTGTTAATCGTACTTTAGGCGGGTTAAATTTTTTTTCTGTCTTGACCAAAATGGTAGCGTGGTTTCGAACCCAGGTCAGACATGTTACCTTACTTAGTAGTTATACGTCTTAGATTTACTTAATATTGTCATTTAAAATACCATTTACTTATTCATGCAGAGATTTTTTTTGAAAGTGAAGTGAAAATCAAAATAAATTGTAATCGCATTAAACTTTATAAACCTTATCAATGTGTGCTTGGATCATTATCCATTAATATGTATATTTGATATGGCCATTGTCTTGTCGACTGGCGCCCTTCTCAAATAAATTTGTCGGCAAGTGCAATCTCTCATATCGAATATCAAATAAACCAAACTATAGTAGATGATCAAAATAACAATGTATGCATAGTGAGCCAAAATAATTTTTAAACATGACTTACGTATATTTTGCTCACATATTTTTTTATATATATACTTGTATTAATGTAAATGCATTTTTTAGTTGTTTCAGGTGTCAGAGAAAGCCAGGTCAAGCTGTAAGTGTGTTATTTTAATTATATTGGGACAAAATAGCAGTGATATTTTAATGAAATATAACAATAAATAAAGTGAGGAGACTAATATGTAGTATAAATATTAAAGACAGACACGGCAGGATTTTATATATATATATTTTCATGTACAAACAGATACATATAGGCATAGGGTTAAGATAGGACCTCGTAAGGTAGGCAAAGTTAAATTTCTGAAAACATATAAATAAAACAGATAGTTGGAACTTAGAATAGTGACTTATTTTAGAAAGAAATCATTTTTTTTTGTGTTAATAACTAGTATAAAAATATACTTATCCAGATTGTTTATTAAAAGACAAACACATTTTACAAACAAAGTGAATGTTATATAACAAAATAGCCAATATTAGGCAAAAATGGACCAACCGAAGAAAGTTGCAGATTATGACAGCGATGAGGAGGTAATGCTCAACCTTCCAAATACAGCAACGTCGACTCATAGTGACCAAGAAAACAATGTGAAAGATCTCATCACAGAAATGAGACAAGAAAACAAAATGATGATGAACATGTTAAAACAATTCATGAATATGACATCACAAAGACTGGACCGTTTGGAGGAAAACATGGCGCTCCACCAACATACTATTGTAACAAAAGTATTGCCAGACGAGGATACTCACTTTAAATGGCAACCCCAACAGAAGCAAGATGATACACAACTTAAATCATTGATAGATAATGAATTAGGAAAGGATATGCATGCCTTGGACGTGTCAGTCAAGCATCAAATACAGGAGGGAGAAGAAAATGGACAGATGAATGTGGATAAAGAGGAAATGAACATTCATCAACAGATGAATCCAATCCAGGCGCAACAAGGCAACCAAATCCTTACGCCAATAATAATTAATCCGGTAACATCTCCTGTGGCAAAATTCGTACATATACAATGTTTTAGAGGGGAACCGGGTGGAAACCCTAGACACCACCTAGACAGTCTCAAAATGTTTTTTCAATTTCAGAATATGACAGAACAAGAAAAAGTGGCGATCTCCAGTCATCATTTAAATGAATCTGCCAGAGACTGGTGGAACACTCTGTCTATATAACCACAAACATTTATGGAATATGAGAAGGCAATGATGTCAATGTATTGGAGTGCAGAGCGGCAGGAAGGTTTGATGTATTCCATAATGCATGAAAGATACCCAGCTAACCATCAAGAGACTTATGCTCAGTTTTTTGTTAGGCAGGTAAATCGAATTAAAGCCCTAAGTGCATTCAATTATCCAGAAATGCAGATAGTAAGGATGATTAGGCACAACATGCCACTCTGGATAAGGAAAATATTAATAGGCACTCAAATGCAAGATATTCAAGGCACGATTCGGATACTAACTGACATTGACTATGGAAACTTAGAAGAAAACCAAAATGATAGGGTCATGAACCCGTCCAAAAGTACAAGGCAGTATATACCACCGGATCCTGGGAAATATGCAAATTAAAAATAGATACATACCATGTTAGACTAAATACAACACGGACCCGATTTAAGACATATTATATTGAATTATGATAAACCGTTAGATATAATAAAGTAAAGAAAACACCGTAGGTAGTAACAAATTAAATATTACAGCAAATAAAGAGTAGGTTTGAACTCACCTGGCACAAAATTCTTACCTCTGACCTGAAGCAACAGCATTTTTTTTAACATTTTTTTTTGCTCACTAACTATTGGGAAATGAAGCAATGGATCTGAAGTCCAATCCATGCTTCACATCTTCCTATAAACTTGATTAATATTGTAAACCTAAATTAAGTTATAGTCCAATATCAGCAGGGTTTTGCATTACAGCTAAAATTAATTACGTTTATTAAATTTGTATTTGCTTTTAAATATTTTCTTTTAAATAAATTCCATTGTAACATTAAATTGCTGTTAAAAATATTACTTGTGAAAACCGTTTAGTCAAACATATATATACATCAAGCATATATATATGAGTTAATGCAAAATTCTGCTGAAATAAAATGCTTATTTTATTAAAAGAAATAAGAATGTATTTTACTTTTTGTTCAAATATTTAGTATGATTTGATTTTGAGATAAGCCCACCAACATTTTCTAAAAGAATGTATATTTTTAATTAGTTAAGCCCATTCAAGTCAAATTAAAGATGGCCTTGTCTTTCTTTTTTTAATTAATAAAATCCCAAAGTTTAAAGAAAGAAATTTAGAGTAAAAAAGTAAAAGTTATTTTTAGAAGGTGTTACTTTGAAACAAAGGAGCATGGGGAGGCTTATCAAGATCTCAGATCATACAAACAATAGAAGGTAGCTGACAGAGAGGGTATAAATAAAAGGGAGAACAAAAGATTAGGCAATCAGAGTTTCCTTTTGGAACAAGCAATCAGAATTTCCTTTTGGAAAAAGTTCATTCAGATTTACCTTTTGGAAAAGATCAGTCATTCAGATTTTCCTTTTGGAAAAGATTATTCATTCAGAGTATTCTTGCGGGCTGTCAGATTGCTCCGTGGAGAACTTTAGAAATTTTGCTGTTGCCTGTTGTGATTTTATTATATGAATTCGATGGAGTCTACCATGCTTGGCTAGGCAAATAAATAACTTTGTCTACCGCTGAGGGTTCCTCAATACCAGAAAAATGCCGTAGTATTTACTCAATCGTCATCTGAACTCTGTGCCGTGTCTGGAGGACTTTTTGTGAAACCATGCGACCGATTTCCACTTTCCTTGTCCGGACAAACACATCTCATCAGATGGATCAAGCTACGCCCGTCGATGGAACATGACCAAGGAATAAGGACGGTAATCATATCTCTCCTCATGAACTATTTATTATGCTACCCTTTTTGTCCATACTTTTTATAATTGCTTCCTTGAATATTTATGAAATGTTTGTTTAATGATATCTATAATGTAACTATTTTTATTAGACTAGTTAGATATATGTATATGTGATCATCTATCTAGATATTTAACCCTTTTTCCTTCGCTATTCTTCATTACTCCCATGTGTAAATATTTTAATTCTATTGCGGTTAAGTTTATTAGTTAATTGTTCATATAAAAATCCCTTTCCAGTTTTATTCATATTTGTAAAATTTAGTACGAGTAAGTTTCCTTTTTTGTTTGCCAACTTGATCTCGATAATGCTTCTTTTGTCCGCCATTAGCTTCTTACATATGTCAGATTTAGCGATATACATCTAAATCATTTTAAAACTCTGTTTTAGCGCAAAGCAATTAGAAACTGCTTTGCGAAAGATTTTTATTATTGCACTTTATCGAGCAGATTCGAGTTGACAATGTTTAATAAAGCTGGGAAGGAAAGATTTAGACCGCAAGCATATTAATCTGGTTTTCATTGTCTCATTAGTTATTCATTAATTTCGGGGAATAGCGAAGGCTATTAAATTATTAATAATATTTCAAATGTCATTTATTAAAGATATTTATTTAACTAAAAAGCTTGAGTTTGCTAGTTATCTTTCAATGCTTTGTTTTACTTTTAAATGATCCAGGCACGCAAAACACATATTTCTAAGTATTTTTGCACATTTAACTATTAAGCTCCGTAGGTGGTTCTGTCCATGTCTCCCGCTGATGCTAAGCTCGTGGCTCGGTAAGAAAATATCTATGCGTGTCTCAGATAGGGTTGTTCGGTTCATGATAGCTTCGAGACTAGACGAATAGGGCAGAGGTCATAGTATTCTTGGTTTAATATCTCGCATATGGGTGGCCTCGAGGTACTTTTGCCTAGTATTCGAACTGGGTTAAATCAACGTACATCATCTGACTGTCACAATATATATCTCCCACACATATATGTAATCAGTGCTCATAATAAATGTTTATTGATTTAGTTACAATTTTTATTAATTTTATCTTAGAGAAATTTTTGTTTGACCTTTTTTTTTTTGAGTACATTTTTTACTTGAAAAGAATACATATTTTAGGTCACACTCCATTTTCAATAATATAATAATACATCACAATTTACTAAAATTCTCTTTGTGTAATATCTCATAAGCTGTTCCTACTGTTTGATATTTATTTGAGTACACTTTTTATTTGAAAAAATACATATTTTAGGTCACACTCCATTTTTCAATAATATAATAATTAATATATAATAATATTATGGTAGTCATGGAGAGATAGTACTGCTGCCATCAGATGGCACTGCAACACCATAAATAACCGGCCCGAAGACTGCAAATGATAAATTTATATAAGAAAGTGGCTGAAAATTGACAAATAAAAATGCCTGAGTTAATATATATCCAAGAAATACATTGAAAGTACAAATTATAAAAGAAAACCAAGAAAATGCTCTAAAATTCAAATTAAAAAAAAAAAAAAAATCAATGAAAAACGAGATAGACTTACCCCCCCCTAAAATCCAAATTTCTTCACTTGAATCGAAAAATAAAAATGCTTGAGGATATATATATATATATATCCAAGAAATACATCGAAAGTACAAATTATAAAAGAAAACCAAGAAAATGCTATAAATTTCAAATTAAAAAAAAAAAAATCGATGAAAATACGAGATAGACCTACCCCCCCCCCGTAAAATCAAAATTTCTTCACTTAAAGCGAAAAATAAAAATGCATGAGGATATATAGAACCAAGAAATACATCGAAAGTACAAATTATAAAAAAAAAAAAAAAATGCCATAAAATCCTATAATAATTCAAATTTAAAAAATAAAGAAGTCGGTGATAATTCACAAAGAAACATGGCAGACAAAGAGCGGGAAATCCAAAAACATCAAAATATTTTATACCTTTCAACATAATATGCATCTACGATCATATTGAAAAGCAATTGATTGTTCTCTGGCTTTCAAATTATTGCATATCTAAATTGAGCAATAATATTTAAATAATCAAAAAATAATACACAAAAAATAATTATCAACCCCTCCCCCAACTAAGAAACATGGCATAAATTTCACCCCTCCCCCCAAAGTAGCTGAAATTGACAAATTAAGTCGATGGTGTAGATTTTTGAAAAATCTACTAAATACTTAAAAAAAAAAATCTCAAATTATTTAGCTTTAAAGCAATTAATTGTTATCTGGCTTTCAAATTATGGCATATCTAAATTGATCAATAATATTTAAATAATTAAAAAGCAATACCCAAAAAATGGTAATCAATGTAAGAAAGCAATACACAAAAAATAATTACCAAAGTCCTTCCAATCATTTGTAGTAGGCACTTGAATGTGTTCATCATAAAAATCCATTAAGAAGAACATTATTTTGATTTAGAGTTCACATTTTAAATAGTAACAGAAGATTGAGTAATGGTGGTTATTTTGTGTAAAAAAATACAGCAAAGATGGCAGAATTTTGAAGCTTTGAACACACTTGATGGCAGAATTTTGAAGCTTTGAACACACTTGAATACTAACAGAAGATTAAGTAACGATGGTTATTTTGTGTAAAAAAATAGCAGATTAAAAAAATAATTTAACAGAAGATATCTACAAACACTAGCAGAGTTATTTAAAGAAAGTTACGCACACATATATAATATCCCAATGCAATTTAAAAATAATAAATGATTGTTCAGCATTTTGCCAGAGAGAAATATTTTCTTTAAAATGTAACTATATTTTGTGCATAATAAATATATATAAGATGCATATTTAATTATGTTTTATTTAAACAAAGTTGCAAATGCATCTACATTTTTTAATGTGAGATGTCTAATTACCAATGTGAAATCCACCTCTCCCCCCACAATAGCTTCAATTGATAAATTAAGCCTGCGTAGATTTTCAAAAAATATACTAAATACTTTTCAAAGAAAAGTCTTTCAACATCAAATTATTTAGCTTTAAAGCAATTAATTTTTTTCTGGCTTTGAAATTACGGCATATCTAAATTCATTAATATTATTTAATAATTAAAAACCAATACACAAAAAATAATTATCGATGTCTTCCTTCATTTATAGTAGGCACTTGGATTTTTTCCAGTTTTTTTGGTTCAAGAAATTGTTTTTCATGTGAAAATCACATCACATTTCATTTTGAAAATACAAAGAGTGACGTGCCATAGAAAAAGATTATTTGCAGAATATAAATCCATTAGCTGTCTCCCAAAATAAAATAAAAAATGGAGCCGACTTTAAATGAAATTTATTTTTACAATTACCATCTAACGTCCTCGCAAAAGCTTGAAACTGGTTAATAATATCTTAAACATTTCATCATATATGTATGCTATATGAGATTCTTAGGAAAATGCTGAATTAAATTCATATGCATATATCAATTAAATATAATCGCACCGTAATATATTAAATCACAGTTTGTTCTTTCAAAATGAAATATGACGTATTAGACATTTTACATGAAAAGTATAATTTCTAAAGCCAACAAATTTAATCAAAATGTACCTAAACTAGACTTTTGAAATACCTGCTTAGTTTTACAAAGACATTAATTATTTTGTACTGCTAGAAATAGAAGTCGTTGGAATAATTTTTATTTTTTTGAGAGGGTTAATAAGAATTATTTTCTGATGCAGAAGAATACAACATTAAATATGCACAAACTTTGAGGCAACATTTCAAAATCCCACTCTGAAATCTCAGTAGCAGCTGAAATTTAAGTATCATCTTTTCTGTGATATTCGTTTTTTTACTCAAAATGATGAAAGTTTGAGATCTACCAAAGACAGAACTTGAAGAAGTGGAGTTCCTCCATAGTAAAAGTGTGCATTAATGGTCATGAAATGAAGCTTTATGTGAGTGCAAGGGCACAATGGAAGTGCAACATTAAGGCATGTCAATGTCGCATAGCACTTCGGAAAGAAACCTGGTTGGAAGGTTGCAAATTGTCATTTGTCACAGTCATCCGAATCATTTATTAGTGGAGCAAAAACCAATTGACCATGTATTCGGGAAAAAATGATTTGGATTTGGACAGGAAGACTCGTTGCATGGAAACAATATTTAAGAGAAGCATGTAAAGAAAGTCTGCTATCTCGCCCATTCTGCAAAATTGGAGGCCCAGGAAAAATTGTAGAGGTCGACGAAACTATCCAGTAAACATAAAAATCAACAGGGAAGAATTCTTCCACAACAGTGGTTATTTGGCCGTTTATGTAGAGAAATGAGTGTTTCATTGTTGCTATTCCAGATCGAACAGCATCTGTTCTAGATCTCATTAAACAACATGTAGCACCAGGATCCACCATATATACTGACTGCTGGAAGGCCTACAAAACTGATGTATTGAATGCTGCAGGTTTCCAACACTTCAAATCATTCGTACAATTTTGTTGATCCTACTAATGGGGCCCATACTCAAAATGTATAAAGACTTTGGGGGCTTTTAAAATGTAATAAATGAGAGCGGGGGACCACTTGACATTATCTGGATTCATACTTAGACGAATTCATGTGGCGACAATTGCATGATGGTGAAGATCTATTTGATGCAATATTGCAAGCGATTAATATACCATCAACCTAAATTTTACAATTTCTAAATTATAATCTGCTAATTTCTGCCATCTTTGCTGTAACCACCATTACCTAATCTCAAACTATTTAAAGTGTTAAAATCTGTTCCAAAATGCTTCAAAATTCGGCCATCTTTGCTATATTTTTTTACACAAAATAACTATCGTTACTTAATCTTCTGTTAGTATTCAAGTGTGTTCAAAGCTTCAAAATTCTGCTATCAAGTGTGTTCAAAGCTTCAAAATTCTGCCATCTTTGCTGTATTTTTTTACACAAAATAATCATCGTTACTTAATCTTCTGTTAGTATTCAAGTGTGTTCAAAGCTTCAAAATTCTGCCATCTTTGCTATATTTTTTTATACAAAATAACCACTGTTATTTAAACTTCTGTTACTATTTAAGTGTGTTAAAAGCTTCAAAATTCTGACATCTTTGCTGTATGTTTTAGACCAAATAACCACCGTTACTCAATCTTCTGTTACCATTTAAAATATGAACTCTAAATCAAAATAATGTTCTTAATGGATTTTTATGCTGAACACATTCAAGTGCCTTCTACAAATGATTGGAAGGACTTTGGTAATTTTTTTTTGTGTATTGCTTTTTTACATTGATTACCATTTTTTGTGTATTGCTTTTTAATTATTTAAATATTATTGATCAATTTAGATATGCCATAATTTGAAAGCCAGATAACAATTAATTGCTTTAAAGCTAAATCATTTGAGATTTTCTTTTTTAAGTATTTAGTATATTTTCAGCTACTTTGGGGGAAGGGGTGGATTTTACACGTTTCTTAGTTGGGGGAGGGGTTGGTAATTATTTTTTGTGAATTGCTTTTGGAATATTTAAATATTATTGCTCAATTTAGATATGCAATAATTTGAAAGCCAGATTAATTGCTTTTCAATATGATCGTAGATGCATTTTTATGTTGAAAGGTATAAAATATTTTGATGTTTCTGGTATTTCCCGCCCTTTGTCCGCCATGTTTCTTTGTGAATTATCACCGACTTCTTTATTTTTTAAATTTGAATTATTATAGGATTTTATAGCATTTTCTTGTTGTTTTTTTATAATTTGTACTTTCGATGTATTTCTTGGATATATATATCCTCATGCACCTCACGCATTTTTATTTTTTGATTTAAGTGAAGAAATTTTGATTTGGGGGGGGGGGGTAGGTCTTTCTCGTATTTTCATCGATTTTTTTTTTTTTTAATTTGAATTTTATAGCATTTTTTTGGGTTTTTTTTTATAATTTGTACTTTCGACGTATTTCTTGGATATATATTGCCTCAGGCATTTTTATTTGTCAATTTTCAGCCACTTTCGTATATAAATTTATCACTTGCAGGCTTCGGACCGGTTGTTGATGGTGTCGCAGCACCATCTGACAGCGGCAGTACGATCCCTCCACGACTACCGTTTGATATTTACTTGAGTACCCGTTTTACTTGAAAAGAATACATATTTTAGGTCTCACCCCATTTTTCAATAATATAATAATATATGATGATAATATAATATAGTAATACATAAAAAATTTACTAATGTTCTCTTTGTATAATATTTTGTAAACTATTCTTGTTATTTTTCCCTCACTAAAAACCAAACATATTTTTAACAGATACCCTGCATGGAAGGACAACGAAACATTTCTAGCAGATATCCTGGTACTTTCAAAATTCAGAATTTGTGAACTAATGTAAAAATAAACATTTTAAAAAATATTAAAAATATTTTTTTTCTTAATTTTTTTTTAGCTAATGACTATTTTATCAGCTTCATTATGTTCTTTCATATTTGCTCTTTATAACAATGTACATATTTTTATATTTATTGCATTCAAACCCAAGATATACTGTAAATTATATTAATTGTAATTTTCTTTTAAAATTCAAAATAGAGTATTGCATGTCAAAGAGATAATAAGCAGTTTGGAGCTATTTATTCCTAGCTCGAA
The DNA here is from genome assembly GCA_028023455.1 of Epiperipatus broadwayi. NCBI lineage: Eukaryota > Metazoa > Onychophora > Udeonychophora > Euonychophora > Peripatidae > Epiperipatus > Epiperipatus broadwayi. The sequence goes on from JAQFVV010000208.1 coordinate 1,440,877, forward strand.
AATCTTTGATTAAAATTCAGATAAATAGCAGTCTTATGATTTCAATTTTCTTATGCCAAAAAAAAAATCCCAATTTGTTGTCTCACCCCAAATACATTAGATACTTAATACATGCAAGATAGCTTTCCTTTTAACCAAAGAATTATTAACTTCTCTCTTTAATATTAATCATTTTTTCTCATCTTTATTTAAAGGGGGAATAATAATTTTGGCAGTTCTATATTTTTCTAAAAATGATACAACTTTTGTTCTGGCTTCAAAAGAAAAAGACAAAACTTTTCAGTTATATTCTTTATTTAATCATAATTTAGACAATGATAACTACGATTTAATTTTTTGAGTATGCCATAATTTTTCTCAAATCTTTATATAATGGTTCAAGTGTAAACTATGGCATGAATACTGAAATGCAGATAGTAGCAAACTGTATTACCATGTGTTTTTAGCACACACATATATAATTGCATGTGCATATATCAGGGGTCCCCAACCTTTTTGCACTTAAAGAGCACATTCTATAATACCGGGCAGGTGGCGGGCTCCATTTATTTTTTTCAACCAGATGGCGGGCACCATTTATTTTTTCAATGTAAATTTATAGTTGGATATTGTTAATAATACACATAATGTACAAAAAAATATTTATTTCAAAAATAAAATTTTAACATATAATTAACGTTTATATTTTTATGCTATAAAAATATAGTATATGCCCTACAATTTGATTACAATATAATACAATAATTTACAAGAAATTTTAAAAATTAAACTTATTTGTATCAGATAAATAATTTTTTATCGTGTTCAGATAGCGGCGGGCACATGTAAAATGGTCTGCGGGCGCCGTGGTGCCTGCGGGCATAGGGTTGGGGACCCCTGGCATATAGTATATACAACACAAAAAGTGTACAATCCACATGTACACAGATGTATATACAAGCTATGCATGCACTCCAAACTAAAAATTAAAATGTAGACAATTAGAATTCCTTCTTTAATTTCTCTTTTTTTGGTTAATATTTTGATTGCAGTCAGCTACTATTCAAAAGCAGGTGTAGAGAATTCCACCTGGAATTCAGATTAGCTTTTAAAGCTTTCTTATAAATTAGGAACTTTCCACCAAATGCTGGAAAATAGTTCATAAACATTCCATCCATGCACACACACCAAAAGAAAATTAATGCAGTTTTTTCCATATATCCATTTATACTTTTGTATTCTCACTATATAGATTTATAAAAAAGTATATAATATTCAACTTCATATTTATTTCTGAAGAATCTTTTAAATGATTATAACTGCTCTACTGGTAATGTTTGGCTTATGTATTTCATAGTTAGAATTCATCTGCTAGTAAATTTGAGGAAACTCTGACAGTTGCTTTGGATAAGCTTCCATAACATTGTCTTCCAAATGAATTCTGCAAGTAGATATTTGGCATTCTTTCAAGTCTTCCACTAAGAGGAGATGGAATTTACCTAACATCTTACTTATTAATACAATCCTATTTTAACTCTTTATCTTATTTTTTTCTTAGAAATGCTTTTTCTATTACCTCTGAACTAATTCACACTTTTGATAATAATAGCAAAAATTCATGATAACGTTATCTACTAACATCAATTTCGTTTTTCTTCTCTTCAACAAAGTTTTTCATTAAATACTAATCTTAAAAAAAAAAAAATCAATAAGCGAATATTAATTTAAGCTTAATTCTTCTAAAAATGAACCTGATCTCATTTTTAAATAACCCCAAAACTGTGAATCTAATTTTTGTTTCTTAATTTTTACCCCTCCAGTTTAGCAAAATTGATTTCCTTTGCTTTCGATCATCTTAGGTAAGATCATATTTCTTCTAATGCCATAAATTGCTTCCCAGAATCATATATTTTTTTCTTCTTACTATTTAGAACCAATAAACTTAGCTTTTTTAGAGATTAACACATATGTAGATTGGAGAACACACCAGACTCCATTCTACTTGTTAAATTTAATTATGCTAATAAAACACACACATACAAATGGCTTTATTATTCAGTTTATAAGAAGTTCGAGCACCAAAGGCCAGAACTTATATTGATCTGAGAATTTATATTCCTAAGTTTGATACTACCACTGTATTACACCATGCAAGAAAAAGATAATCGAATAGCTTTATTACTCAAGATTGTAAAAAGTTTGAGTGCCAAAATGGTCAGAACTGAAATCAATCTGAGCCCCCCCCCCCCGCAGTCTACTCCCTCTATAAACTTCCCTCATTTCCTATTATACTACCAAACACTGATTTATTTTTTTTAATCTACAAATACATTTCTTTAATTCTTTCCAATTTAGAAATAACAAATTTATTCCCCTGTTGTATTACATTATCCCTATACAATTCATTTCAATGTACAACTTTTGGCTAAAGCTATATGTACTTTTTTAATTGTTCAATTATGAAATTTTTCATTTCATGATATTTCCACTAATTATAATAGTCAATCTTTTAAAAATATAATATTAACAAATATTTTTTTTTCTTTTAAGTATAGAATGAACCTCTTTATTCTTATTTTTTGAATAGATTATTCCTTTTGTCAGATATTTCCACCCCCCCTCCCAAAAAAAAAAATCTATCATACTCAGATATGTAACAACAATAAAGGATATCTTTAAAAATGAACTTCTACAAAGCTGCAATATTTTTCTTAAATTTGATCTTTTGTGAGAACAATCAGCCTGAATTTTTAAGATAGCAAAAATCTTAATTTAAAATTAATCTATTTCAGATCAAAAGTTGAACCAAAAAACTAACAATCAATCTATAACCTAATCTTAAATGATATCATATAAATCATTTTAAAGATACTTTCAATCAGAAATTTGTCTTAATGGTTACAAAGACCATCTAAAATTTTAACTGTTTAAAAAGTTTCTATTCATTCAATTGTTAAATAAATGCGAATGCATACAACTAAATTTTACTTTAAAGACACATTATTTATCAAAAATGAAAAAAAAACCCTACTACAATTATCCTGCCATTAAAATGCATTTCCCCCTCTATTTGTACTATTACTTTTAAAATCATATAATGTATGTGTAGAAGAATTACAACATCTGAAAAGATATTACTTATTATGGTCACTGAGCAGATATCGTAGACTCGATAATATATATAAATGTATGTTTGAACAAATTTATTACTTGAAAATTATCAGTTACCAATAACAACAAAATCTAATTTTACATATATAAACCACTAAATAGGCTATAAATTATTATAAAATGTAAAACAATTAATACATGATGATGCTTATTTTTTGTTATAATTTACAACAATATTGATATAAAACCACTAAAGATCATATGATCACCATTTCTTATGTTTGCTCATCTCTGGCTTGCACTGAGTGGCACTACTGTATGGAGAGTTTTGCCTGTTTCAATATTGATATACTTGTACAATTATCATTATCTTAAATTAGCAACAGGAAAGAATTTTGCCTTTGGTCTTAGACATTGGCTCATCTTCCTTTTAACTTCTTAAGCATTATGCAAAATTACAAAAAACTTGATGCAACAATTACTACTCACTATTAGCAGAAAACATTTTTTTGTGAATAACCTTTGCACAAAGTCCTTTTGTCCAAAATAATAAAATAACAGCACAGAGCTTTTTGATAGTGCATTCTCAGATATAACGATCAATTTATCTTATGAAATCAGCCACTAAACATATATATATATCTGTTACATAAACTATGATCAAATGGTCTGGGCTGCTATCTAACAATACATCTAAAAAGTCCTTAATTTTTCTACTTTCATTTGAAGTTACATAGTGACTTTTATCAGCATTACTTTTTTTTTCTTTAGTTATCTGTTAATTATTCTTACCTTATATCATTTGAAGATTTTAAGATTGATGAACTGGAAATAGGTTTTGCTTGAAGTATTTCTTGATGCTGTAGAATAAAAAAAAACCCAATATATTGTAATGAGCACAGACGTCGTTACATTGTTTTTTTATTAGTAAACATGAAAAAAATAAAAGTTCGCAAATAAAACTTCTCTTTTTAAGAATTAAAAATTGAAAATTAAAATCCTATACTAAACTCGTATCTATATAATCGCACAGATGAAAAAAAAAATTATTAAAATAAAACTTTATTAAAAAAAAAAGAAAAAGTATTTTAAACCTAAATTGTCAATAAAGATTTAAAGATAAAAATATATCTTTAAGTTTGAAAACAAATTAATTGGTGTTATTGAAAAATGGAAATGATTGTTTTAATTAGTTAAATGTAAACTAGCCTTGGGCTTTAAATGTATAAGCATCGGTCAGATAGGAAAACAATAGAAACTAATAGTGAATGAAAGAAATCCATCGGGAAATCGGACCTCAACGGAAGGATCATCATCAACGATGATGTAATGTCCATTGAATCCTTAAAATTAATATAAAAGGAAAAGTTTGGAAATTATTAATTAGTTATTACGATGTGACTATAGGTGTTAGTGCAGAGTTGAAGGAAAAGGGATTGAAAGACGCACTTTCAATTCCTTCAGTTGTTCAAAAAAAAAATGAAACATCGTTTTCCGATATTGCGGGCCACAGGACATCAAGGCCCGGAAGAATACCATCAACCATAAAGGACCAGCGATTAACTGCACACCGATCTCCTTATGACTTTGTGGGATTAATACCTTCCATTACAAGAAATCAGAGCAAAATGGACATTTTTCAAAACAGTAAGAAATATATAATTTATGAACATTTCTAAACAAAAGAACTCTAAATACTAAATTTTTCAATATTTATAAATATAAGAATTTCCTATCTGACTAAAGTAGTTAAAATGTTATTTGATGTATTTCTTTTGTAAAATCATTTCCATTTATATTTTTTTTGTTCTTTAAGTTTTATTATGATTTCTGTTTTCCGATAAATTAAAATATATCAATGATAAACTTAAGTCGGGCGTGAATGGCTGTATATATTTGTAAAGTTATATTAGGGGAGGGTAATCTTAGGTTATTCGTGTTGTTGTTGAATTGGGTCAATGGATTGGATATATTGATGTAGTTAGTAGATGTAATGCAAGATTCGCTACGGGCAGAATCGCTGGTATACGCCGCACACTTCCTCTTGCCTGGGGAATGCAATCGTAAGTTGGCAAAATGACCGCAATCCGTTTCTATGGAGTTTTTTTTTTATTGTTCTTCCTATCTGACGAGAGTCAATGTCTTATCTTAACCTATTTTGTGTTGCTGTATTTGTATTACATTGAATACATCGATATATCAGATGGATTGACGCCAGTTTGACTGCGAACTTTTAGCCTAAGATTAAATGGGGAATGTTTTATCTTCAAATGCAAATCTATGTAGTCTATTCATACTCGACGCTAAATAAAAATGCATTAAATTTAAGTTGGGTATAGACGTTTGCATGGGTTCGTTACCGGTTGATTATGTTTTTGGTTTTCATATTTGATCAAAATATATAGACATTCGGTAAATACTGATATCTTACGGTGAGTATCTAAGATGTATTTATGTCGGATGTCTTTTAAGTTATTGGTGTGAATGCAGTGTCTTATGATGAACACCATTGGGTTTCTTGTATTCCCTATGCAATTGACGGTATCAATGATTTTGTTTTTGATCGTTTATGTTTATTTTGAAATGTTTTTTGACCATGTAATCTATGTAACCGATCTATACTCAACATTAAAAACACATTTTATAAACCCATCTGTGCGAACTTATTAAAAAAATTAAAATGTAAATTTATAAAAATTAAATGTAAATTAAAATCAAAAATCAAAGTTAAATTTTAAAATGTAAAACTAATACTAAAATAATTTTAAATCTTATATATATGTGCATAAATAAATGTTTGTGTGTAAATTACTGGCAGTGGCTTATTTTATTCTTTTTCTATATATTCTTAGATAAGAATTTATTATAAATATAAATCTCTGCTACTCCCTGAGCTAGTGACAATGGGTTAATGACCGGAATCAAAATTTATAAATAAATAAAAAAAAATAAATTTTTTTTTTTTGACTTACGTATCTGCCTACTTTATAAATTTTTCTAGGTTCAAATGCCTAGATGGCGCCCTGTAGTGCAATTTACGGTAAGCTCCTATTCTCCAGATCGTTATAATATATACTCATTAAATTCATTAATGGGGATATTGTTATATTATTTAGTGACTTCGATTACAGTAACTAATTTCTAAATGTAAATTATTCTTCCATTGTAGTTCTTATAAGAAAAAAATATCTCGGAAGCTATCATTGATTATTATAGATCACAATGCAGCAAAATAATTCATAAATTCGGATCAAATGATTTATACTTTTATTCTATAGATAGTGTACTATAGAGATTTCACTGCTGAGAAAGCCAATACTTTTGATCTTTTAACTGTACAATTATTGTTTTTTTTTAATTAATATATTAAAAGTATGTTATTACTAATAAAAACAAAGAATACTATTACTTTATACAATGTAAATACAATATTTTACTATTGACGTCCAACTGTCATCTTCAGAGGTGTAATACATACAATAAATACTCTATCATAACAAAATAAAAAAGATTTTATGATATTGCATGCAAAATTTACATTTATAAAACCATAAATTAAAAAAACCTGTGATGTGTAGAGGTAGCATTAGCATGTCTGTCTGTTATCCAAGCCCTGTGTTCAGATTTGGTTCAGATAAAACTTGAAAATTTGCTCAGCTTAAAAATTTTTTTTTCAGGTTCCATAACTAACCATCCAGTATTAGTAGGTAATTAGGTTAGTAGATATTTTTAACTAGAGAGTAAAACAAGAATGTATAAATATTCAAAACTTTATCACTCAACAATAAATAAGCCCATTAATTAATGTCTTTACTTTCCCTCTACTCCTCTATGAGGTGCTGTTTGCAGAAATCTCTATCTGATAGTGGACAGATTAAAGACTGTTTAAATAGAATAAAATACTTTTTATCTGCTGATATTTATGATTTTAAACCTAAGTTTATTCATCAATGAATAATGATGGTACAACAGAAAACTTGCAAAATAAAAATCTATAGTACAGCCAAAAAGAAATATAAATAAAAAGCCACCAATAAGATATCCAAAAGTAAAAGGTGGGCTTAGTGCATCAATGCTTATATGACTAATCCAGATTAACATGAAACATTTACCTTCTAGCTAATGAAATACTCTTTTATTGATCACAATTGGACAGCTAATTTGGTGCCTATGGATCATATATCTGAGGGAAAAAATTCTAAAAGCTGTTAGTACTTAATATTTTTTTTCACAAGGTAAACACAAGATGAATACAAATTTGATTTATGGACATGAAAGCAAATAAGCTGTTATTCATTTTTACATATCAATTTAGTATTGACATATAAAAATGCTATAGTAATTACTAATAATAAACTAATACAGCATTTTTATTTACTACCATGCTTATCCTTTCTATTAATTTTTTTAATTTAAATCTTATCTTTCCATATTCATTGCTCAGGTTTATTTTCTTAAAAAGCATTGTTAAAATGAGCTAAATCAAATAACTTTCATAAAGTTATCTACTTGAACATTAGATAATATAATACTGAAATCAGGAATGCACAAATAAACTTAACAAATATAATTATTAATAAAAGAAGACTGAACATATACTTTATTATAATTAAAGATATAAAAAAAAACTATAGTATTTATTTATTTATTAAGAAAAAAAATGAGACCACTGAAATAATGAAACATATAAAAATACAGTACTTTTGTATTAGTCCAGCAATGAAATTTTAGTCTTAATTAAATTCATTATGATTATTTATGACTGTTAGATAATTGATAATATTTAATTAAGTAAATTTAACTTTCAAAGATTTGAAAAATCATAAATAACAACTCCACTTTCTGTATTAATGCCAATTTATTTACAAGGCAAAAAATGTTATATTTAAAACATCAGTGGTAGTTGCTAGAAGTTAATAAAGAATGTATGGTACATATAAAAATACTCTATAGATCTTCAACAACTAATCGTTGAAAGTTAAATTTACTTAATTAATTAAATGCTATCAAATATTTAGAAATCATATATAATCATAATGATTTTAATAGAGACTAAAATTTCATCACTAGACTAATACATAAGTATCAAAAATACTAACCAATCAGATTCAACAAGTTACCAAGAATGAAGTAGTAATAAAATCTGGCTTTTCAATTTCAGACTGAATGTTTGCATCATTGTAAATTAAATATCAAAAGACAGATTCCGCAAATCTGTTCAACAATCTATTCCAATCTTTTTTATTCTCTGCCCTACTTTTCAAACATACAAAGTTAGACTTTTTTCTAAAATCATCTACCATCCCCTTTTCCATAATATCTTATTAGTTTTTTAATAAACAATCTTTTTTTTCATTTTCATTGTTCAACATTTGAACAATGTAACCCCATCCTTTCAAACTTTACTATTCTCTTCTAAATTTACATCTCAATGTTTATCGAGATCTTTCTTCCAAATTGTCCAAAGATTTAAGTGATTCTAATTATATTGCAAACACACATTTAACAAGTCTCTGTCTTAAATTTAATAAAATGGGCTATTATATAGCTTCCTTTTATTATTAAAAGTTCATTAAACCATTGCAATCCTCATTTTAATAAACTAATCAATATTTCTATTATCAGATAAAGAGTTAAAAAAAATATTTTAACAGACAAATTTTATTATTTTTCACAGCAACTATCTATCGTGTTTAATATTTTATTACCTCCATTTATAACCATTAATTTAAAACATTCAATTCCAACCCTTCTATGAATTTCATTAATTTTGTTAAAGTCATTTTCAGTATCTATAAGTATTTCAATATTAATAGAATAATTGCTATGAGTTTTCCTACCCATGAAGTTAACACCATTCGTTAAACCAACAATCATACAGTGATTTATTTAAATAAATAGACATCTTTGTCATATATCTCTTTATCTATTTCTTTTTATAAGAAGACAATTTAATCTTAAACACAGACCTTGATTCATATCCGAATAATTGTGTCCCCTTCCAATCTTTATTCCTTTCTTTGAAACATACTACAAAATAATTGAATTTCTTCTATCAAATGCCTTTTCAATTTTCTCTTCCTGTATACATTTTTCAACAAGCATTCATCATTCTAGTTGCATCTAGTACTTTCAGCCTTTCCAAATCCAATATACTCTTCAGATATCTATTTAATAATCTAAAGACAAAACTTAAGATAAAAGTAGGATATATTATGCTAAAATCCACATATCACACCTGTTTAAAGAAAGTATAACTATTGAGGCAAAAATTCAACTCATTCACCTCAGAAATAAATTAAACAATAATTGAATAATTTGCTTCTCAGAAGATAGATATTAGAGCATCAGAAATGACAGATTTGAGTCACATTCTATGGAACTTTAGTCCTTGGATCCATTACTCTATCGTCACATTAAATCATGCTGTCTGTAAAGCAAATTACAAATATTAAACAATCTTCTCATTCCCTCTATCATAAATTACATGGAGCCAATCTTTATTTCAGTTATTATTTTTTACAACCATACTATCAGTTAGTGTACAACTCATTTTGTTTTACCTATTTCTTTTCTTATTAGTATACATAAGAACATATTATCTTCATAATATAAATTTTATATATTCTTTCTATCTTTTTAGTTTCAATATATTCTCTATTAATATTTTAACCATTTTGACCTAATTATGGTTTAGTTACTATAATCCTGTTTTTCCCATTCAAAATATTTTATTTTACTATAAATTAAATCATGTACTTTTAGTTAATTATTTTATTATTATTATTAATTACATTCTCTTTCTAAGCACATAACTTTAACTTTGTCAGTTATATATCTCAACTCATTATTAACCTTTCTATACATATTTTTATCCATTTCAGGATTTACATTATTCTATCTTTTTGGGTCACACATTTTCATTTATTGTCTTATCATTAAATCAAGTTATTTTTATTAAAAATTCATTTAAAATTTTTTTCTTGAATATTTATTAATTTTTAGCATTTGGATTGACATTATTTTTTTTTCATCCAATAATTTGAAAAAAATCTAATGTTCCATCTCTTTATTTTATTACCAACCATTTCTTTCTTGGTTTGGAGTTTTTTCTTAAAATTTAATTCTTTCATTATTAAATTATAATAAAAATTTCTGTCACCCCTATAAGGCTTACATGCATTCTTAATGCAATTCTGTAAATATATTCTGAAACAATCTTTTTTTTTATTATGAGGACTTTCAATGCATATGTCCCTTTTATGAATTTTAAATCATAGATTCATCATTAACCCTGTGTTATTCTTCCTTACAATAATTTATAAACCATTCATCTTCTAACCACAATCTGTATTCTCCTGTAGTATTATCATTTTTTCTCTGATTTACTACATTACAATCCCTATTATTTTGAAATATGAATTTTTTTTCTACAGTACAGGCTTTTTCATATCTGCATTTATATATGTAATATATAGGGGGTTTGAACTCAGACTTTCACATGACCTCAACCATCCATGCTATCTCATACTGCTGATACATTTGATCATACACATGTCGAAAAGATAAATAATCATCAACACACATATTTTGTGCTAAACCAGCACTCGTCAGTTGGTCAAGATTATCATCACACATATATATAATCAAAGCTCAACTTATATTAAGATAGCCAATCTTCAAACTTTAATGGACAGGCTTCAAACTACTCCACCCCACAACTCTTCAGCCGTCCATTTCATTGAAAATCTGATATGGAATGCTCAAATCCCTATTATTATAAGTTAACTCTTTCTGTTCTCATTTTCAATTATTTCATATATTATCTTTGTTTCTGCAGTAGATTAAATAATTGGCATGCATATATGTATGACCACTATGTCCCTTAAAATAATTGTTTTATGATTAACAACCTATATTATATAGGTCAGCAATTTATAAGGTTATTTCATCTAGCTTTTTAATAGAATACTTATTACATTCAAATATCAGCCTTTCAAGCTAATTGAGCACGCACCTTTTGAGAGTGTTAAATAAATGGATACTTTCCTCTTCAATCCAAGATATAGTATTTATGCAGGAATAAAAAGGATCTCTTATTCCTACAACTCAAATTCTTTTCTATGAGAAAATCTGAAGAACTGTTGAGGAGAGCGTGAGTAGAATTCTCAATTTAAATTACTATTTACGATGTTTTTTGACTGAATGACGTCGGTGAAATTGCTTAGAATTTACTAAACATCATTCTTACTGAAACTTAATTATGAGTAAATAAGCAATTATTTTATCTAGCGCCGTGTTTACAATTCTTATATTTGCATTGGCTTTCAGTATAATAAACTCATTTCTTTTCTCATCTTACATTCTCTTTGTTTCACAGAGATCTATAATAACTTTACTTACTTCAAATAATAGATTAATAATTTCTGTCATATTTATAGCTGTAATATTTTATATATACTCTTTCATTTAAATTCAAGATAAATTGTGAAATGGATTGGTGTACTTAATCCTGGAAAACAAACTTCTGTTAAGATAATATTCTGTTTGCTTTTCTAACATATCCAAAATGCAAATAGAAAAATTTATTCTTGTCATTTTGCATCATCAACAATAATAATAAAAAAATATACATTTGCCTATAGCTTTCAGATTTTTTTAAATACTAACCATAGGTAATTACTATATTTAATTATAGTAAAACAATCATAAAATACCACATTTCAGGGTAAAGATTTCCCCAACTGCTGGTCCAACTGTGAATAATGAAAAAGAGCCAATTGACAGAGAATGAGACCCTGAGCAGTTTTTCAGCCTTGATTACTGTCAAATTAAAAAGTCAAAGATCAATTTACTAAAAAATGTTACATAGTTAATTGGGTTAGATATTGGGAACTAGAACATGAACTTTTTCCAAGTTTATCAGGCCTGAATTTGAATTCAGACCACATCAAGCACATGCAATACCAATTTATCACAAGACCCTAATTATAGACATAAATTAACACAAATTTTCACAGATAAAAAATGTCAAAATGTTTTTTTTTTTTTAGGTTTTTTGATATGTAAAAAAAAAAGAATCAGCTGATATCTTTTATTTGTGAAAATATTTGCATCAGCATTATATGCCTTTATGGAAAACATTTGAACTTATCCATTCCTAAGAGATGCTTTATTTTAAAAACACCATACATAAAAACCACATACAAAAAAGTACTGGAATATATATATATAATAATTAAAATTTTCATACAATTAAAATATTCCCAAATACTTTTTTTTAGTAAAAAAAAAATACTAAGTAATTTAATAAATAAAATCTAAAATAAATTAAATATATATTAAAAGAGAAGGAGGGTGGGAGAAAGATAATACTATACAGAAGATGCTCATTCTTCACATCCTCATTTTATGATTAGCGGTGCAAAAGTCACAAATTTAAAAAATGCATAACTTCTTTAAATTTAATTTTTTTTTTTTTTTTCAGAGCTTGTTAGCTTGTTAAGCACATCTGGGAAATTAGATATGGAAAAATATATCATTGTTCAGTGAATGAAATTCATCAAATTTTATTTTGCACATTACCATTTCAGACTCAATAATCGTCTGACAATACTTTCATGTGAGAAATCTGCCCTCTGAAATGACGATTCGTAATTTGGCACAACATTTTCAAGAGCAGAATTCAGTAAAAAATCTTCTGAGATGCGAAAGATTATGTTCAGCCTGATATGAGATGAATACTAAATGCATTTTCAGGAGAGTGTTGATGAGAATCCTATCATATCAATTGAAGACATTGTTCTGTGTTAGGCAGGAATCTCTTGAAAATCATCGCAAAGGATCTTAACACTATTTTTGTACAAAATTCAGGAGTTGCAAGATTTAAAACTAAGAGATAACCAACAATGTTTCACTTATAAAGCTGGTTTACAATAAATGGCCAAAGAACAAAATGAATTCATTCATCATTTAATAATGAATGATAACTATATTTCCATTTGATTGGATTCATCACCAGACAAAACTGCAGAATATAGGGCAAGGAGATTTCTAGAACATTCCATCATAAAGAATTACATCCCCTTAACTGTATACATCTCAAAAAATTATTAAGACAGTAACGGTAATTTTGTGTGACAGGTAAAAGATACTGCACCATGATTCAAAAACTTTTTAAGATCTGCTATTATATTAATAACAATTTGTAAATTTGGTTGCAACAAGATAAAGCCATTGCATACATTTGTCAAGCCACCATGGCAGTTTTAAGAGAAATTTTTGTCAAATATCTATTCCCAGAAATTTGGCGTTTAATTGACCCCCACATTCACCAGATTTAGTAGCTCCCAATTATTTTCTTTGGGATTATCTTAAGAATAGAGTTTATGTTAATAAGCCAAGAAACATTCTTCAACTAAATTACAGTCAAAATAAGAGCCTCTTAATGCCTCATATACTAACAAAAGTAATGCAAAATGTTTTAGAAGGAGCTCAGGTTTGTAAAAGAGAAAATGATGGACAATTAAGTAATATAGTGTTTCATAAATAGCACTAAAAAAATCTCAAACATTATATTTTATTATCATCTAAACATATAAATTACAATGTAATGAACTTATGTATTTTTTAAATCTGCTTGTGATTTTTACATTACCCTGTAGAACATGATAAAATTTTTATGCCACAAAATAAAAGATTCATAGAAAGAATATTTACAAAATAAACGATGCCATATTGTTTAATATAAAATAATATGCCTGCTCACAGACACACACAAAATGGCAGAATGATTTTAAAATATTATATCCAGAGGCAGAGGGATACAAATAATGGGGGAAAAAAAATTAATCATATAAAAAAACAAAAGACTACATTTACAATTGTAAAATAAAAAAATACTATATTGCAAATAAAAAGTTAAATTAAAAAAAACTTTTTTCATTTGCTAAACAAATTTAAGCAAGACAATATATTTTTCTTTTTAAATAATATTTAATTTTGTTTTAAGTTAAGTTGGAAAAATTTAATGAAGTAAGCTTCTGTTTCATTCAGATTACATTTAGAAAACAATTTTCTCCCCCCCCCCCCCCAATTAAACAGACTAACAAATAATACAAAGGGTAAAATATCTCAGGATCAAACCCCCCAGATTGCTTATAAAATTGAATGCAGTAATGATTCTTGTAGATCGATATATTATGGGGACTGCTGCCAGAATATCACAACACAAATAAATATTAAAATCGTTTGTACTGAACATGATGGCAGAAAGCGAAAGAATCAATAAAAAAAAAAAGTGTTCAACTGTCTAAAAAATGGAATATATAAATTACCAATTTACATAAATAAGCACTCCAAATAAATTATACAATGCATCCTGCAGCTAATGAGTGCCATGAATCTGGCTTCATTGATTGAAAGTGCGGTCAGTCATTGTCTACATATGTATATATACTAAAAAAAACCTTTTCTTAGTCAACATTCAAAATGCTGAAATAAATCAATTACAAATATGAAAATCCTAAAAAAAAAAAAATTGTATTATCAAATAAATTACAAAAAAAAGACAACATATAAAAGAGTGATTTCGAAGTTTGGTGTTTATTTGCTCCACATCTTGGTTTTTAAATATATATATACATACAGTATAATATTAATATACGTTTATCGATTTAAATGTATTTATTTATATTCATGCACAAAAGCAAATAAAGTAATGTCATTGTGATGAAGTACTGACTAAATGTGTTTCAATAATTTCTACAGGAATTTGATTACAGTTATTCTTTAATTCAACATATATGCAATTTTTATGGAACTGAACATAAAGAATGATCTCCTCTATATAGTCATATATTACATACTAATAAAAAACAAAAAAAATTACACATTCAAATACATCAAGTAATTGCCACCAGTAAAAATGATTGACGTGAAATAAAAGTATTTACATAGTGAAATATCAATATATCATTTTTGCATATCTCACCCTCTGTTTTTTTTTTTTTTGCTTCTTAAATTATCACCCTATAATTATATAACATTATTTTCCCTTAGATCTATTGTTTTTCAAACTGTAGAATTATCATAATGATCATGAATCAAGGTCCCAATGTAATATGTCAGTGTGTGGATAATTATTTTTATATATCGGGAGTACACACATCATAGACAGTTTGTTCATTATCGAATAATCTTCTGACAATTAGATTATTATAAAATCTATTTATAAATAATAAATTAAAATATATACAAAGCATGTAAAATAATTTTACAAAAACATTTTAATAATTTCATTGTTAATAAATTCCTTTCAAATTTCTTTTATGTCTAAGATCTTATTTAGGAACTTAAAAAAGTCTTACTTTATTAAAAAAATAGTTAAAGTTTACTTATACTTTCTAAAAATCAACAATATTATTCTCAGAATCACTCTCAACACCCCCCCCCCCCCCCAAGTAATGCAGTGTCTTGAATTTCTAATTAGACTAGCTATTGCTACTACTTAAACTAATGAAAAAGTTAGCATAAAAAAATGTTATTAAAATTAGGATTATTACTTTTTTTAAATAAAATTTTTTACATACTGTATATTTAATTATTATGATTAATATTAATTCTAATTTTTTAAACATATCTAATTATAATCTGGTTTATGTATTTATCTGGGACAACTAAAGCAAATGATATTTTGCACTGGCTTAGCAATAGGTATAGCGGTGCTAAAAAATTAATTAACAGCATTTGGTTAATTGGTCAATGGAAATTACATATGTTATAAAAATGCTTGATCTAATTACATAAATACATAATTACTATGCCATTATAATTGCATATATACGTAGTACTGTATTTATACAAAATCACATTTTGCAACAGTAAGTGTAGAATGTTTCAAAATATTATATTTGAATTATACATAAAGTTAATAATCATAAAATTGTGGTTATTTATAATTTTTAATATATTTCAGGTATTATCATTTTCTTGTAATTACGCTTCATTTTCATTTTTTCCCCCTGAAAAAATATGCACACACATTTTTTTTGTAATAACTAATTTTGGAATTAAAAGTTGAAAAATAAATGGTACTAGTAAACTATTCACTGTGCAGCCTGTGTTGGCGCTGTTTCTGTGTAAAAACACAGAATTATACTGCTTTCGTGGCCGAACCTACGGCTAATAAACGAGTGATCATTAATATACGAGTAGATCGTATGTAGTGGTTATAATATGCGGCCAATTACTTCCGCGTATCAATAACACTACGTCTATTAACAATACTATGATCGTATAGTTTGCCGTTGATTTCACTGCGGGTTGAATTCCTATGCATATTGACAGAATTTGTATCGTCGCTAGAATTTAAGATGAGAGTGTGAGCATTGTCTTCTTTTTCAAGTGTTTATTTGTTGATATTTATGATTTTCTGTATTTCCCAACTGAAAGATTTTTGCGTACTAGTAATTTTCAGCGTATTATTGATATTTGTCAAAAATTTTTTTTTTTGGCTAATTTTGGCTTTTTTGGGATCAAAAAAGACAAAGTAAAATTTCTCAAGCTCTCTGGCAGACGATTGGCGTTGTTTGCGGAAAAATACCGTTTCTGTCGTGACTCGGATGAGAGTTGAAAAAGAAGAACAAAATGTCTACCACGTTATTATATTTGTGGGACGTCCTAAATAGAGAAAGTGAGGCAGTTGCATTTTTTCAAGCCCAATTGGGAGATTTTAACACCACATATGGTCGCTTTAACCTAAAATTTCTTCCACTGATAAATAGAAACTTGATGTGTGGGGAAGGATTCCTTCCACCCGGATCATACTCCTTTTACACCAAATCTCACCAAACCCTAATAGACCTATTATATTATTCACCAGATTTACATTTTCATCTAAATGCAAAACTTTTACCGGTTTCGTTTTCGGACCATATGGCCCTTGTAGTTACTCTTGAAACCATGGCTGGCCTCCCAACCCCAGAGGCTCTTCACAAAACCATGCGGATGGTAACAAAATCAAACATGACAGAGGCCATAGTGTCCGAATCTTATATATATTTTCACAAAATCAACATCCTTTCAAGACCAGCTGAAGAAGCCTGGTTTTCATTTATAGGCATCCTACAGACAACATTAAAACACCACACCATGAAAGTCAAAGGCCCTAATGGCCTCTTCAGAGATCTTCTACAAATAGAGAATCAGCTTCAGATGCTCCAAAGTCAACCTATCAAAACACAAGATATATATAGTCTTAAAAACCTATACCGATCAAGACAAAAATCCCTGGCGGAATACCTATCCATTAGGAGAGCCAAATGCTATTTATCACAACAACATCACTGGACAAAAGGCTACTTGAGATGGGCACTTGGAGGGAAAAATAACAAAACCACTCCCACCTCCATCATTGCAGATGGGAAAACCTTACTGGGAACACCTATGATGAATACAATAAAAGAACACTTCCGGCAAAGAATGCAAACCGCAGTCTTCAATGGCACACAATCCAGGTCTGAAGTTGATCCACAGGCACTACATGGGATCACAGAAAACCTACTCCAACAGAAAATATCTTCCCTTCCAGATGGTGTACATCCTGGATTACATGGGATTCCCAGATTCCTAATCCTACACCTCAATCAATTTGCAATTCCCATAATGAAGAAGATGGTGGATTACCTAGCAACTGGTAATAGAGTGATACCTAACCTTTACCCAGTGGCACTAGTTCCATTTATAAAAAAAAAAAATCAGGTTATGGATCTCTCAAACATCAGACCTATTTCCATGACACCCCTGCTAATTAAAATTTTAGAGTCCGTGATCAAAGACCTCATCCAACCAAATGTCTTAAAGCACATATCTAACAACCAATATGCCAAGAAGGGATCCTCTACTGCACATGCAATGGGCAACATAATCTCCATCATGGACTATGTCAAAATCCACCAGAAGTCAGGGCCGATAGCTATTCAACTGGACATTGCTACAGCCGTTGACACGGTACATATAGACATACTCTTAAATATTTTGGCCGAGTATGATGTTCCTGCAGCTGCTGTCCAGATCATAAGCAATTTACTATACAACAGGGAAATTTTTATCACTATGGATGGTAACATCACCTCCGGATTTAAACCGACACAAGCTCTCCCTCAGGGTTCCCCCCTCAGTGCCCTATGCTTCATCGCATATATAAATCCTCTCCTGATGGATTTGGAAAAAAATCTACCAGGTCTTATACCCAATTTAAGCAGAGAATTCAACACGTTTGCCTACATGGATGATGTAATGATCATCCTACCATCAAGAAAACATATTCCTTTGCTACAAACAATATTAAGCCGCTATACTGAGAAATACAGGCTGCAATTCAACCCCAGCAAATCTGCCTCCTGGCAAATTGTTTCAGGAAGGAAAACTAACACCCTCTTCTCTGCCAAGCCAGAGATATCTTGGGTTTTCCATATTCAAATCTACCACAGCAATGACCAAAGAGATTCAGGATAACATCCTAGAAACAACAAACAAATTCATCACTTCCTTGTCACAAGTCTACCTTTCCCTCCCTGGCAAGGTCGCACTAATTAACATGAATGTGATGCCAAAAATAGCATACTTTCTTCCATTTATCAAATGCAACAAAAGCTTCATAAATAAAATAAATGGCGTGTGCTCAAGGCTTTTCTGGAAAGGTAAAACGGTCGCGATCAGCCTCAAAGGCACTCAGTGACCAAGAAAGCTAAATGGTCTTGCTCTCCACTTCATTCAGGCATTGATTTACCAAAAAACCCACAATGTCATACACAACTTGGTAGCATCATATGGTTTTAACACAATCCTCCAAAAAACTTTCCTTCAAAAGGTAACACCCACTGACCGACCCCCACCAGACAGACAAACATGGATCACTAGAAACACAAGTTTTATCAAACAGCACTGCCCAATAAATGACTCCACATTCAATTCTAAAATATCATTATGGCAAGCATACACAATCCTCCATCCAATCTTACATCCTATAATCAACACATTTTATTACAATAATCAGAAACTGGTATCCAACCTTAAAAGATGGAGTCTAGAGGCCAAATTCCTAGACTTCCTCATTAAATACAACATTAATGGACTACCTACTAATCACTTCCTCTTTTACAAACGTGGTCACAGCATAGACCCTATTTGCAGCATTTGCATGAACGGCGATGAGACATTGGAACACCTTTTCTCACAATGTATGGGATTCAGAGTGATCCGAGAAATCATACTCTCTAACACCAAGATAGATTTCCAACTGATCTCATCTTTGAAAGATAGTATCAATACTAAAACCTATCCAATAATATGTCTCTCAGTGTTTTTGAACTATGCCATATGGGTTACACGTTGTAAACTGATCATGGAACACCCACAACCTAATATAAAACAGGTTTTTTCCAAAACAATGATTAAAATCCAGAAGAGAGACCAACTCCTGGCATCGTCGAAAACATTTGAAGACACTTGGACAATATACAATATGCCAAACTAACAACAAGGCAAAGGGGGGGGGGGTAAACAATCAGATAACAAATATGTGAAAGATCTAATGTTCACACCATATTGGACAACATAGACTCATCAGAACCCAAATGGAAATAACAAGATAGTTAGAACAACAATGTAAACCCCAATTGTATGATTACACATCACTGTATACATTAGAAATAATAAGTTATTATTGAAACTAAAACATCCTGCCATTTGTTACAGTTGATGTAGTTCAGTCATATGTGGTTAATAAATTTATTTTCTGGAAAGAATTTGTGTATTGTTTGCAATTATTTTTATCGGTAAATCATGTAATTAACATCCAGAATGAGTGTTAAAAAGGGGCGGCGTAGTTTGTTGGACATCTCTTGATTGATTGATTTTTTTTAAAAAAAAAAAAACTTCTTCTTTTGACATACCTAGTCGCTCCGTTTAGAAGCAAAATGAGGTTTTTTGTTGTTGTTGTTTTAAATCAATAAACAGCACGTTAAGTAGATTTTAAAAATGAACCCGAGTTTAATTTTTGTTGTTAAAAAAGAATAAAAATACCGGACGTTTTATTGAAAAAGTTAAAACTGTCCCTTATTACTTTGAAATGTATCGAATCCAAAACCAAAAAATAAAAGACGTATGTAAAAAAGAAACAGTAGATTTAGAATGGAAATCCCCCCCAAATAAAGGCGTATGTCAAAAATTATGTACTTTTGAGATCCAAAAAAAAGGTCAAAGTCTCCTTTATAGTTTTAAATTTATCAAATGAAAACAAAAAAAATAATTATGTCCAAAACAAACAACAACAATATATTAAATATTAAAAAAAAAATATTACAGCCGTATGTTAAAATACGATCTATTAGATAAAAAAAATCTAGCGGCCCGGTAATGTTATAATGCTCTGTTTTTAACTAGAAACAGCGCCACCAAAGGCTACACAGTTAATAGTTTACTAGAACCCTAGAACCAAATAAATTTAGTAAAAATATATTATTTTAAAACAAAAAAAAAGAAAAGATATTGACATAACAAAACTTCCAAAATAATATAGATTTTTTTTTTAAAAAAAAAAAGGGATGATAAAAGGCTTGGAATACTATAGAAAAAAAATCTATTGTCGAATACTTACTAATCCTTCTGAATGGGCCCATTTCACTGATAATTTTCTTGACAAAGCTAATTTTCCATCCAAAGCTCTCATCGAGCGTTCTGCTTCCACCCGGGAAGAATATGTTACGAAACAATAACCACGAGGCTGACCTTCAAGAGGACCGGACTTGTGGAATAAAAAATCAAACTTTTTCACTGTTCCATATTTTTGTAAAATTTTAATTACTTGATATCTAAAATTAATAATAAAAAAAGTGCTTCCACAAAAAATATATTTTTAGAAATTTTTTAGAATTAAATATATATGTATATAAATATTGAGAATTAAATACTGCTTAATGCTACACTAGTAATAATAAACAAAATAAAAAAATCGTATAATATTAAATACTAGCACAACAAATTTATACTAAAATTCTATCACGACCAAGCTTTTCTGTATTACACAAATAGACATTTTCAAATGATATCAACTAACCCATACACACATACATATATATATATATATATTCAGTTCGGAATATATATATTGTAACCTTCCCATAGTTAGTATTTAGTTCTTTTTTTTTTTAATTATAAGTTTATTACTTCTTTTTTTTTTTTTTATCATTATGTATGCTTTCATACTAATATGATATAGTTACATCATTCATAAGTCATCTGGTAGTTATCTTCTCAGTCTTTTTTTTTTTAACCTGATATTTTATAATTATCAATATTATCAGAAAATTGTACCATTTAAATTATATTTCATATTTCCAAATTTGGCCTGAAATATTAAACTATAATTTAGTTAACAAAATTATTGCTGCTGTGGTAATTAAAAAAATATAAAACAATATTTATAAAGCTAAGAACTCTTTCCATATCATACAATTCATTTATGCCTTCATTCTCTCTCTTACTTATATTTTATAGTGGTCTTTGATCTCAGTTATTTTTACTCATCTAGTAATTTATTCAAATTACTATACAAATATAAAATATTTGTCCTGTATATGGTTTTAACCTTCAAACAAATCTGTCAAGACTTAGAAATTATAAAATCTTTAAATATTTAATCTATCTTTGATGCGTCCTATACTATTATTGACCTTAAACTTTATAGATAAACTGATTTTATTAAGCACTATATACTAATAAAAAATGATGGAGGTTTCTTTTAAATATGAGATGTCATATTTGGCAGGCTTTATTTTTTCTTAATGACTTTGCCCCAATTTTACCTTGGCTTCTTCCCTAAGCACTTACGGTATGTACTATCCTAATTTCTTTGCAGAAAACCCTCCCATCTTCTTCCAATAATTATATGGGTATCACAAAGATTACTCCCACTTAACTATTCATCAGTTCTTCAGGAGGATATTTTATCCTATCCTGAAATTTTAACTCTTCCTCGATTGTGTATTTGGCATCTAATATTCTACCAATTCTAGATTAACCATATAATATAATCTTCCCATGCCATATTTTTCTCTCCATATCTATGATCATGTTATGTTAGACAACAAATAATCTATTTCTGTTATTACTATCAATAGGATATATATATATATATTATAATAATAAATGAGATCATGATATTGTCTTACCTTAACATTTACTCTTTCTTATTCTCATAAATATTACCTTTTATAATAAGTTTATTATTCCTTTCAGATAATCCTATCACACTTAATTTCTTTAAGTATATACTGGTCAAAATATACGGTTAAAATACTATATTCCACTCACACAAACTTTTATATTATAACTCATAAATACCCTCTTCCTATATTTAAGCTTTTTTTTTTTTTAACATGAAAATATAACAAAAAAAATTTAATACTTTTAACATTATATACTAAATGGCATATATTAATTCTTTAAATCACTATTATGAAAAATACTTTGTATGTATATTTCATATCAAACAAAAAAAATATTAGTAATAAATTTAAAATCTTTTTTTTAAAAAAACCCATTTCTATTCTATTGTGTCAGCCGCTTGACGGCACTGACGCTAAGCAAAAACACATACAATAATGTTACCGGGCCCACCCTGTTCTTTGTGAAAGAATATAAAAATCGTATGGATTAATGTAATATATTCTATTCTAGTAGAATTTCCCATGTGGCAAAATCTTCCTCCCCACCCCTTCCCTGCAAACTTTACAACTACATCGTGGTGGCCAAAAAATGATGATGATAATGCTTTAATTACTGAACAGTCTTTTACTTTTTCGGGTCATTTTTGAAAAAAGGATAAAAAAATAAGAATTATTTATTAATTTTATTTACCGATTGATTTCTTACAATAGCTATCTTTGAAAGATAATATGTGTATGGATCTTAATGGCCCACCTATTAAGAACGATTCATAATTTTCAACTCAATCGGCTTTTCTTTTAAATTTTTTTTTATTACGCCTTTTTGGTTGGACATTTCAAGATTAATTAATCGATGTATTCGGTATTTGGACAATTATTTTTGGTTTCTCTGAATAGAACTACGATAATTTTCACACTCATACATTCTTTTTTTTTGTTGTCCGAAGGCTTAATGTAATTCATTCCGATTTCCTTAATCAATTTCTGTAATTTAGTGGAGAACAATTTGATACTACCAACAAATTTCAAAACCTGCTTGAACTGCAAGTCGCCCTGAAAAGTCAAATCTTGGTCCTGCAATGTAGGACTGAGGTCTATTCCTTTTTCACATCTGAAAGAATTAAAATTTTATCAATTGACCTATCTTATTGCAGATTCTATTCCAGTAGAATTACTAAATTTCCAGTGCAGGCCAGCTTCTGTGGATAGTAGTTGACCCGATTTTGACCTGTCAGCCATTTTATTTGTCATGGATGTGTTCTCGCGAAAACATGCTATTCGCATGAGCTTGTCGAAATCTTGCTTGGACATACCCTTTCCGAATTGATTCGAAGGTTCCAAGTTGAGTAGAAAAGCATGGCGATGGGTGGACAATTGTTAGAAGGTAATAATAGGTCAAATAACTTGTAAGCTAATTCCTTTGACATGCATATTTGAAGAGTTGTGGCAGGCTGAAGTCCAGACACCCTCACATGATACTGTAGCTAACATTGAACTGTGAACATTGGGATAAAGTGCTTAACACTAAAACAGGCCGGCTACCGTGTATTAAACGGGCCCCTTTCTGTGCTTTTTGGTATAGATATATAAACCTAGAAGGCGGCAGACGCTTAAACAGCCTTTTTTATAGTCATACATTTTATCCAAAAGCTTAACGTAATTCATTGATTTCCTTAATCAATTCTTGTAATTTAGTCGAGAACAATTTTACCCTACAAAAAATTTATAAACCTTTAACTACAAGTGGCCAAAAACGTCATCTTAGTCCTGCAATGTAGGGCAGATGGTAAGCCTTTTCACATCCGCAAGAATTAAAACTTTATTAAGTGACATACTTTATTGCAAAGATTCTATTAGAGTAGAATTAATTAATTCCCCATATTCGCCAGCTTCTATGGATGGCAGTTGCCCCGATTTCAAACTGTCCATTTTCAAGTCAGCCATTTTATTTGTCGCGAAAGTGTTCTCGGGCAAACATGACTTTTCGTGTAAGCTAGTTGAAATCTTGCTTGGACATACCCTTTCCGAATTTTTTGAAGGTTCCACGTTGAGTAGGGAAGCATGGCAACAAATTGATAATTGTTAAGAGGTAATAATAGGTCAGATGACTTGTAAGCTAATTTCTTTAATATGCGTATTTGAAGAGTTGTGGCAGGCTGAAGTCCAAATATCCTCATACAATACTGTAGCGAACTTTGAACTGTGAGCATTGGGATAAAGTGCGTAACACAGCCGGCCGCCGAAAACGGCATCTTTCTGTGCTTTTAGCATAGGAATAATGCCATAGGCCACGTTTAAACGGCTTCTTTTTGTGCTTTTGCATAGATATATAGGCCTAGAAGGCGGCGGCTGCATAAACAGCATATTTATGTGCTTTTGCATATAAATAGCGCCATCAAGTGGCTGACATGATCTAATAGAAAAGTACCTTATTAAGTATAAGCGAAATATTTTCTTCAAAATTTTGCAAATTATTTCTTATGTATCAAATGTTTAATTCAAATGAAAGATTAGTTTTTCTTGCATTCAACACTCGTGACTAATTAATTATTCTTAACATTCTATAAGATATTTCTATTTAGTTTTAAAATTTACTTCTAGGAATTTTTAATCTGTTTTTCACATTTAATCTATGATTAATAAAACCCCTTAATTTAGCATAGACAAATGAATGGTTTCTTATGTGGCTATTGTCATGTTTCTATCTGAAACAATGCAGTTGCATTTCCTTTCTCATGGCTATCCTAGGCAAAATTAAAATAACAACTTGGATTTTTCAAACTTCTTTGCGGTATTATCTTGGCTATAAGAAGATGATCAGGATTGGTACTTTAGTTGTAATGAAGATTAGTTTAAATTACTCCATGGTGTTAATAATTAGTTAAAATATTTTATTTCCCTAAATTATTATTATTATTATTTTTTACAGATGATTTTTACTATTTAAGACTTTAAATATTTTTAAGTTCTATAATTGTTTTTATGGAGAAAACAAAAATCAAGACTGCTATCTATTTTATCAGTTTTCTTCAATCTTTTTTGCTTTAATCGTCTGACATGATGTTTTTCTTAAAAACCCAGGGATAAATTGATGCCAGAAAATTATATATTTAACTCTCATTGGCCAATATCCCAAATCAACTATTATAACTTTTAAACAAAATGTTTTTTGTTTCTATTTGAAATAATATAAAAATCAGTAACTATTTTGCAAATGAAATTAATTTAAATCATTTCTTGAAAACTAAAGTTCAATTCCAATTATATATTTAATATAAGATATTATTAATTGGATTTAAATACAAAGTTTAAGAATAAATATTTTTGTTTAAAAATATATTACGATTACGATAATTTTAAAATAAATTCTTATCTTGTGGTAGATAATTGTTTCTTCTTTCATTAACTATAATTTTAGATCTTTAGCTTTTAAAGGTACATTGCATTAAAATAAATTTAAGTCAAATTTATAAGTGACGATGTTTATTTAGATTGCCAACTATTGTCTTTAAAAATTATATAGATTATAATATAATTATTTATAACTAACAATTCTTATTATATCTCTACAGAAAATTTTGAGCTATAATTTACATTTTATATACCCTTCTTATCATGGATAACCAATCAAAAGGTTACAATATATATATATGTAAAACGGAGAGGGTTCAATCCCATAATTCACTTTAAAAACAACCTACTTTTAATATTAATGGAAATTTTTATAAGATTGATGGCCACAGAGTTTCTTCTGAAATTTGAAGCCATCAATGTTGTGAAAACTGCCTTTGATATTAAAGATAGGTAGGTTTTGAAATGAATAATGGGATTGAAAACTGTTTTATATTTATATGTGCGTGTTATGTTTAGTTGATTTTGACTTGAAAAGATTTATTAGTGTAATAGACAAAACTATGATCACAAGAGGATTTTAGTATAAATTTGTTGTTTTGCTAGCATTTAATGTTATATGATTTTATATACTGAGAAATATACTTTCCAATGCCATGTATAAGGTTGGTAAGACAAGACCTCCCACAATTAAAACATATATATTAGCAATATGAAGGTAAAAGATTAAAAAGTCTTATGTATTACACAGGCATGAAGGTGGATAGTAATTTTGACTTTAAATGATAAAATAATTTCTTTTGAATACCTCTCGATTAAAGTGTTAGAATTTATTTATTTATGCAGAGAGGAAAAAAAGAAAATAATTAAAGAAATTGTTCTGTAATATTGAAGTAAAACTATCAACATTATTAAAACAGAAAATATATTATATAATATAAACTGTAATTGAAATCAAAGACTTAATCTTTTCTAAATTGTTAAAAGAAAAATAAGGCTCAAATCATAAGGTTAATTTTTATATATGCAACTTTAAGTTTGAAGAGAATATGAGACCAAATAAAATGTCTTTTTTATGTATTTGTTATTAAACATTACCCTTCAAACAACTAATTTAAGAAAAATATTTTAAAAAGAATTGAATTTATCACATAAAATTAAAAAATCTTACAATCTGACTTTGTTAGAATAACAAAAAAAAAATATTTATTTATTATTTAACACATAAATTACACCAAAAATTATATTAAAATAATAAAGTTGCCATCTTAGCATAAAGCAAAAATGTACACAAAAATTCTTTAGTTCCAGTGCTTTATTTTTAAATTGTTCTTACCATCTATCTATGGATAAAAATGAAAACTAAAATGTAGAATCACCAGCATTGAAATGAAACCATTCAATACAAAGAAAAAAACAAAACAACTTTTTACTTCCACTTGATCTAATTTGGCAATATATTATGTGATTTAAGCTAGGACAGGAACTTTCTAGTGAATAAACAACTAAAACAGAATGAAGTTATTAAAAAAATAAGATGCCAATTAAAATTTTGTGTTAAAGTAAAAAAATATATATGATTATTAACTTATAAGATATCAAAAGGATAAAACAGATGCTGACAAAACACTTTGAGGGATAGCTTGTTTGCATCCAAAGTCATTTGGTTGAACAATATTAAAAACATGAGCTTCTAAAAGTCATTCATAATTTTAAAGCTGAATTGCCAGGGGTATCATCCGTTGAGCTAGAGAGTAAAAATCTTTTACAATATCTCATGGCAAATTTAACAAATAAAACCAATGATCTTCTTAGGATGTTTTAATTTCCCATTTGAACTGTGGAGATTGCCTTTCCAAATATATAACCTGATAGTCCAAGAATCTGATATCATGATAAAAGATACTTCTTAGAGCTGTTGTTGGTGTATAAACAAATTGTTGCATTAAAAAGGCCAACCTATTCCTCATCAAGCTAAAGTAACCTCAGAATTGCAAAATACTAAGCTGTGGGTGTAGAACATAGTAAATAGGACGCTCATCCAAATCCCCAAAAGTACTTAAAAATGGAAATAAAATCCATGATGTTCAGAAGAAAAGAACAGTATATTATTATCGATAAAAGACTATATTTACCAGACAGTATTAAATGTCAAGCACAAGATGACTGCAAGCTTAGTTGCAGCCTATATAAAATAATAAAAGGTTTGGTCTGGGCAAGTATATTTTCTCTTCGCTTACACACGTAATATATTTTAAAGAAAAAAAAAAAGATAAATGATGATACGCTTTATAAATATACAATCGTGTACACCAGATTGAAATGTATATTTTTCTGTGTTATAAATATGTTATTTTTGATATGGTGGAGGGATATAAATTTATACTGGGAAACTTAAATGTAGTTGTAAGTAACCCAACAGTTAAATATGTTTTATTTTATATTGTCAAACTTTTATGTATATTTTGGGTTGAATATTTTTTTTTATGAAAACTTAAAAACAATTTTAACTTTTACAACACGGATACATTTTAAATCTTTATAAAAACTTTTTTTTATAATTTAGTTTTCATGACCACAGGCAAGTCAGTGACCTCTTTCTTTTTATTATATAATGCTTCAGGGAAAAATTAGAAACACATTAATGATCATTTGGCTTGACACCTACAGAATGGTAATTAATTAAAGAAATATGGGATAGGATTTTGAACCACTAATCGTCTGAGAAATTCCCAAATGGATTTAAAAAGATAAGAAAATCTTTGTTAAGACAAAATAATTTTTAATTAAACTGAATAAAAGAGAAAAATAAGACATTCCTAAAAATAAATTCTGCTATAGCAATTAAAGAGAAATGTTAGTAATTGATTAAAAAAATGTAAAAGCAATAGCTTGTAGAGGGGACCCTATAATGGGGGGGGGATATATAAATGCTGATCAAGTGAGATGGAAAGATATAATTCTTTTTTTTTTCTGAGGAGTGCGGAGGCGAGATATAATTTTTCTTTTTTTTGAGAAGTGTGGATGAGAATTATTAATTTTTTTTTTCTTTTTGAGGAATCGGATCAAGCAGAAAGTTTTGAAAAATAATTTTTCAAGGAAAGTAATAATATTTACTAAGGCTGTAACCTCAAGAATGTGCGCGTAAAAATGCGATAGTAAGGACCTCTACAGGTCTTAACCACAAGCTTACATTTTGGAAGAGGGGAACCCCTTCTTTACTTCAACCTACTTTCTATATAAATAGGTGAAGTTGAAGTGGTTAGATCTGAGAGCGTGAAGCTATTCAATACTTCACTAATTAAGTCCACATTTCTTATTACACATTATTACTCACGAAATCTTTCGATTTACGAGTCAATGGAAAGATCTTATAGTAAAAGTAAGCAGTAGCCCTGAGCAAGCAGGGGAATTACGAGTTATAGCAAGCTGAAGTTATATCAAATCAAGAAGGAATAAAATCGCAGACAGAAATTTAGAATGGATATGAAAATGTAACCAGCAAAGATAAAGCAGAAGGAAAGAGAGATGACAGAGAGAAATTCCAAAATATTTAAACCGAAATAATATAATAATTTCAGCGATACCAACAACTTGAACCAGAACACTCTTGCATTAGAAACAAAAGAAGTCAAAACACGACACGAAAATAAAGTAGCTGAAATCTAAATTAAATCTAAACTGAAGCTTGATATTACTGGAAGAATGGAATCAAGATTTGTTTGTACTGCACAAACAAATATGGAGTAGAGGACCCCATTCGGTACATTCAGATGACTCAAATCCGATGTAGCCACCAAATTATGTGACTTTCCGCTCCTGTAAAGTATAGCTGTCCATGAACAATTTTACCCACCCCCCATGGAAGTCACACCTGCAGTCACCTGCTTGGCAGATTATGTATCTCCTTCAGAAGCCCCTAGCCTGGAGAAGAACAAAGCTTTCGGGAAGTAAAATCATTTATATTTATCTATTTTTTTTGTTTGTTTCTTATTAATAATTTTTTTAAAATTCTATTTATTCTTTGCTATTGTCGAGTTAACTAATGAATTACATAACCTTTTTGTATATATTTTATTAGTAATTTTTGTTAACTGTGTGCGTGATTCATTGGAGTAGTTAACTCGCAAATGTAAATTTTAATATTTCATAAATAACTTAACCCAGGGACATTTATGGGAAGTAGGCATTAGCTTATCCGCTTAATTTAGTCTTGTTTTGTTAAACGGCTATCCGCTACGGGCAGGATCAGAGTATAATTAATAAATTTTTCTTTCTTTAAGAGTATATCTTCATTAGAAAGGTAATCCAGTTTACTAACCCATATAATATAATGGCCATTGAGTGCGTGCATTTCATTCATAAATAACTTACTTTTATTTGTTTAATTCGCCAAGTGCAGGATTCATTAAATTATAATTTGCCGCAAATTCGTTTCCATTCATATATATTTATTTTATCCGCCAAGTGCAGGATCATTTTAGCATGAATAAAAATAAATAAGGAAAACAATTCCCTATCTTTTATTATCCGCTACATGTAGGATCTATTAAGGAACTTTTAATGATCAAATAAGTAAAACAGTTCCCTATTTTCTGTTATCTGCTATGAGCAGGATTTATTAAGGAACTCTCAATAATCAAACACGATTAATTTGCGGTCAAATGGTCATATTAATTAATAACAAAGTTTTAATTACATTCATAAAAAAAAAAAGAGTTGTTTTCTGAAACACATACATGCCATGGCCAATGTGTGTTGTATAAATGTACATAATAACCTATTCCACATAAGACTTCAAAGTGTGTAAGCGAAGGTGAAGCTCACACCATTCTATCCCATTTAGTAAATTATTTAAGAATTATAAGTTTGGGGTTTCAATTAATATTTTTTGTGTTTCATATTTTTTTGTTAATTTTATAAAATATAATAGAGGGCTTAATAAATACGGAGATATAATTTTTAAAAGTATAGCGTTGTGCTGTGTGTTTAATAATTGTCTTATTGTTCAACCTCCTTTGTTAACTAAGCAACCAACCCCTTTCCCGAGGTAAGCTAGTGTGCGATTAGTCTTTATCGGGATGAAGAATAATTCATTAGAGCATCCATTCTTCTATTGATTTTGTTAAGAAAAAGGTACTAATCCAGGGATGGGAAAACTACGGCCCGTGGGCCACATGCAGCCGGCCCACCCATAAGTTAAAAAATGTCGTATATATATATTATCGTACAGATTTTACATATAGACAAATACCTACTGTGATAGCTTCCAGTTAATAATTGACGTATATATATATTTTTGTTTTTTAAAAATAAAATACTATTGTATCAATGAAACTAATTTTTAAAAAATTGTTTATAAAAACCTGTTTTTTTTTTAAATGCAAACATAAACTTTGAACTGAAATGCATACTCGATTATTTTTAACGTTTGCTTAATTAGTTGGTTTTCTTTCATTTAAAATTGGAAGAAAGAAAATTTTAAGACTTATTTATTTAAATACAACTTAATTCATAATGTGTATATGACATGAGATTTAAAATAAGATAAATCAATAAAACAAATAAATAAATGCTTCAAATAATACTTCTATTTATTTTACTTGCGGCTCGCTAGAAGTGTTACAAAAAACAATGTGACCCTCAGAGAAAAAAGTTTGCCCAATCCTTGTATAAATTATGCAATCATATCCTTCTGGGGAGGGAGCAATCTTTTTCTCAAGGTGGCATGTAAAGATCCCAGTGAACTAAGCCTTTCAAAGGTATGAAAGCGTTAATTTCTCCTTCGGATGCAATTTGATAAAATAATGAATCATGGTATCTAATTGAATATCTAGAATCGTTGCTCGGTTGCATAACATGCATTTCATGTTTAATGCATGTATACAGCAAGTGTAAACAACTGAGTATGGATGCGACCGGTACAATATATATATAAGTGCACCTTTAGATTTTAATATAAAATTAATCACTTATTTTATATTTATTCCAAAGATGTGAAATATTTTTATTAACCTTATTTAAAATTTTGGAATATTAACTATTACAATAACGTTTTTCATATTGTTATTGTTTTCTCTTTTAGAATTGGCTTCTCTGTTTATTTATAAACGTTATTTGTTTCATATATCAACAGACACTATCCCTCTGGGGTAAAACATTATATTTAAATGTTAGATAAATCATGATACAACAAACTAATATATCAAAACTGCTTACTGTAATTAATTTAAATAATCAAATATTTTGTTATCTATTTCAGTGAGAAATGGTCTAAATTGATGCACATTTGCTCTATTTTACAGTATATACGAGTTTAATTTATAATATAAAATTGTTGTCATATTGTTTAATTTATTGCAATATTTTTGAATATTGTTACATGAGCTTTTCTATAATCAATATTTGTTCATGTTTTCTAAACATATGTGAATATCTGGTCATTAATCTAATGTAAATTGAGGGGGGGGGGGAACCAGTCTATCTAGAAAAACAGATAGTGGTGACATCAATTGCATTTTAGTCAACCATGAATTACAAACAAACCAGTTTTATCACAAAATTTTTTAAATAGAAAAAGGCTTTAACCGTTATCATATGTGCCTTTAACATTCATAATAGTCAAATGATAAAGTTTTTTGACTATAGAGAGACCTCTCAAATCTCAACACAATATATAAACTTTATAAAGATAAGAATGGTCATCTTCCCACTTATATAGGCCATATATAAATGCATGTTGGGAGCAACAAGAAGAGATTGAAAACGCAATGTATGGGTAAGAGAACAAACTGGTGCTACTGACCTCATTGAAAAAATTAAAAGATTGAAGTGGAGTTGGGCTGGACATATTGCTAGAAGAGATGATAATAGATGGACAATTGAAATCTTAAACCAGATTCCAAGAGATTGTAAAAGACCCAGAAAGAGACCACATGTGAGATGGATGGATGAAATAAGAAAGTGTGCAGGGATGATATGAGAAGAGAAGCTAAAGATCGGAGAAGATGAATTGAACTTGGAGAAACCTTCATCCTGCAGTGGATTGATAATGGTTGATGATGATGATGATAGGCCAATCTGAAGCATCTTGATTTGAGACCATGAAGCTGTTATTTTCTTCACTTTTTAAGTTCACTATTTTCTTCACAAACTAACTTCCATGAAGTGTTTTTCTGAAGGTTTGTGATGATGGTGTTCTAGCTGTATTTTTATATTGGTCTTTTTCCCTCATCTAATATGTGTTTTGTGTTTTTTTAGAAAGTTTTATTTTTTTATTAATATTTCCAAAATTTTTTCTTTTTTTGTTATCACACCAAACAAATTAGTATATGTTCCCCCTCTTTTTATTATTACAACAAAAAAAAATTATTAATATTACAACACAAAAAAGATTATTTTATAGAAAAAATTCTATCAATAATATAACAAAACAACTTTTTTTCCCCCCCCCCCCCACCTAGAATTTTACAACCTCCAAAACATAAACTTTAAATAATTAAAAAAAAAAAATGAATTTTTTAAAAATCTTTTAAAATGGGAAGAAGAAATATTGGTGGGACCTGCCATTCCTTCCAAAGCTTTAACAGAAAAAAAAAGATAAAATAAAGAGAGAGAAAAGAGATGTATGTGGGGGAGGAAATGAACTATGTACTGATCAAAATTTAATTATTAAAAAATAAAAAAAAAAAAAAAAAAAAAAAAAAAAAAAAAAAGAAAAAAATAAAAAAAGAAAAAAAAAAAATTTATTATATATCTCTATTAATTTGGAAAAAAGAGAAGAAAAAAGAGAAGAAATAAATATTAAATATTTTTTATTGCTCGGTTGGGGGGGTGTTTTTTTTTTTTTCTTTTTTTTAAAAAAATACCTCCTCTCTTTCCCGCAAAGGGAAGGAGGGGGGAAAATTTTATTTTTTTTTTTTTTTATTTTTTTTTTTTTTTTTTTTTTTTTTTTTTTTTTTGTTTTTTTTTTTTTTTTGTTATAGTCCAATATAAAAATATAACTTCCATGAAGTTTTGCAATTTGTAGCGAGTTAATATTACAATCTTTTCTAATGAAAATATACAAACTGATTGGTCTACATAATTTAAGTTAAAGATAAGATGGCCGTTCTTATGTTTATAAAGTAGCTATCTTGTGTTGAGACGTCCCTCTATACTACAAAAAATATATCATTTGACTACTTATTATGAATGTTGAAGGTGAATATAAATAAAGGTTAAAGCCTTTCTCTATTTAATTACATAAAATCTTTTGTAAAGCACAAGATATAAAAAGTATAGGAAATTGAGATATTAAGATAACCCAATCTGTTACATTTTTAGGCAATCCAACTTTGGGCATAGGTTGGTAAGTCACATTATCTTCATTCTTACTACCTGCTGCAATAAATTATTTAGACAATCATATTTTAAAAACTAAATTTTAACTAGTTATGTATTAAAGCCACATTGTAATTTGTTAATTACAGAATTCTAGGTCTCACTGATTATAATTTTAGCACTAATTAGCATCTTAAGAAACAATGTTAAACTAGTTTTTGTTTTTGGTGCACTTTTCCGTTTTTTTCTTTTATATATATTGATCTGTTAAAATCGAATTTATAAATTTGCAGAATGATTAGGCAAATGATGTATTGATTAAATAATTTGCAACATCTCATTACTACTGAGATTTCATTTTAAGTTTGCTTTTTTTATTTAATTACTCTGTATAATACTTTTATTTAAAAAAAAAAACATTCTAGTAAAATACGATATCCGTACATTAGTTAATATATAAACTAGATAAAGATTGGAGCAAATACTTTAATCAATGCCTAAGATACCTACCGAAAAAAATTATGGTCAAAATATGGTGTGGATGTATGCCGACACTATGTGAAGTGTGGGATTGACAATCTAAATCAAAATATTTACAGAAGACCTGAACATATAGTGATGTTCTCTGCATTTGCATAGAGTAGTGTTTTTAAAGTAGAGTGAAATAATTATTATGTATATCTGATAGTTAAACCATGTGGTTTATTTGTAAAAAGTGTATATAAAATTTGTGTTATTAATAAAGAATATACTTTAAATAAATAAAATATATCTCAGAGTTTTACTTTTTAAAAAAAAATATTCACATTTACAAAATATCAACATACACATTCACAATATGAAGAAAAGCAATTAATTATGAGCCTGATTCTGAAAAACTATAATTGGTTGTGATAATATGACTATTTCCATCATCTATCAGTAAATGTCGAATGTATAAAATATTAAAAATTTTTCAAATACAAACAACTTGTTAATCATAACACACAAATATACAACATAGGTTAGTGTTATTACTAACAAGTTGTTTATAAAGTTTCGAATTTTCTATACATTTAATGTTTACTGATAGATGATGGATATACTCCAACATATTATCACATCTAATATACCATCGTCACAAACTTTCAGACAAATACTATAATTGGTGTTTTATAAATGCTACTGACAATTATTCAAAGTAACACATATATGTTGAATTAAATATTTTCATGGATTGTTATAAAACTAAAGAATAGAAATGAAGAGATCATATTCATGTAAACAGAGATAAACTTCATCCATTGATGTTGCCAAGAAATGATCAATTACTAATAATTGCCAATCCCAGAAGGTAAACCAGTTTTCTCATTTACCTATAATAGCTCTTTTATTGGAGTTTTTTGTTGAAGTAAAAGGAATATATATTCAATCACAATACAGACATGCATAAAATTCTGAAATAAATTTATTAATGATTAATTCTCACTCCTTCAACTTAAAGCTTTCCTTCTAAAGATATTTCTGTTCAGATTATTTATTTATCATAATTTTTTACAAACTTCTATTTATTTCAATTATTCAAACAGCATGTTATTTGATGATGTAGTTGTTTTATTATCCCAAATATTGTTGACTTAAAACAAATTTATTCTACATGGAAACAGATATTTTTTAGTTTGTTATTTTTTATGTTTGGTTCTTCTTTCAAGATGCCTGCACCATCATTTCTGAATAAATGCATATTATGTAATGACATAGTTTAGCTAGCATGTTTAGGTCACAAGTTATAGCATGAAATGTGACAACAACATTAAATTTTGTTTTAAATTGGGCCAAACTGTTGAAATATTTGAAAGAATTCAAACTGTATATGAAATAAATTGCAAGATTGTTTTCAAAATGTTTGCATAATTTTATGATGGGAGGGAGAACGCTGAAAATGATCTATGATGTGTGAAATACAATTTCGTCATGTAACTTGTGATTCAGACAAACTAGCACATTAAATTTTATGCTTAATAGCTAAATTATGTCATTCCATAATGCATGCATTTAATCAGAAATGGAGTTGCAGATAACTTGAAAAGAGAATTATCCAACTTTTCACTAGGCAATATTATGTACAACTTACATCAAGTGGCATTCTTATTTTCATTGATAAAAATTTGTTAAATCACGAGTCATATTATTATAAGTTATATAAAACACTGACATCTAACAGAACTATTCTATTTTAAGAATGACATCTAAGATTTAAAATAATTGCAAATTAACAATGGAGTCTGTCCTTTAAATAAATGCATAAGAATTACTACTGTTCATATTACCATTACATTATTTTTGATTGTATTCTGGTATCATTATTAGGTACAAAAAATAGATCTCACCAACAAAAAGGTAAACACCTTCACTAAAATTTTCTTTCCCTTGTTCTAATCTCCAATCCTCATAACTATTCTTTTCCTTAAGATCATTAGTTAATTTTCTTCTTGTGCAATCTCTCTTTCTTTAACTCTCTACAATCTCTTCCTACTGATCTGTCATAATATTTCTATTTGAACAACATATCTGGTTAAATTTTTCTTCACAATCCCTCATTAAATAAAAATTTTTTTTATTTAATCTCTTCAGTAATGTTAAATTTATCATTCTAACCTATCATTCTCATTCTTTTCAAAATCTGTAACTCTAAAGTCTCCAATCTTTCCTCATTTCTTTTCCCAATCCTATGCATCTCTATTGTTTATGAAATTATACCCCAAACAAAATATATAATGATCCTTTTTCTTACATATAATTTCATAGGCTCAGGAATTAATCTCGCAGTCTTATAAAAGTCTGTTTAGCATTTCTTTATCATTATTTCCTTAATTAACTACCTCTTCCTCTCCAAATATTTAAAAAGCATGATTCCATCCTATTACTTTCTATCCAATGGTTTCTTTTGATCTCATTTCCTATTGTGATTGGTTTTATTTACATTTATTTCCAATTACAATCTTCTATAACTTCTATTAGAGTGGAAATAATAGGAAAAGATATATTAAAGTCGATATAAAGATTTAAAAAATCATCAAATAATTAATAATTTAGGTCCTGTGATACCCAAGTACCAGAAATGACAAAACTGAATATCGATCCAAAAACTTTTAAGCTTTCAAATCTGCATTAAACTGTGAATAAAGATTTTATTAACAAGTGTGATGTAAGTAGATAAAAAAAGTTAATATAAAATAAATTACTAATTCATAGAAAAAAAAAACAAAAAGTACAGAAAATTATTTGAAGACATATACCAATCCTGAAATGATTTGCACAATCAGTTTCTTGGAAAAAGGTGATGAGAAACACTTCTCATTCAGATTTACACATGAAATAAATCAGGGGTGGAGAGCCTTTTTCCGCCAAGGATTATCTGAATATTTATAATATCATACAAGATCTATACAGAATTATCAACTTAAAAATTAGACTGCTACATCTGATCAAAAATTTAGTTAATTTACCCATAATCAATTAGGGTTTGGCAACCTTTCGGGAAGGCCAATTTCAATTTCCCCCTTTTTAAATGATCAGCATAATTTTTGTGAATTTAAAATAAAGAAACATTATCATTACTAATGAGTGTGCTATATTTAATGACAATTTTTCCAATTTGCCTTATAACTATTCTTTGTGACATATTTATATTCTTGAATTTCTTTTTTGGTTCTGGATAGATCGATTCTACAGCAGCTAGAATGCAGTCTTTTATAAACTCTCTTTTAAAAAATGGGTTTGGATTTTCTTGTCTTTTTTTGTTGTTGAAATAAACATAAAATTTTTTGATTTATTTTGTATTTTATATGCAATATGTCAGCTACTTCCTGAAACTCCTTTTCAAGCTTCTATTTTAATATTTCTTTTTTTCACCAAGTTGTAATCAGAATATTTTGACAAAAAGAACTTTTTAATATTATGTTCTTTATTAACTAAAATACTTTCCAGATGTTTCAGCACAATGATTTACTATTTCCTTTTATAAAAAAAAAAGGTACTTGTCTGGTAGCCAGGCACGACTGCTTGATAGCGGAAAAATTAAATGCGAACTAATAATATGAAGTAAAATTCAAGTTTTATTTTTGCTAGTATACGTTAGTCTGCAAAAATCACAATAAAAACAAATAAAATGCTCTAAGCATCGAAGACTAAATCAGTAGTCAGATAGATCACACAATATAATTATGATAGAATTTGCACCTCTGATAGAATGAACTAGAACGTTTATAAAGATTGGAGAGAAAAAAAAATGTAGTTGAAAAAGTGAATATTTTATTATACTCAACTCTTAATTCAATATTTGCACTATACGTGTTTAAATGGAAGTTTTATAAAAGAAGATTTTATATGTTTTTAAAAATATGAGCCTGATTGAGTTTCTGAGGGTCAGAAGTTCCCCACCTGCTATAAATTAAAGACACTTTGCTACTACATGTAAATAAATCTTACTCTGAAATTTTCGGATCCAAATTTCCTACCCAAAGTCTAGATACTTCACCTTCACCTTCTGAACTTGGCAAATCTTCCAATGGAAGGGGCTCACTTACTGGCTGAAACAAACAAACCAAAAAAAAAAAAAACAGTAAATAACTTACAAAAATGTTTATCCAAATTAATATTATATTTAATACAATATTTGATCATCAATTTCTATTAATTTCCATACCTGTTTAAACATTTACATAAACATTACTCTACAGGTAAAATTAAAGTGAGTAATAATAAGAATACATAGTACTCTATTTTCATTTTGGACTTTTCCTCCCAAAGGCAACTAATTCTGTCAAAATGTCATTGCTTTAATCAAGATATATGAACATAATATAGTATTTGTAAATTCAAATTTATTATTTCATATTTTAAAAAAAAGTCTAACAAACATTATTATCAAAAATTAATATGCTTTATTTAAAATAATATGCTCTATTTAAGAAAAGTCATTCGTTTATTAAGAAGACAAAGTGAAAATCGAATGACAATTCACAATGTAAGTTTCAATTATACAAAAATAAATCATCCATGAAAAAATATAATTTTATTTATAATTTATTCTGCAAAATTTCAGCATTACTTATAAGATTTTTTTAAAATTGGTGGATGGAACAATAGTATTACAAAAAAAAAAAAAAAGTTAATATAATTTCAACGCTCTTAATGCTCAGATCTACATAATAAGCAGAATACATTATTTATCTATTCATAAGAATAAAACTAAGAAATGAATTTATCAATTTGCTATACTAAAAGGAATGGAATAAAGTAGCATTATATGTATAAATTAAGACGTTACTCCAAGCATGTTGTCAGTTTATAATTCTGCTTCATTTGCCTGCTTTAATTAAATTATTAAATCCCAATGCATTGAAAAACCTCCTTTAAAATAAAATGCTATTTATATAGTTTTTATTTGTAATTATACATTGGACTATTGCCATCATCTAATATTAAATGGCTTCAGAAACAGTCACATTTTATTCAAATTTTTCAAGCACACACAGAACAATGTTATTAACAGCTGAATGTATTTGAAAAGTTTAAATAAGGTTTGAATTTTTCTAAAGACATTCCACAATTAACATTATATGATGGAAATAATCCAACATATAATTACAACTAAAATACCACCATAACAAACTTTCATATAAGCATCACACTTTTTCTAGCTTTAATATTTCCTTTTCTAAATTGAAAGATTGTCTTATGGAAAACATTTTAATATATATTTATGTTTAATCATATGCTTGTCATTTTAATTTTGTTGAGATAGTTAAAGTGAAAGTGGTGTTTAATCTTTTTGTAATAATTCACTATAAAAGGTTACTACATTTGTGAATATAAATTGTGATTTGGAAATGATTAAAGTATAAATTCTCCATATTCAATTAGGTATTAAAATATTAGTATTTACTGTAAATTTACAATCTATTTATATGTCATTGATTGTATATACCGATCATTATTATTTTGTTCCAGTGAAAGACAATTTTAAAATTAAAATCTATGTGAAAGTATTCAATCTGTTCAACCTAATTCATAATACTTATTATTAATAATATAATTAAATTAGCATTATTAATCAATTATTTTTTAATGTGAATCTATTAATCAGACTATTGTATTTTCATTTTGATGGTTTAAGTCTATTTCTTCAATGGATTTTTTTTTTTTAAATCATACTAATCAGTTTTACTTTCTGTGCAAATTGTGCCAAACCTATATTTTCTTTTACTTCTACTTCTACATTTAATAATTTATTCACCATGCTTTCAAAAATTTCCCAATTTTATCATTAAAATTTCCAATGTCAGTTTTAAACAGTGTTTTATTATCTATAAAAAGCATTCCGTATTTACATATTTCAAGTTTTCCAATTTTTTTTACCATAATGAAATCATATGATGTCAAAAACATTATTTCAATTCACTATTTACCAATGAGATTAATATTTATTTTACTTTGGAGAATATATTGCCAATCTCTAAATAGTTGATCATCCATCTTTTACAATAAATCCCAATAAATGTACTTCTAATATTGGTATGTTTGTAATAAAATATACTTCCCTTTTTCAAACAATATCTTCACCTTTCCAATATTTAGAAAAAAAGTCAAAATATAGTCATGAAATACTTTATCAACATGTCAGGTATTGACTTGAGGTCAAATGGTCATACCTGAAAGACATTTTAGATCTTTAATTTTATAATTCTTAATATCTTTTATTTCTAGTCAAATTCTAATAAATTACGAATATATATATATTTTAAAAAGGTAAAGATATTGACTATTGAAAAGAAATGACCAAAAGAGAAAAGAATATATAGAAATATATTAAGGTAAACAATCTCTTGTCCATATATTAGCTAAAGCTTTAAAAATCTTAATGGAAAATGTTAATTACAACAAAATAAAAATTGTTGACATATAAACTTTATTACTATTGTTAAAATTCAAATGGCATAATAAAGGAAATAGGAAAATAAATATACATATGCAAATTATGATATCCTTTTCCATGGATGATCAATCTATCAAAAACTGAAAATATCTCAAATGACGCAAACTGTAAATCATCAGATGGAATTCAGAAATACATCAGGATGAGCCAAATATATCAATTTCAAAAAATAAAAAAGCAGGTTTCATCTCATACATTCATAATCCTAAACAGGCCTTTAATTTTACATACTCCAGAAATACCAATATTTTCAATTATAATAGCAATATCGAATAATCATCATTTAACCCATTACTGATTTAATGCAAGGTGAAGGTCTCTTCAAGTTTAATCAAATGTTTCTGATCTCTAATCTTTCTTTTCCATAACAATCCTGCAAATTTC
Source organism: Epiperipatus broadwayi (assembly GCA_028023455.1). NCBI lineage: Eukaryota > Metazoa > Onychophora > Udeonychophora > Euonychophora > Peripatidae > Epiperipatus > Epiperipatus broadwayi. The sequence continues at coordinate 1,482,232 of JAQFVV010000208.1, forward strand.
CTTATCTATACACATCTGAAGATCTCTTTTAGGTTTTTTAGAATCTTTTTGGGATGTTTTCTATTATCATCTCTTCAAACAATTTGTCCAGATCAACTACATTTTAATCTCTAAATTCTTTCATTATAATCAATTGTTTATTTTCTTAACCATGTATTTAATTTTGAAATTCTTCTTGTTATTTCTATCGTACATGTTACCATATTTCATTGAGAGATCTGAAATTTCTGAATTGTTAGTATCCAAGGTTCAGATTTATAATCTAAAATTCTTTATTTTTAAACACAAAGGCATATGTCATTTTAATATTAAATTATTTCTATCAAAAGCACTCCATCTAAGTTTAATTATATGGTTAATTTCATTCATTATATTTCCATATGCATTAAATAATCTGATCAAGATATTTGCAGTTGTTAACATCATCTAATTCATGATTATTAATCTTTATTTTCTTCTTCTGAGAAAAGACAGTGAACATTAATTTAGTCATTTTAGCATTTATCTTTAGTCCTATTTTCTTCTGAGAACTCTCTAATATTTTTTGAGCATTGAAGTATCTGTAAAAGTAATCACTTCATCTTCAAAATCTAGATGTCTTAAATAATCTCCACTTACTTTTATTTCCTTAATTTCCAAATTTAATCCATAAAATATTTATTGTAAAACTGCTACAAACAATTTTGCTTAGTATTTTATACAAGAAAGAATTCATAAAATTGTTTTTCTTTTCCTGTGAACACCACAATTCTATAACTTCTTTCATCTCTATCACTATAATCAAATTCATCTTCAACACTTTCATCTTTCAATCGTTCATCAAAATGCATTAAAGTTGCCCATGACAATTGTAAAATGATGTTTGGTCTAATCAAAGGCACTTTGCATATCCATATAAAATTCTTCTAATTCATCATAATGAGAACTAGTTGGGGTATAACCTGAATTACCTCCATTTAATTTGAATAATTTTGCCCTTCTGTCTGATATCCCATCAATCATTACAATTGTTGTAATTTATTTTTATTCATAATGAATCTCTCCATTTGTGCTTCCAACATTTATGCTTCTATCGTAATGTCCATGCCCACTTTTTAAATCAATTGCCTCTTCACTTTTTTTCTAACTTCACACAGGCCCTTAAGGTCTCCTTTAATATTAGTTCTTCCAATTCATGCAACTTTCCTTCTCTTGAAAGTAATCTGCAATTTAAGTACCTAAATAAAAGGTCAATAAATGGTAGTCTGGGTGATTTTTACCACTTTCTGCTTTCAGTTACCAACCACTGCCTTGGTTGGTGACTGTACAGCTTCCTGGTAATAAGGGTCATAATTTAATTTTGTCTATCATTAATATATAAAATTAAAAGCGTGTGAAGCGCTTGAAAAAGAAGCCAGAGAGTGCAAAAAATATTAAATGCTATGTGCTTGCGAGGCCGTTTGCCTCATATTCATAGCGATAATGAGAAATGCAGAACAGAGAAATAAAGGTGACAAACAAAGTATATGCAAATGATTTAGATAGCCCAATGTTTGGAAATGTCAAAGGTGTCATGTCTATTGATAGTTATTGTTGCCATTAATGAAGTATGCTTCTCTAATTTTCCGTTTGATGTGTTATTCTCTATGTAAACTATTTTGGGGTTGAAGGGTTCAAATTTATGGCCTGTATTCTTGAAAGGTTCTAAGAATGTTGAAGAATTGTCAATATTTTTCTTTGCTGTATTGTAGGTGTATCTATGCTGAGCAGTACTGTTGGTTATGCCGGCTTTGGTTTCACCATAATAAATGGTGCGGCATCCGGGTTGGGGGTACGAGATGCTATAAACAACATGCGGGGTCTGAGAAGGGTCGATTTTGTCTTTAGAATTATTGATTAGACAATTGGTGCAGGGGTGTGTGTGAAAACTGATTTTAAATTTACTGGTCAAGACTTTAATTAGTTGGTTGGAGATTTTAGGTATATGTGGGAGAGTAATATATGGAAGCTTAATATCATTATTATTGTTTGCGATTTTCTTATAAAATTGTTTAATTTTGTGATTAATGGTGTTGAGTTTGTAGCCTGCTATTTTTTTTTTTAAAAAAGATTCTGTCACACACATTTATCTTACCTTCAAAAAAAACTTCAATTGATATTTCAGTTAAGAACTTTCAGGCAATTGAAAGAAAGACCATGATGTAAAAAACTAATAAATTCACCAATTGGCTGATGCAAGTTAGTAAGCAGCCCACCACTGTTTACTTACAACATAAATAATCATATAGGAATTATAGCTGCAGTGACAAGAACATTAGAAATTTGTTGTGCTCAGTTTCTTTAGGTCTCAAAGATAAATAAAAAGAGTATCCTTTCTGTTAACAAAAACTCACTTCTGCAGCCTTATAATAGTGCAAAATAGAATATTTCAAAGATCTTATATACAGATTACATGAAAGATCTTGAGAAAATTAATAGAAGCCAATTTTTTTTAACTTCTACCAATGAACAGATGGATAATTCACAATAATTCATTATTTTAAGAAATATAAGATTCAATGCTAATTATAAAATCAATTTTTAAATAAAAAGTTATACTACCTCAAGAAACTCAAATCAGTCAAGATCAAGATACAATTCACCCACATGCTTTAATTTAAATACTATAACAGCATTTCTCACATTAAAAACCTACTATTAAATTCAGAGGGAAAAATTTTTTCTCTAATTATTTTAATTGTAAAATTTCATTTACACTATATGGCAATTTTCTAATTTTTGTCACCTTGCCTGAATATAAAGATGATCTGTAATAATCCTTTTATTATAATTCCAGGTAAACGCAATGAATATAATAAGCCATGTTTCCCAACAACTGTTTGTTAAAAAGTTTATAAAAAAAATTAATAGATAATTTTACAATCATGCAAAATGATAAAGACAACAAGCTACCATAAATAATAAAAAACAACAAACCCAAAATCAGAAATACTTACATGGTCCGATTATATGAATAAAAGTTATGGTCTAAATAAATATAAATGCTATCTTAAAAAAGAAGGAAAAAAAAAAGATTTAAAAACCCACTCACACATTCTTACAACTTAAAAAAATATAAACTTTCAGAAAGACCAGCTATGAATTATAATATTTTTATAAAATTACTGTCATGTATTTAGATGATAAAGTTTCTGGTTGGCTTCAAAAGACAGCCAATTAAACATGAAATATAAATAATTCTATATATGATATTTCTTACGAGAGTATATTTTGTCATCTAGTTACTTTACACGTTTAGTTATTAAGATTGTTTTTAAAAACAATAAGGCAGTCCAGAATACATGTTTTAGATTCACATTCACTTTATAATAACTCATATATATATTAAATAAGAAAGTTCTTGATGACTATTCAAATAATTATAAATCTTAGTAAAGTGAAGATTCAAATTAACGGGAAAATGTAAGCTAGAATAATTAATGATTATTAAATGTATATAAAATTCCTACCTTTAGTATTTGAACTCCCATTCTCAGACTAGTTTCTTTTGTTTTTATCAATGAGGCATGGGATCAAAATGAGAAAGAATAAATATTTTCATTCAACAAACAACTTTAATTTCATTTTACCTTGCAAGCTTAAAACTTGAAATTTAAAGCAGTTTAAAGTTTTGAATCATGTTAGTCTACTAAGGATAGGAATTTTATATGCATCTGGTAATTACTGATTATCCTAATTTGAACTAGATAGTAGTAAAATGGAGAGCTCCTTTTGCATATTTTATAGTCTGACTACAATGTATTTCTAATTACTCATTCAATCTTTAACATCTAAACTATTAGACTGTTTGATAAATATTTATTGCATAATTTTCATTAATTTTCCACATGTTGATTTATTCTCACACAAAATATTTTTTCTAACTTCATACATATTTATATATACAAAATATTGCATCAGTCCTAAAATATTAATATAGTCTAAAATTTATTTTTACTGTCTTTGAAAAAAAAATTCCGAGTTGAAAAAGTCAAACTGATTTATATGATAACTTTTAAAATGACAATTTCACATTTTATTTAAAACAATGCTTTCTTTTATATATATATTAATGTTTCAATTAATTAGTAGTCTTTTCAGGGCTTCAAAGTGACACAAAAAAAAAAAATGCATGAACTAAAAAAAAAAGGTATTAAAAACAATATGTGGAATTGTTATTTTAAAATCATATAATATGAATCTAAATGAAATGCTAAAAAGACAAACATTAATTTAAAAAAATGCATTGGGGGTGGGTGCGAATCATTTAAAACAATATTTCATGATGATCAAAGAGATAAAAAAATATATAATTATAAAAATTCTAACTACAACTTTTTAATTTATAACTTTATTCTAATTTGTATTATTTAGTAGTTATGTAATTTAATAGAACAATGGTATTAAATATTCCAAAAGATATCCTATGTCCGTATTACATTACTTTCACCGGCATAAGTACATAGGGTAAACACCGTACATAGTTTATTTACTATTCAAATATGTATACAAACCATTAACTCAAATTGTATTAAATTTGACCATATAACTTGTATATTTTTATTAGGTTATTTTTAGTTTTGCCTCTATTTAAAATATTTAATTCAAGTTCCTAGCTTGTATATAATTAATATATATATACCATTCATACTTATACTATATTCTTTTAAAATAGTAAGCCGACGACGATTACTGCTAGTGTTACGCCGCAAAAAAAATTTAAATGGATAATGGCTGGTAAATATTTTCATAATTTTTTAATATATGCCATAAATTATACTTTACTTTACTATCAAATTTTGATAGAAACTTCTAAAATACGTTAGTGAATAAAATAAATTCATAAAATACTTAGATTCAGCTAGCTTTTAAAGGAAATGAAAATGAAATGCTTTTTCTAATTACATCTGTAGTGTATTAATGAAAAATAATCATAGAAAGTGATTAATTTAATACTAATAAAAACTATAATTAATTTCTTAATATTTTTAACATTAAGAAAAGCTAAATTATTTTTAATTAAAAAAAAACTCCAAGAATCAACGTTAAGAATTAATGTGCGATCTAATAAACGCAATAACCTTTTAATTTAAATATTTAAAAATTATATAAAAAACAACAACAAAGCAAATCATTTAGAACGTTAATTATACCTCAGTAAAATTCATCCTAAACTACAATGAGCCAGTTTAATACTATAACTACAGCATTTTAAAAATGATAATTTCTAATAAATAAAACTTAACTACACAAAGACTTGAAATTAGTTCCGCAACAAAAATATAAATGGTTTTACAAATAAAATTAAAAAGTTTCCGGTAATATTCAAAAATATATATTAATAAATAATGATGATTATTTAATTTACTTGGAGTCTTTTAATTTTAATTAATATTATTTTATTATCTTTTTAATTTGTAATAATTTTAACGTATTAGTAATCAATTTATTTTCATCTCGCTATTAATACAATTTGGTTTTTTAAACTAGCTGAAGGTAAAGAATCGAAATACTGATATCATCTATTGTTTTCCTTAATAATTTTATATATCTTAGCTATTTAAAAATAAAATATAGTTCTGGTTTAAACTAACTTTAATTCAGGATCGCATCTTATGATTCTTTAACTGCGACTTGGATTTGTGTTTCACTTACGAAATTTAGAGACCGATGATTAATTCAACAAAATATTTATTATAAATTCTGATATCTCAAAAGCTATTATATATTCTTCTTTGTGGCGCGCATAATGTAAAAGTATATTACCTACTGTAATGAAAATGTTTCTTCCTTGTGAACCTAACGCTTGGCAATTTGAGGGGAAAAGAAATCCCTGGATAATAGATCTGGCCGAAGTCAGCAATTATCTTCCTCCCGAAACTAAGATTGGACTGCGTTGCCGAAAACACGTTTTGTGTGAAGAATGTTACTTATATGGGATTTTATGCTAAATTGTTTGAGTCACTTTTTCATTTATTTAGTTTGGTAAATCCATATATCTATATTTGCATAAATAAATACCTCTATGTGGTGTTACTGATTCCTGATGCATTGTTTTTCAGGACGCCGTTCCTTGTTGAACTGGTTGTTGACTAATTTATTAGCTAATTAGGTCATTGGACTGGTTTATCATCTCTAAGTTATCTATTGAAAAGTCACAATTTCCTCAAGGCTTTTCTAGTCATAAAAGATGAAATTGAGCTAACACCTACTATTTCTAGCCACTTCAAATAGATATGAATTATCAAGAACTGTTTCTTCCAGGATCTAGCTGACATATATGATTTTTGTTGGCATGTTTTATGTCAAATGGCATTGTCAATAGTCCTACATTAAATATCTTTTATTAAGTTTTGATTATAATATTTTATATAAATTTTCATAATATTACAGGTTCCCGTCATTGAGATCAAAAGACTGATCATGGCATTCAGTGAGAATAGTAACACATAATCCCAAGTGATAAGGAAAGTTCTTTTTATTTGATTCAGAAAACTTTGTGCAGAATTTTATTGGTTAGCCAGACGGACTTTATTTTATGTCTTTTGTTTGCTGGTCCTGGTTGTTTAGACCATCATTTTCAGTTATGTTTTTATTATCTACCAGTTCTATTAGTTTTAGTTCTTTTCTCTTTCTCCCATATCCTAGATTCATAATCTAATATTTAGAATATCTGAGAGGGATTTCCTTGCTCTATTTATATTTTAACTCAAAATTATATTCTAAAAGAAGGTTAAACCAGTGCACTATTCTTGGTAATATCTACTGTGGTGTAACGATATATAAATATGTCGTTACATTAATTTAAAATAAAAACTTAAAAGTTCGCAAATAAAAGTAAAAAACTAAACGCTAAAATTAAAATGTTTGTTAAACGTATATACATTCGCACAGATGCTAAACTTTAAAAATATTTTTTTTAATAAATAAAAAAAAGGTATTTGAATGTATTTTTTTTATAAAAAAAGATTTAAATATAAAAATAGTTTAAAAAAGAAATAACATAAGTAAAAATAAAAACAGGTAATTAATTCCTGTAATCTGTAAATGGAAATGATTGTTTATTAATTATCCAAAAGCTGTCTAATTAAAAAGTCAGAGAGTAGATTAGATAAGAGAATAAAGAGATTTTAGCTTGACCAATGGAAGCACCAAGCTTCAGCCCGGACCCGAACGAAAATTTGGATTAGTGACGTCTTTGTTCATTCAATCTGGAGATTTACTATAAAAAGGGAAATACAGTTTTTTCTGACGGTTCCAGCATTGTGTGTTTGAGAGGTGGTAGGACGCACATACCACACTCTCTATTTAAAAAGGAAAAATGAAAAGACTGTGATACCTTGAGCCAGCTATTGCCATCTCCAGAACATTATCTTCCAATGGAGGCGTCGCGGGAATTAAAAGCAGAAACCTGGACTCTTCTACCGTGAGCTATGAACTTTACAAATTAACAACAACCAAAAAAGTAATTAAGAACTTTCATCATTGATTTTTTTTTAAAGTTTCAGCTAATTTAAAATTAAAATGAACTCTTATTTGATTTTCAAATTAATAATTGATTGTTTAAATTTATATAGTTAAGTTTTGCTAAAATCATTTCCATTTTATTATTTTTATTTGTAGTAATATTTATTGTAGAAATTATTAAATGCATTACATTTAAGTTGGGTATAGACGTTGCATAGATTCTTTAGCGGTTGATTATGTTATGGTTTTCACATTCGATTAGAATATATAGGTCAACGATATCACTGTGGCATCTTATGATGAATGCTAATGGGATTTGTATATTCCCTATGCAAGTGACGCTTATCGATGACTTTGTATTTTGATCGGTTGTGTTTAATTTGGAATGTTTTTGACCGTGGAATCTGTGCAGCTGATCTATACTCAACATTTTAAAACAAATTTTATAAAATTCATTTGTGCGAACGTATCTAAATGTTAAATTTAAGTCGGGCGTGAATGGCTATATAGTTTTGTAAAGTTATATTAAGGGAGGGTAATCTTAGGTTATTCATTTCGTAGTTGAATTGGTTCAATGGATTGGATATATTTGTGTAATAGTAGATGTAGTATGAGATCCGCTTCGGGCAGGATTGCATATATACGCCACACACCTTCTGTTTGCCTATGGATGGGTTTGTAAGTCGGCAGAAGACCGCAGTCCATTCCTATGGAGTTTTTTGTTTATTGTTCTACTCGCCAACAGATGTCACATTCCTGTTGGTGGAGAGTCAATGTCTTCTCTATTTCTATTTATTGTTCAGATGTACATTCCTGACAGTATAGTATTTTGTGTTGTCGTATCATGCTACATTGAATACATGAATGTATCAGATGGATTGGCGCCAGTTTGGTTGCGAAATTTGTTGCCTAAGGTTAAATCAGGGAAGAATATTTTCTTTTCAAATGCAGATCTATATAGTCTATTCATACTTGACTATTTAAATAAAATATTAAACTCATTGAAACTTAGTTAAATGTAAAATTAAAAGTTAATATAAAAATCTAAAATGTTAAACTTATTCCTCAAAATTTAAATGTTATTTTATATGTGCGTAAATAAATATTTTATGTGTTAATTTCTGGCAGTGGCTTTTATTTATTGATATTTAAGATATAAATTAAGATATAGATTTTTATCTCTGCGTCTCCGCTGAGCTAGTGACTTGGGCTAACGATCGGAATATTTAAATAAAGTGGAATCTTAACAGCGCGTATCTGCCTACTCTATAAATTTTTCTAGGTTTAAATGCCTAGATGGCGCCCTGGTAGTTGCAGATATCGTTTTGCGGTTAGATTCGATCTTCACTTACATTTCGATCGTTATAGTGGTGATATTTTTATTTTCAAGAATTCCTGATAGGGTTTGTGTTCAATTATTATTATAAACCATTTGTAATTATGGTGAGAGTCTTTATCAGTTGACTATAATTGGCTTGCTTGTTATGAATGTATACTGCTATCACCTCTATAGGTCATCTATCATGGATCATTGTCAGATCTTTAGCAGTATTGTAATTTTTTAGATCTGATGTTTGAGCTAGACTATTTTTTAATTTTTTAAATGGTAGGACCTGTTTCCTTTCCCATATATATTTTACTCCTTTAAGTAATCGATTCATATTTCAAAACTTTTAGCAATACTTGTGAGCATTAAAATAAACCAAGATGGCAGTCTGTATTTTTGATAAGTGTACAGTCTTGCTACAATCTACTAATGATGTATTAGTTGTTAAACCAAAACAAAATTAATAAATCAATTGTTAAATTTAAAAAAAAAAGGAATAAATTCCAATAATAACTACTCATTATTTCCTTTACTATGTTTTTTGTTTTAATTACTCTCAATAATCAGTTATTTTCAATTATTTTCAAACATTTCTCAAGTCAGCAAAACTTTTTTTCTTGTAGGATGGATTGAAAAGCGATTAATCGCATTTCTGTAATTTCTGAATCTACCATTCCAAAATCCCTGGTTTTGAGTCTATCTGCTGATGTATTTGAATGTAAAATAAATTTAGATGTTTCTGATTGACTGAAATGTGTAAATCTTAGAAAAAATTCATTGATTATTAACTGAACAATTTAATTTAATTTGATCTGATTTTTATAATGTTCTGGATCTCCAAAGAATTTTATTGTATTTCAAAAATATTTAAAAGCATTGGAAATAATATCTCAATTGAAAATATTAATATGACTTTGAATGCTTTGATTAAATCAAATGTGATAGTAACTATCTTGTTAGAAACACCTTGCATTTAGTTAAATGTAAGCACAAGTCAGTAAAAACATTAATTTGGAAAGCAATTCAATATCCATTAATTATATTTTGCAATGATTAATTAATTTTTAAAGAATATTTTCCTAATTTAATATTTGGAAATTGTATATAGTAATCTGTTGTACACTGAGTTTACTTCATTTAATAATTTTAGAAATTATTTTGTTTATTTAAAGAAGAGCTAGCTCAAAATACAGGCCACATGTGGCCTGTGATGAGATTTTGTGCACCGTCTAGAAGTTTTGATTTTGTCCAAGTGAAATTAAAATAATTTGAATTGAATGCTTGTTAGATATTTTAATTCTGTCACAATTGCTAATGTTGATGTTGATATTATCTGATGTTTTCATTACATAGCACATATTTTTCAAATATAAAATTTATCAAACTATCTTGCACTGTTTTGCTCCATTGAATGTACTCCATGTGTTTATGGTGAAATATGCATGATTAGTATTTATATAGTTTATCAATAATTAATGGCAAGACTCTCCCATAACATTATTCTGTATTGGTTGTGACCTTGGATAATGTAGTCCTTGGATTACTTAGATTGGATAATCTTGATTTAAAACACAAACAGATATAAAATTGATCAGTTTTGTTACAAAGCTCATAATATCTTTCAGTAACTTGAAACTGACTTTAGCTCATAAAAGCTGATTGTATAATGCAATAAAAACCCACAACTGAATGGCCAAAATGCTAACTAAATAAATTAACATTTTTTTTCTCCAGTTATCCTGTGATCATCAGCAGTGGTTAGTGAGAACAATTTTGAAAAGATTATATTTTTTTTTTTTTAGTGAGTGCATTTACATCTGTTTTGTAAATATCTATTTCTAAGTATCTATTGGTAATATGATCTACTTATGTCTCTTTCTTTGGTAGCTAATTATATTAATTTTCTCATCAAGAAATTTTATATCTATTTTATGTTCTTTTTTTGTTATATTCTATCTTTCATTCTTTTTCTAGCCAAAGACATATTTTTTAAATATAGTGCATCTGCAAACTACAATATATCTAACTTCATGATTCCAATTATACACTATCCAAAGTAAACAAAAAAAACCATTAAAATTTGCAAATTTTATTATTTGGCAGCCATTTGTTGTCCTTTGAGCGCGTACAGATTACAGATACTAATAAAATATCTTCAATTTATGTTGTTCTTTCTTTGTTATTCTTTCTGAATTTGATGTACAGTATTTTGCTTAACAAAATATTTTCTAAAAATAAAAGTTTTATAAAATTTCAGAATATTGATTAAACATTAATATAATTGGGGAAATAGGAATTTCTGTAAAAAGAGACCGGCCTATTATTTGTATAAGGAAAAAACTTTTTGAAGAAAAAAGAATATTACTCAAAGTGTATTTACTTTATTTTAAAGGTGTAGGTTTTTTTCTTATTTTTATTAATTTCAATAGATGCATAAGTGAGTGAGCACTCTGTAAAATAAATATACCCTCCATTTATTATTAATAATTATTATTTTCTAAAAATTTTATTTAAATTATAATTTTGATTTACATGTACATATAAAAAAGTGTCTGTGTTATATATAAATGTGTTTTGAAAAGTACTACACCTTTGCAGTTCAATAAACAATATGTATTTTTAATCAATTAAGCATCACATGATCACATTTCCTATACTAGCACATTAATTGTTGATAAACAGAGCAAAACTCTCCATACAGTATTGCCACCTGTGCTAAACAGAGTAATCAATGGATGCCAGAAGGCTTGTGCATAAAATCCCCATCTAATGCCTACTCATCCAATATCCCCAGACTAGTTTCCGGCCTGTGGCCTTCGTCAGTGAGGAGTTTTGGATCTGAGAGCACTGCATCTAGATCTTAGGATCTAATGCAACCCTCTAGCAACCACCTTTTATCTCAACTACTAAACTATGAGAATGAAATTGAAAACACAAAAAATATTTTCAATCTAAGCTCAATAGCTTAAATAGTCATATGGGTCTGAACTCAGTTCAGCACCCATACATTTTGGTGTCTTTGGCTCTTTTACAACCATAGCCACCACTATCCTATTAGGCAGGATTGGTGTTAAACCACTAAGCATCACATTTCCTATACTAGCACATTAATTGTTGATAAACAGAGCAAAACTCTCCATACAGTATTGCCACCTGTGCTAAACAGAGTAATCAATGGATGCCAGAAGGCTTGTGCATAAAATCCCCATCTAATGCCGACTCATCCAATATCCCCAGACTAGTTTCCGGCCTGTGGCCTTCATCAGTGAGGAGCTTTGGATCTGAGAGCACTGCATCTAGATCTTAGGAGTAATGCAACCCTCTAGCAACCACCTTTTATCTCTACTTAACTACAAAACTATGAGAATGAGATTGAAAACACAAAAAATATTTTCAATCTAAGCTCAATAGCTTATATAGTCATATGGGTCTGAACTCAGTTCAGAACCCATACATTTTGGTGTCTTTGGCTCTTTTACAACCATAGCCACCACTATCCTATTAGGCAGGATTGGTGTTAAACCATTAAGCATCACATGATCACATTTCCTATACTAGCACATTAATTGTTGATAAACAGAGCAAAACTCTTCTTACAGTATTGCCACCTGTGCTAAACAGAGTAATCAATAGAGGGTTGCATTAGATCCTAAGATCTAGATGCAGTGCTCTCAGATCCAAAGCTCCTCACTAACGAAGGCCACAGGCCGGAAACTAGTCTGGGGATATTGGATGAGTAGGCATTGGATGGGGATTTTATGCACAAGCCTTCTGGCATCCATTGATTACTCTGTTTAGCACAGGTGGCAATACTGTATGGAGAGTTTTGCTCTGTTTATCAGCAATTAATGTGCTAGTATAGGAAATATGATCATGTGATGCTTAATGGTTTAACACCAATCCTGCCTAATAGAATAGTGGTGGCTATGGTTGTAAAAGAGCCAAAGACACCAAAATGTATGGGTGCTGAACTGAGTTCAGACCCATATGACTATATAAGCTATTGAGCTTAGATTGAAAATATTTTTTGTGTTTTCAATTTTATTCTCATAGTTTTGTAGTTAAGTAGAGATAAAAGGTGGTTGCTAGAGGGTTGCATTAGATCCTAAGATCTAGATGCAGTGCTCTCAGATCCAAAGCTCCTCACTGACGAAGGCCACAAGCCAGAAACTAGTCTGGAGATATTGGATGAGTAGGCATTAGATAGGGATTTTATGCACAAGCCTTCTGGCATCCATTGATTACTCTGTTTAGCACAGGTGGCAATACTGTATGGAGAGTTTTGTTCTGTTTATTTTAATCAATGTTCATCAACAAAAGATGAGCTATTATATGCTATTTTCTTTGAATGTGAGTGGAGCTTGGAATGAAATATAGTGTAGTTTGAGCCTCACTGTAGTTATTTACTTTCGTATAGAATCTCCAAAGAGAACTGGTGCCCATTTTAGCCATGCTTTTTGCATATATTTGCCATCATTAAAAAGTTTCCCATGTTTGTCCGTTACTTTGTAACAAAAAAAATAGCATTTATATATGTTGACCGATAATAATTTTGTTTTTCAACCTTGTTTTTTTGATGAATGATTTATAGTTTGTCTTCTAATGTCATTTTACTGATGGTTTTTATATATAGCTATCCCAAACATAAACACATATGTACTATACTCTGCAGTACACCAACATCTTTGCTGCTTAATTCTGATAATTTTTGTTTTTATTTTTACTAGTCATTTTAATTAGAACTGTAACAAATTTGCTTGAAAGAAAAACCAAGTGCATTTTTTATAATTTCAAAGTACAAATATTTTATTATATATCTAAATTAAATTACTTTTGTAACTCATATATTAACCATTAAACATCACGATCAAGCATTCTTCATGCTTACACAAGCTGTTTACACAGAGGCAAAAGTATCCATACAGTAGCACCAGTCATTGCAAGCCAGAGTAATCAGACCTTCCTGCATCCATTGATTACTCTGGCTTGCACTGAATGTTGTTAGTTTTGCCTCTGTGTACCTCATATATCAGTAAAATATCAAACAGAAACAAAACACAATGCTCTTATACAATAATAATACACTTGTAGCTATTTGTTTTTGCATATTGGCCATTACATAGTGCAGAATGCATAATGGACATTCGTGCAAATAGAAATGAGAAGAATCTGGGAATCCTAAATTTGAGTTACCTACAATGTGTTGGCTGACATGAGAAGAAATAGTATTTGTTGATTAATTTGTTTTTGCAAAATAAATTTTTATTTGTACATATTTTAACAAAAACAGCAAAAAATCGGAATAATTTAAAATTATGTAAAAATGATTTACATGCCAGATAAATTTTTACATATATGATTCTCTAACATACATGCTATGGATTTGCCATGTCTGCGTTATAATATTAGAAATGAGAGCATTTAAACATCCTTTATTACCTGTCTACAGAAATAAGATATTATTGATTAAACGGCATCAAATTTAAATATTTCGTTTTCACTCTGTGTTTTTTGCTGCAGTGGTAATAGATCAGCAGATTTTGGAGCTCCAAGGTCAAGGAATCGTGAATAAGCTGTGTCACTTTCAGTGGTTGAACTTCATATGAACTCTAGTAGGAAACCATTTGATTATTATTATCTTTTAAAATAAAGCAAGTAAAATTTTTAAGCCAATGTTAATTTGTTGTTAGTGACATTTGATGCTTGGCACAATTGATGACGAGATTCTCTTGAAATTGGTGATATTAGTCTTGTAGTTTACAATTCAAAATATTACTATTATCAGTAACATTTTGTATCTTATAAAAAGTTACTTAAAAGATCTCTTTCACAATAATAGTCGAACATTCTTGAATAGGAGACGGGTATATATGTGGTTTGAGGACCTCTTCTTACCTTAGCAGCTGCATTATGTCTAAAACATCTTTTGATCAACAATTCCCCAAAATAAACTCAATTAGAAACTTGTAAAAAATATTTTTGTAATATTATTTCACATTTGCTCCATAGCAATTTATTAATCTTGAATACTGTTACTGTGCTTATATTAATGTATACATTTATATATATATAATAAGTGTAATAATTATTATTTATATATATTTCAGATTTGAAATGTCACTTTCTTATAAATTAATACCTGTATTGCATTACCGGTTGTCGTACTTAGAAAAACTTTGCCTTTCCCGTCACCTACCAATAATTTTTTCATGTACATCAAAAATTGTTTACAAAAATTGCTTAAATTTTGTGCAACGGCCAACACAAGTCCGATATTATGCCAAGAAAAAAGATAGAGGTAAATTTAATTTTAGTATTTTGAAAAATTGTTGTCATGTTTAATACTTTATTTAAATTGAATCAATTATGAGTATTCAACAACATTTGCATAAAATATATGTAAAAATAAATATTTATTCACTGATTGTATAATAATAATATGTTATAATATATTATTTTAGGTGATAAGCAAACAAAGCGCCAAGTTGATATTCGGGAGGAAGAAATGGAGGAAGTTATGGATGTTGCCAAAATGAAAGAGCAGTTTGGGAAAGTGATTGATCAACTAAAAGACACTTATATGAAAAGTTTATCTCTTCGAACATCAGCAGGTATGATTTAATTGCAGAGAATTATTGTTTAGGATTAGTTGATTATAGAAAATAACACTGAATGGTGAATCTCCTAATACACAGAGGCTAAACTCTCCATACAACAGCACCATTCAGTGCAAGCCAGAGTAATCAATGAATGCAAGAAGGTTTTTGCATAAAATCCCTATCTAGTGCCTCCTTATTCAATGTACCCAGACTAGTTTCTAGCTTGTGGCTTTCATCACTGAGAAGCCTTGGGTGAGTAGGCACTAGATAGGGATTTTATGCACTTTCATCCATTGATTACTCTGGCTTGCACTGAGTGGTACTACTGTATGGAGAATTTAACCTCTATGTAAACAGCTTATGTAAACATAAAGAATGGTGATCATGCGAATCTCCTAATAGTGAAGAAGGGGGGATAAATCCTCAATTTAACCTCTTAATAAGATTCATGTGAGATTGCAATATCTGTTTTAATTTAAAACTAAGAAAATATCTATAATTTTCTTATTATTTTTATTTATATATTTCCATTACTTATATTAAAAGTATGCTGTAGTTTTGTTTAATTTTAAACATTAACACTAAACAAATTCTCACATTCTAATTTATTTCCTTTTTTTTTTCAACTTATTTTTTGAATGGTGATGAAATATTTCTTAAATGATCAGTAAAATAATTTTTTTTAAAAAAGGTTTCAACATGGTCATTTGAATGCTCTTCAGAAGGTAACAAATCCAGAATTTTTAAATATTTCTAATTATAATTTTTTTTACTCTCAAAGAGAAATAATCGTTGTGAGTAGAACCTTAGTTTTTTATAGATAAATCACTTGTGCAGACAATTTAAATTTTTTTTCACTGTATTCATTTGATAATTGAAAGTTCATTCATAAATTAAAAATAATTTGACAGTTGAGTGCCATTTGAAATTATTTACATGCATACATTTTATAAAAGAAAAAAAAAATTACTGAGCATGGTGGGAATAAATATATATTATGAGGAAAAAAAGATTATAAAGCAGTTTATTTTTAAAATTTATTTAGCATTTTGTGTAACGATAATAGTATTATTAGCTAGTACTGTATTGTAAAATTACAGACTGGTAATAAAATTAACGTCTCTTGTATAAACTTTTGACGCTTCGCTGATACAATCCTCTCTCTCACATAGAGACAAAAAGTCATTATAATTCACTTTGCAGATTTTGAATTTATTTTTCTTTTTCTATCACTTTCTCCATAAATGTAGCTTTTTTAATTATGTAATATGAAATTTGGAAAAAAGTGCAAATTATTAATATGGAAACAATGGCGGCCTATCGTAAGCTAATTTGATATTCATACATAGTCCACCCACTAGTTGGAGCTACATAATACTTATTAATGATTCTAAAAATAACTAATTGATAAAAATAAAGTATGCATTTATTCTTGAATTTATCAATATAAATATGTATTGAATAAAATCAAGAGAATAACATAATTAGCAAAGAAAATAATTTATTTACCAAAAAAATATAATTTTTTTAAACAAAAGAAATAAAATGAATGCAGAGATATAAATCCATAATAAATGAAATTTCAAAAATAAGATTTCACAGCAGCAAGTCCATCAAAAAGCAATACATTTATGGAATAATGCAAAAAGCACATCTTATAAAATACTCATAGATCAAAATGTAAATTGTAGTCAGCTGTAAGCTTCAAATTTAATTATTTTTACACTACATCATCAGATGGTGCTATTGCACTAAATATTATGATAATAGTCTATCATATTTATTTGATCAACTGACATAGATTCATTATTTATATGTCAAATAAAAGTTTACTTGAGTTGTTTGTTTTAAAATATTGACTAAGGAATTTTATTGTCATATAATATCCAATGAACAAAGAGTGGGGGAAGAGGAGAAAACACTCCAAAAGAATTTGCTCCAGTTTTACAAGCTTCATAGAAAGGCTATCAATCACTATACTTTGTGAGAATTGATAATGGATTTGATTTTTTTTCATTTTATTTCACATTTTTTGTAAGCCCTTGTTTGAAAAACTTGCTACTGTGAATGGTTTTATTTTTGGAATTTCATTTCTTCTGGATTTGCATTGGTCTCATATCTACCTATGGTTGGTTATCGATTGCTTTCATTTAAAACATCTCATCTTATTGACTACTTGTTGCTTTGATATAACTTTTGTGGTTGCTTTTATTTGATAGACTTGGTGTCACAAATGGTATTATTTTTGGAATTCATTTATTATGGATTTTCATATTTGCATGCATTTAATTTTTTATTGATATATATTTTAGTTAAATAATTTTTTTTTTTTTGGTGAATAAATTATTTTCATTGTTAAATATATTATTTTATTGATTTCATTTAATATTCATTTGCTGCCACAAAATTCAAGCTTAAATGCAGCCATTTTACTTTTTACCAATTGTTTTCTTTTTTCTTCATTTATAAGTAACTCCATCTAATAAATTAGACTGTACAGTGTAAAAATACCACTTATTTGACCACCTTTATGATTACATATATTATGGTACTCTTTGATATGTTCCATTATAAATGTTTGCAGAGATATATGATTGATGACCTTTTAGATATTGGAGTATCAATAGTAAATTATTTTCATAAAATTAATTAAGTTACATTTATATTTAGTTTAATTTTTAAATAGTTTATTCATCCACACTTGTAATTTTCTTGGAATGAATATGTACAAATTGGTTTGGTGAAGTGGAAGAGAGAGATTCTCTAGTGCTCAAGGTTCAAGGATTGGGACTCCTCACTATCACTTCTGGCGATAAAAGTTTAATTCCCAAGCAGTAAATTATCCAGTTATTACTATAATAATTGCCTCTTTGATTTAATATAATTATAGAATGGTGGATATTCTGAAACTTAAAATCCATGAAACAGGATTGCAGCTCTGTCCCTCAAACTTTTTATGAACTTCAATTATTATTATTATTTTTATATTAAGAATAATAAATATATTTACTATGGAAACTGTTGCTTGCCTAAAGGTATGATATTAATACAGCAATATTCTACATCACAATATAGGATATAGTTAAATATGTAGGATCAGGAAAAGATTGTATTTGCATCTAAGTTCCTCATCTGATGATGTCATAAAATTGACTCTATGAATGGAAATAACAAATAACTAATCTAATCTAGAAAAATTTTTAAAAATCGAAGCTGGTGTAAAATTTATTCTAGGTAAAAAACAGTAATAGAAGTACATGTATCTATATCAAATAGCAGAGATGATGAGATAGAACAATTTTTCTGGATCTGAAACCAATATTAGATGATGTGTTACTTTATGGCATTCCTATCATTGGGAAAGCTGGAAAGAATGTCAAGATTAAAAGTGATAGTGGAGGATGGGAATATTATGAGAAAATAACACTATACAGAAGAAATATGATCATAAAAGTTAAATATATGCTTTAGAATAGATTTTCTTAATCCTTTTTTTTTTTATTGTGGACTAGTAAAAGATCAGCTAATTTTTCACAGCATGCCAATATAAAAGAATATATTATAAATCAATTGAACTTTATATGGGTAATAACATAATTTATTTATGTTTTGTACAGCATGTCATGCATTTTAACTTATTACATATATAATAAATGAGCATACTTAAAATTTAATGAGATTTTTGTGTTCACTCTTTGTGAGATTTTTGTGTTCACTCTTTGATAGCAAATTTGTTGAAGCTAGATGAAAAAAATTGATCCTGTGTTGAGCACTTAATTTATTTTCCTAATTAACCACAAGATCAAAACCAAAAAAAAAAAAACTTCTTCCACTTTTAAATTATTAGAAAATAAGAGATCACATTACACTTCAGTGGTGCTAAAAAAAAATTGATTTCAATTTGTAAATATGAAAATTTTGAGAAATATTGACAAATATTTATTTCCGGTTATTTGAAGATAAATGAAAAGAAAACTATTTCTATAGTGCAAAAGAAACAAAAAAAAAAAAAACATTAAAAATGGTTTAAATTTGAAGATAATTTTGCTAATAAAAAGAGAAGGGACAATAAAATAATATTTAATTCTCTCATACGAATATTACATTTTAAATTCATAACTTGATTATATGTGAATATTTGTGTTAATTTATTATCTTTATGTTTTTATTTTATATATACAGTATATTATAATATTAATATTCATGTATTAATTTAGTGTATTTTATATCAATGCATAAAGGTAAATACTGTGATTTTATTATGCCACCTTTTTCAAATTAAAGTTATAAAAAATAAGATATTTTGTTAAATTTCTTCACGAGCACTAATCCAGGAACCATTGGTTGAGAAACATTGTTTTAGAACAGGAATGGGGAACCTCCAGCCCATAGGTCAAGTCCGGCCCTCGAAATCTCTCAATCTAGCCTCCAGACATTTTTACAAATACATATAAAATGGTCCTATATAAAACTTCAAACTATACCTGCATGTAGTGCAATGCCAATGTATATGCAAATATTGAATTAAGACTTAAGTAAAGTAAAATATTTATTTTCTCAACCGCAATTTTTCGCTCTTCAACTTTTATAATAAGTTTATTTCATTCCATCAGATGTGCAATATTACAACAAATGATCTATATTGCGACCTTTCTGACTACAGATTTAATCTATGATGCTGAGAGCATTTTGTTTATTTTATAGTGATTTTTCAGATGAATGTATAACCAACAAAAATAAAACTCTAATTTTACTTCATTTTATTATTATTTTGCATTTAATTTTTTTTTTTATTAGGATGACTACACAGAGTAAGGTATTAAAAATTGACAAAGAAAATTGATTTGAAAAGATATGGACCAATGCATTTTTTTTAAAATAGGCAAAACTCTCCCTACAGTAGTGCCACTCAAATGGTGATCATGTGATGTTTAGTGGTTTACATTTTTTTTTTAACAGAAAGAAATAGTAAATTGATGTATCTGATATGTCTGGAAAGTATTTCAATTAATAAAGAACACATTGTTAAGAAACATTATTTATCAAAACATTCTGACTATAACAATAAAATTTTTGAAAAAGAAAGAAATATTAAAATAGAAAACTTGAAAAGGAGCTTCTCAAGTAGCTGACATGTTTTATAAAAAGTCCAAATATCAGAAATTTCTGTGATAACAAGTTATTTCAAAAAAAAAAAAAATGACAAAAATTTCAAAAACAATTTCTGAAGGGGAGTTTACAAAAGACTATATCCTAGCTGTTATAAAATTAACCTGTCCAGAACATAAAAAATAAATAAATTTGATAATATATATCATGAAATTAAGTTCAAGGTGAGTCAGAAAAATTACCATTAAATTGAAACAGTTAATAATAATAATGATGTTATTTTATTTTTAATTTACAAAAAAATTATGGCCTTATTATAAATTGGGAAAATTGAAATTAGCTGCCATTTGAAAATCAATTATATTAAGTCAATAATTTTGTGTGGTCAGCAAATGAGATTATAAATATCCAAATGGCCTTGGGTAGAAAAAAAGTTCCCCATCTTTGCTTTAGAATATAGAGTATGTATGATATATGATTTCCAACACATCATTTCTAAAGAAAATCTTCAGAAAATGAACAACTGAAACAATGAATATTGGGAGGAAAGGATTTGATGTAATTCAATTGAATTTTACAGATTTTTTTTTTTGTTATTTTAAAATATCAGAAATGAATACATGTTATAATTTGAAGTTTTAAGATATGTTATATTAAATTTTATCTTGATTATTCATAATTCTTAATTATTTCAGCTTGTTTGGAAACAGTTGTGGTAGAATTTGACCAAAAGAGATATCCTCTTAATCAGCTTGCGCAGATCAGTATGAAGAATCCTCATCTCATAGTGTTAAATATGAGCGGCTTTCCTCAGGTGAGTTTAATCTCACCATTTTATTACTCGTGAAATCAGGTATATAATTTCATAAGGATTCTAATTTTATCATTTTTAATAAAAACAAATTATTTAAACAGTTTTAAATGGTTTTTGATTTAATTTTATTCTAGGCTATTCCAGAAACTATGAAAGCCATTCAACAAGCTGGGATGAATTTATCACCCCAAAGAGATGGAATGACAGTTTTTGTCCCACTTCCAAAGTAAGCCAGTAATATGCTTCATTCTAATTCTTGAATATTTCATTTTACTAAGCAGACACACAAATATTTATATATATGCATAATATAAATTATTTTCTTCTTAGATGAAGTAAGAAGTTTCTATCCAGAAACCATATATTCAGAGATCTTGTTATTCAAATTAATCATTTATTCTTATTGAAATAACACTGCACATCTATATATTTCCCCAATATCCTCATTTTAATCCATAGTCAAATCAATACACAGTAAACCTTCTATTCATTATATCTCCCTTTCCTCTTCCTTTTTTTCCAATCCACAATCAAGTCAATATACAATAAAATATATCTATTTTCATAGAATTGGAGAAAATAAACTTCAAGAAGCTAATCATTTGCTGTTAATGAAAGCATTTTATAATATTATAGGTTCATGTACCACTCCGCCCCAATATCTTTCTTTCTATCCATAATCATATCTATGCCTTGTGTAGTTTAGTGCAATGGTTGGACATGTGTCAGACATTGGAATGTGCAGCAGTTCTCAGATTGATTCCAGTTCTGGCACTTCTGAGACCCAAACTTTTTATTAACTTCTGAACAGTGAAATCGTTCAATTATTTACTTATCAAATCAGCATACATTGAAATTTTTATTCATTATTTGGATTGGAAAAAATTAATAACAGATGTGGCGATCATAAAAAAGAAATGTTTATATTGTATTTCTGGTTTTAGGAGCAAAGAAGGCAGATAATATATGTAGAAACACTATATAAATGGAAATGATAAATAAAAATTTCATTGTATATGAGTTAAAGCAGCAAAGTGCTCTCTAGAAAACTAATTGGAAATATGATAATAGATGTTATTCTACAATGAGCTTTCTAAAGGGTGCTTTGGACTCTAATTCATAAATTTCAACTCTTATATAATAATTTAGAATATATATCCTCATTCTTACCTTGGATACTTATCAGAAGAATAATACAAAGACCTCAGATTATTCAACAAAATGTAGAGGAAAATTGAAAGTGAAATAGTTGAGTGAGAGAACAAATAGATATCAGCAACATCATTAAAAGAATTAAGAGATTGAAATAGAGCTGAGTGAGAAATATTTCTAGAAGGAATGATACTAGATGGATAGTTGAAGTTTTAAACTAGATCCCAAGAGATTATAAAAGATCTGCAGAGAGACAATATGTGAGGTGGATGGTTGAAAAACAAAGTTGGCTGATGTGTTGTGGAGAAGAGAAGTTAGGAATCAAAAAAACTGGATTAAATTTGGAGAGGCTTTCATCCAGCTATGGATCAATGCTTGAGAATGATGATGATTCATAGTAAAACTATATCTTGAAAAATGAAAGTTCATTTTTTAGTGTTGATTTCATTTTTACTTTTTTTTTTTTTGCAAAAAATAGTCTTGCAGAATTTTTGTACGAAAACATCTTTAAAATTACCTGTAATTATAATGGTGAGATGGAGAAGGAGAAGCAGAAGTGTTTTAAAATATCATTGGGTTTGAATATGTGCCTATAAATCCTTTCTGTAAGTCTTTATTAGCAAAACTCATCAATACAGATTTTAATGTATCAAATATATCTTGCATAAATTGCTTTACCTGGGCATGAATTTTTTTTTTGCTGTAGATAATGTTATTAGGAAGTTCTTTAATTTTAAAGCCAATCATTTGCAGGGTGCACATTAAAATGGAATTTGATACCAATTTGTAAAAGAGTATAGGGGATGCTATTTCTTGTGCATTTTATATGGATATACAGGCAGTTCTCTACTTTCGTACCTAATTGGTTTTTGAAATATGTATGAAGATTGAAAGCAATGTAAAAAAACATCAAAAAGGGTTTTCAAAATACATACACATATATATACAGAATATATATTTCTGCTAAATATTATGTTTCTATTTTTTAAAAAAAGTTCAAATTAATTTTTTATACAGTATATAATAAATTTTCATACTTTGAAAATATTTTATATTTAAATTTTTTAAATTTTAATTGAGGAAAAAATGAGCCTAAATACAGTATATAGACACATGCGACACAATTATATACGTATAAGGTCTAGACAAATAATATTAAAAAAGTTTAAAAGCATAATGAGGATTAACTTGACAGTGTATGAATTTGGAAATATTTTTTAATTTTGTTGTTGTTTTTCATTGATCGGCTTAAATTATACGAGTGACCGATTGAAGCAAAAGACTTGCCATCTTTGTCTCTATTGTATGGTGATTATGAGACCTTGTTTGTATCAACACTGCTATTTTTTCGTTTTTCACTCGTGTTTATAAATTAATATGTGCGAATTTTTTCATCAAAACAGAAAATAAAGTAGATAGCACATGTTCTAACCTAAACTGACGACACAACTTATCAACACGCGCTAACTCAAGAATTCCCTGCTCAAGACTAAGCTTATGATGCTGAAAATGGATGTGATTAATGTTGGAGAGGTGGGGAGGAACTAGTAACTAATAGTCCATGGAAAGAGGAGAATCATTACATGAAAGCATGTGCATTTTGTCATATATATCTATAAAAATCGAAAGTACAAAATGTTTACGAAATAGAGAATTGTACGTAGTTGATGTAGCATTTAATTCAGAAATACTTATTAATAGCATTTGGTGATCTATGAATTAGTTTTGGTTTTAAAAAAAAGAGTAATTAATCACTCAAGTGGTGATTGGATCCAGGAAGATTGAGCTTTTGATTCTATTACAACTGTGCTAAATTGTATAGGGCTATAGCTTTTAATAAATAAATAATCAAATGGCTTCCTTGCTCAAGAGTTTGTAAAAAGTTCAAGCTCCAGAAACAATCCAAGGATGTTACACTCTAGAATTTGACAAACTACCACTGCACTAAATCATGTTTGGTGTAATTTTTAAAGAAAAAATGTTATATTTCTGTTGTGCATTGTTAGATTGATTTAAAACAATTAAAACATCACATAATCACTATTTTCTATGCATACACAAATTGTTAAAACAATAACAAACTCTCTATACAGTAGTATCACCCAGTATAAATCTTAATAATCAATGGGTGCAAAATCCCATCTAATGGATGAGTTAGCACTAGATAGGTATTTTATGCACAAACCTGTTTGCATCCATTGAATACTAAAGCTTGTATTGTATGGCACTATTGTATAGAGAGTTTGCTACAGTTAGATTGATTGTGATCAATAAGTGACATTTGCTATTCTTCTGTTAGCATGGATGTGAGATAATTTAAATATCACAATGCTATGTTTTTGTAATAATAAATTGAATCTTCTAATTTTATATACCATTAAACTTAAATATTTAAATACTATTTTTTTGGATAACAAATGCAATATTTAACCATTTAGTTGGATTATTTCCAATTTCATTATCTAGTTGAATTATCAAATATTTTTAGAAAAATTCATATGTTTATATGTCCAAATAATTTATATTAATAATACAAAGATTAGCCAGAAAGCAATGTTTCGATTGGTAATTTTCACTTCTTCAGATGTGATTGGCCTGAGAATGGGAATTGAATTGGTAATACACTAAGCAATTAAAGTATTCTGCCAAAACAATAGCCAATAGAAATTTTTTATATTTATTTATGAAGGTCTTCCCAATTTCTCCATTTTTTTCTATCAAGAGCAATTTAAATAGTGTTGAATATTATGAAATATCACACTAGATTGATACTTGGAATTATTTGCTATTATCTTTTAAGTAGTTTCTTTAAATTTTCTTTTACTAATATAAATAATGAAAATATTTCTTTTATGCATTTTATACATTGCAGCATTTTATTTATCACACTTGCATAATAGCTGACAGTTTCAGCTGTTCAGCAGTCTTCCTCAAACTGTAACATACATAATATATTCATAAATATAGATAATTATTATAATAAATTACACATATAAAATAAATTTTTTTATACATACTAAAGCCTCATAAATTTTTTTGTTTAATTCAATCTTTTTTTTTTTTTTTCATGATAAGTTAAATGTGAATAAATACTTAATTGTAATTAATTTTTCTTTTCTATCTAATATTGTTTTTCCAATCAAATATTGAGCAGAGAATAAATAAATAAAAAGAAGAAAATTTAAAGAAGCTGCGGATGTACAATAGCAAATAATGCTATCAAACTTATATATGATAATCCATACCACTCATTAAACTTCTACTTAAAGGAAAAAATGGCAAAATCAAGTGGACTCTCATAGATAAAAATAGAAAATTTCTATTGATTGTTGTTTTTGAAAGAAAGGCCTAATTATTTAGAGCATTACCTTAAATTCACTATTCTCAAATCTAAATATCACTGGTTCAATCCCCATGCTAACACTATCGTTGCTTAAGCCAGAAACACATGAAAACAAAGGAGAATAATACTACTTGAAACGTATTAAATACTAATCTGTACATTATTGCTAAAAGTTAAACTTATTTGAAAAAGTATAAATAAAGTTGGAATATTTCTTAAAACATTTAATTATTCAATTAGAACAGAAGGAGGGGAATTTTCATGTCCTTGAAAGTTCTCGATCCGGCCCATGGACATTTCAAAAATGTATATGAAATGATTCTGTGTAAAACTTATTTAAACACATGTGTAGTGCATATATTGAATTAAAAATTAAGTAAAATAAAATATTTGTTAGTTTCCCAACTATATCTTATTCTTTATCAGAGATACAATATGCTAACAAATTATGCATATTGTGTGATCTTTCTGATTATAAATGTTGAGGACTTTTTGATTGTTTTTGTAATGATTTTTGCGGATAAATATATACTAACAGAAATAAAACTAGAATTATCTTTATGTTATTATGACTATTATTTTGCATTTAATTTTTTTTTATTAGGATGGCTACATTAAATAGGATATAGAAAATCATGCATTTCAAAAGAAATGAACCAATGGATATTTTTTTTTTTATAGAAAGAAATACTAAATTGAGGTGCCTGATATATCTGGAAAGTATTTTAGTTAATGAGGAACATAATATTAAAAGGCATTATTTATCAAAACATTCCGTTTACAACAAAATTATTGAGGAAGAAAGAAATATTAAAATAGAAAACTTGAAAAAGAGCTTCATTAAGTAGCCTACATGTTTTATAAAAAGTAGAAACAAATCAGAAAATCTGTGAAAACAAATTACATTATTTAAAAAAAAAAACTCCAGAAAATTCAAAAACATTTTCAGAGGGAGTTTATAAAAGACTGCATCATATCTGTTGTAGAATTAATTTGCCTAGGACATAAAAAGAAATTTGAGAATATAAATATGTCACAAACAACAGACAATAGGTGAATTGAAAAATCTTTATCAAATATGAAAAAGTCCTTAATAATAATGATGTTACTTTATTTTTAATTCATAAAAAATCGGGATATTTATTTAAAAAGAAAGTTGAAAATATTTCCTACATTTTGAATTAGCTGATGGAAATAGTCAGTATAACTATAATTAAAAATGTTATGATCATAAATTGTCAGACAACATGCTAATAATTTATTTTAGTCTTTTTTAAATGTTTTTATTTAAATTAGAATCTCTATTTGTTTGTAAACACTTTTATTTAAGTTAGAGAAAATTTTAATATCGGTGTTTATTATATTTAAACGAAATAGAATTTATTGAAATTTGGTACATTTGATAAAAATCACTGGCAATGCAATTTCTTAAATCCTGAGCAGGAGGCAGATGGAATTTGAAATATTTTGATATCAAATTTAAAATAATGTTAAAAAACTTAAAAAGTTCTCAGTAATGCTTGCAAGAAGGCAATATATATATATTGTTTGTTTCTCAGTCGCCATTTAAAAAAAAAAAATAAAAATTTCCTTTTATTTTGGAGAATGGTAGAAAAATCATAAATTTAAATATAGAGTAGGGGAATTGGAACAATAAGGAAATATGGATTGCATTTGTATCCAACAATGTATGTATGATGGTCAGAAAGAAATTAGGCATGCTTTAGTAGTGTTTACAGTAGGTGATAAGGTTTTCCATCTGAAGTGTTTAAATAAGACTAGGAAGGATATAAAAAGCGTATGGTTGTATAGATCATGTTTAAATGTGATACAAGACGTGAAAAAATGGTTTTAAGTGTAGATAATTTAAAGAGAAAGTGAAGAGAAATGGGGAAAAATGTAGATAAGGACAATAGAATGGAGTATATATTTAGTGGAGCGACGAGAGATATGGATAACAAAATAAGTAATGCAATGGGGATAGTTAGACAAAGAATAAGTAAGAAAGAGGAAGAGGTAAAGGATGTAGAAGTA
Organism: Epiperipatus broadwayi; assembly: GCA_028023455.1. Classification (NCBI taxonomy): domain Eukaryota; kingdom Metazoa; phylum Onychophora; class Udeonychophora; order Euonychophora; family Peripatidae; genus Epiperipatus; species Epiperipatus broadwayi. Next base: position 1,510,095 of record JAQFVV010000208.1, read on the forward strand.
AAATTAAAAATGAAGTGTGAGCAGATCAAGAAATTAATGAAGGAAGAAGTAGATAAGGAAGACCAGAAGGTGAAAGAGAATGTTAGAGATAAAGTAGGGAAAGTAAACTATGAGGCAGTTTTGATAGGGGACTCAAACTTGCTAATTAGAAGATATAGAGATATAATTGCAAGGGAAAATAGAAATATGTATGTAAGAATATATTTGCCTGGAGCTATGATTAAGGATGTTACAGATAAGGTAAAGAAGCAAGATGTTTATGTTATATTAGGGACAAATAATTTGTCAGAGCCATCGGAAAGAGTAATGGACGAGTACAAAGAATAAGGTTAAATGAAGAGTAGGAGTAGTTGGATTACTATTAAGATTCAACAATAGGCATATGTTAAATAGAGCATGTTCTATAAATGAGAGATTGCAAAAATTAAATGACAAAAATAATGTTATGTTTGGAGATGTGTGGGATTTTTTTTATTAATAAAAGGGAGTTACACAGTAAAAATGGATTGCACTTAGCAAAACAAGGAAGTGAAACATTAGGGGGTTTGATTTATGAAAAATGTTATAGTTGGGGAAACTTATACAGAAGGTAGGGTTTTGAATTACAGTATTATCAAAACGAAGGTTAAGGGTAGATGGGATGTAAGAAGTACACATAGGATAGCTGATCCAGATATACATGTAGATGTGGATAGAGAATATGTCTGTAAAACTAATGATAAACAACTAATTTCAAATGTAATAGAGAAGAAAGAATCAAAAGAATTTGTAAAAGGATAATAAGAAATTGTTAAAATTGGATATTTGAATATGCAAAGTGGTAGGAGACCAGAAAATAGTTGGAATTAAACAAAGCAGTTAAAAATAAAGAGTTTGAAGTATTAGCAGTAGTGGGGACACATCTAAGAGAAGAAGAACCTACACTGGAAAATTTGGTATGGCAGGGCATAAATAGAAAAAGAAAAAAGATGGTAGCAATATAGGAGTAATGTCAAAAAATATTTAAATACTGTAAAGTGTCAAGAATATTTGTGTTTGAGATAAGGTTAGGAAGACGAGAATTAATGGTGGCTATAGTGTATATGGTCACTGGAGATAGTGAAACTATAATGGAGTGGAAGAGTAGCATATATGAATGCTTACTTATGAAGCAGTCAATCTTAGCTTAAGATTAAGCTTCATGTTTCCATCTGCTAGCTTTTATTCCAAGCCCTATTTCCCATCTCGCTCCTTTTGTCGTGTATGTGTATTTTGTGTATACATTTGAGATGCGCGCCTGCATAATGAAGTTTTAACTTTTAGATTAACATTTTTATTATTATTAATTTTAGGATTGTTGATTCTTTTTATTAGGATGCATGGGTGCGTTTCAAATATATGTGTATGAGGGCGGAATTGCTAACAAAGGATTGATTTTTTGTAAATATTTTATTGTACATCATTTTTTGAACTTTTTCTTTTTAAGGTGCTTTTTCTATTAAACTGTGTATTTTTGTAGAATCCAGTGTGGAGGATGCTGCAGTGATTGTCTAGAGATGATTGAAGGGGTTGGAAGCACTATTGTTTTGATCTGGGGTAGGTGTTTTTGGTTAAAGTTTTACTTGGGAGGGGATTAAGATTGAGGATACTTTTGTTGTAAACATGTTGTCAAGTCTATTTCTAATCTGGAAATAGATTTGAGTTTGTTTTGGACGTTGTCTTGCTGTTGCATCTTCAAAAGCAACCGATGAGGAGGAAGTGTGGAATGGCTGAATTTTGGGAACGGATTGGATTAGCTACTATTGAGAGAACTGATTGTAAACGTATGACACGTCGCTTGAAACTTAAATAATGTAGCAGTAAATCCATCACTTCTCGGCACGGTTGGGTCATCATCTTCAGCGGCCATCTCATTCTGCTGCCCAAGAGGAAGTAAAAGCCCGACCTAAGAACGTTAATGCTAATAGAAGCTTGCAGTTATTTAAGAACTTTCATTTCAATTGCCGTGCACGTGCAATATTTTAAATCGAACTCTTAAAATTGCCAGGTAACTTTTCAAGCCATCACCGCAAACTAAATCTAACCTAACTCATCTATCAAGATTTCTTTTAATATATTATTTAACTTTGTTTTTGTTAATATATAATTTGCTCTTAGTTAATTTCTATATATAATATGTAAATTGCTCTCAAATGATTTCTTTAAATTTAATTCTATCTCATGTGCTCTAACTTTTTTTAACTTTGGTTGCTATCAATTATTTATAGTTATTTATTACTTGAATTTATATGTCTATTTTCGTTATTAATTTGCCAATCTCACAACCTGGCGAGCTTAATTTCTAAAAATCTTTTCTGTCATTTTTTTTTCTTCTAAACCTTCATGAAAAGGTTATTAACGTCCTCTTAAAATATATATACATAATGCATTATAAATTAATATGTTCTGCAGTTTGTTTTTATGAATCAACATTTAACGTTGGTTTATTATAAAAATATATTTGTTTAACTCTGGATTTTCTACCCGGGGTGAATCCAGAACTCAAGCTAATTAACACTTTGAAATCTTTTTAAATGTTTTTTTTTATTAAATTCTGAAAGAGTGACCCAATAGTTATTTTTTATAACTGCCAGTCTTCTTATTTTTATATACTCTTAAAATCTCAAATAAAGTACTTATATATTTCATTTATTGTAAAATCAACGAAGGTGGGATTGATTTATTTTAAATAACAGAAAGGGAAGGGGTAAATTTTAATATTTTATTATTTTAGTTATTAAGCAAATCTTAATGTTTCTTTTACTAGATAAAATCTTAACGTATATTTATTTAGGAAAATCTTTCTCTTTCTATATAACTGCATAGCGTATTATTTGTCTAAATTATGGTATTCAAACAAGGGTCATTTATTTTTAAAGCAGTAAATTATATTTCATGTCGTTAGGGACATTCAGTCATATTGCGTTACTGACATTTAGCCTATCTTTGTATATATATATTACGTGCTTCTAGTCTTCTAATCTCGGGGTTGCGACAAGTTCGAACCCATAGATTTCTTCTCATATCTCGTTTCGTAGATAGTTGAGTTATCCGGAATCACATTTATTTTGTATAAAATGCCTCTGGTGGTGATCCCGTAAGTTTGGTACATGCTATGAATATTCACTTCTTCGTAAATAAAGGGCCTCTCGCGTCAGTTATACCAGCAAAAGTCTGGGCCACGCCATGCCTATCCACTTTTCTCTAAGCACTTCCTAAGAAGGGGGGCTTAGACATCGTTTTCGTCCAGAAGCATGACCGTTTTTTTTTTAGTTATTCTTTTGGCTATTATGTCAGTACCACCCAAACTTCATATTATTATTATTTCTTTTGCTTATGACCTAGTTTTAGTGCTGTAATAATACTGAAATTGCGTTCTGCTTAAATATATATATATATATAAATGCCAATTACTACTAATTTTATTAATTAAATTTATTTCAGTCTTATACAATCCCACCATCCTAATTTATATATCTGTTTAAGAGTATATGCCTTGGGAAAAATAAAGCGTTCGTCTTACTATTGTTAAAATAATTTTTCATTAAATATTTTGTCATAGATTCAAATATAATCAAATGTTTTCAGATGTATTTTATTTATTTTCACGACCGTAATGGTGTGAAAATAATTTATCTTATATCTGTAATGAATCCCAGAACGCTCCCTGAAATAATGCTAGTCACCATGTTTCAGAACCGTAATCCAAACGTTGATAGCAATTTTATGTAACTTCTTTCTAATAACTGATTGGCATCTTAATATTAGACCCACCAAAGATGTGTGCTTATTCATAACGTATCATTTAGCTAATTGAGCATATGAGAAATAATAGCGTGAATGACACTATGTAATCCTCTATCGCTTGGTATACCGCTTGCTCATTCATGCAGACACTAATGTATATAATTAATTTATAAATGTATAATAATTTGTCAGTATATTAAACTATATTTTATTGTCTAACTTATTTGAGTAGTTCAAATTCCTTTTCCTCCACTTCCACATATTACAGCCATGCTTATTTATTATTTTAATATAGTCATAGTTAATAGATGTCTCATTGTTTTGCTCAGCTTTGCTAGTCGGCCGGATTAAGATTAATTCTCATGTGCCATCACTATTATGTTATTCATTAATTGTTTGATCTGGGGCTTAGAGAGTGGGTTCGAATTCAGGCTGGTCCCTGATCTAAATCTCGAGCTTGACTGGGTTTGAAGTACATTTTGTGAGTTCCAGCTCAGGTTAGATGGATAAATATGTTTTGACCGGTACACTTAAGGATATACAGAGTTTCAAAAAAAGGGGGAAGAAAATAATGATTATAGAGGATATGAATTGTCATATTGAAGAAATTGATTATGTGAATAACAAGAATGGACAGCTGTAGAAAAAGTGTTGTCAGAGAGTGAATTTGAGCATTCATCTAGAAATAATATATATCACACAATAGATTATGTATTAGTAGAGAAAGAGTGAATGAATAAAATATGGAAAATGAAAGTGTTTGATAATGAAGAGAGAGTATGTTTTAGTGATTATAATTTCTTTATAATAGAAATGGTTATTAATGTGATGGAAAATAATAAAAGTAGAAAGGATAGTGAAAGATGTGGATGGGGAGTGAATGATAAGAATAAGTTAGAAGAATATAAAATAAAAGTTGAAGAAATTTTGGAAGAACTTGTTGGGAATGAAGGACTGGTGTGGTGAAGTAGGGTTTTAGGTGAGAATATTCTGTAGATAAAAATAATTGAAAAGTGAGAATTAATAAAAGTGTAAAAGAGAGGAAAAAACATGCAGAGAATGTAAATGTGCTATTAAAAACAAAGAAAATGAAAAAGATGTTAATATTAAATGGGAAAACTATTTTAAAAAAGTTGTTGGCTAAAATAGTTAATTATAAAGAGAGAATGAAATTAAATGGTAAGTTATTGGAGGATATTAATAAAAATATAAGAAATGGAGGTAAAAAAATTTGGAAATATATTAAAAGAAGAAATGTAGGGGGGAGAGAAATGGTATTACTAAATGATAAGGACAAAGAATGTAGCTCTAGAGAATTAGAGACAATCTTAAATAAGTATGTAATGGATATAGAAAACATGTTAGATGTGAAGGATAGAGTGATAACAAGAATATATACATAAATGCAAAAATGTGGATAATTTAGTCTGCAAGTTATGTAAAGAAGGCATGGAAAATATTAGGCATCTGCTAATTGAATGTAAATGTTTACAAGCAGAAAGTGTACTAATAATGAAATTATGGGAGAATAAATATAAACAAAGTGATTATGCAGAATGTGGGTTCTTGGTTTTTATGCTTTGTTTGGAAAAAGAGGGATCTAGACATAAAAGCCATAGAGTGGACAAAAATGATGTTGTGAAAATGGTATGGAGCAGGATAAAGAAGAATGTGGGAAAAACTTAGAATGGGGAATGAAAAGGGAAGGTAAGGTGGCTAATAAGTTCCTCTGGGCATAGTGGCCGAGAGATGCCTGACTTTGATAAAGGAGTAATCATATCACATCACATGTTTCAATTAAATGCTTTTATTGCAGTTATAATAAAATTTTAAAATCGATGTTTAATATATTAATGTTCAATATAATTTATTCAAATTTAGTATAGTTTTTGTAAATTATATTAATGCAGTCTGACACTAAAATATTTTAGGTAGATTGTTTAATTTTTTAAAACCAGAGCAGTGGACAGATGCACAAAATTACATTGTAGACAATTGAATTAATATTTATGATTTTACTTTTAAAAAATATTTTAGCATCATTTAAAATTGAAATAAAAACAAATCTTTGATTACAATCTTAATGCTAAAAACTGAATAATAATAGTTATAAAAAAATAGTTATAATGATTGCTTTTATTTACTTTGGAAACTAAAAACCAAGAAAATAATTGTTTCTTCAACCACAATTGAGCTTTTATGTATAACTTGAAATAAAAGCATGGGGATTCAGAAATTAATTAAGCTAATCCTAAATTTTATAACAAAGGATTGACTTAATTAAATATAAAAACCCTAATTGTTGTCTAAGAAACAATTATTATCTTAGTTTTTAATTTCCATAGTAAATAACTATAGTCATTATAAAATATTTTTATGTCTTATTTGTAATACTACTATAATTGATTCACACTTCACAATTATAGAAAGAAAAAAATACTAGAGAGAATAAAATTTTTAATTAAATATATATGTAAAAATATTTGTAAGTAATTTAAAATTGTGTGCATATATATGTGTTGATATAGTTATCTGCCACAGCCATTTGCACAAACATCTGAAAATAATAATAATAATAATAATAATCCAAACTTAAGAAGAGAAGATTTAATAATTAACTTAGAAAATGGATATAGAGAGAGGAAAAGAAAAATAGGCTAAGTGATAAAGCATCTAATAATTTGAATACAGACTTAATGGTTTGATTTGTTTTTAAAAAAATTACAATTGGGAAATTTGAATTTTATATGCATGTGCATGCATCCCTTCTATAATTAAATTAAAATCAATAAACTAACTATTTAAAGAATAAACTAATAAATTAAAAAGTGAAAACAAACTCAATGTTAAATTTTAATAAGTGATAGATTATTTAATGAATGTAAACAGGAAATCATAAAAATGTTTGAAAATTTCTATATAAAAATAAATAAGGATCATTTATGATTTAAAATATAAAAAGATTCTGTAAATAAAGCATTAATAAATAAGAAATAGTTTTAAGATGATTGAGCTGAATTGAGAAATCCAAAAGTGATTGTTAGAACATATTTTTATAATTATTTTATTAAAAGTATTAATCTTTTCATATTAGTACAATATATTGTTATTATTATCCACCCCTTTATAAAATTGATGATTACCATGAATGAAATTGTTCTTGTTGATATGGGTTGCTAGGCAACCAGATCTCTTTGCTCCCATGTAGTAGGCTTTCTTTCCATTACCTTGATATGTATTATATGAGATAAGGAAAATAAAAAAATATTTAAGTAATGATTATACCAGAAATTATTTATTGTGATAATTTAGATGTGGAAAGTAAATTAATAATAAGCAGTCATTAGTAAATGAGATGGCAAATTCTAAATCCAAGAAAAAGGGAGGAGGAAAAAAAAGCTCTAGATATGAGTTTTGTGATGATTATACAAATTGATGGGTGCTCTAATAATGGAAATAATATATTTTTGGATTAGTCAAAAATATGTTAATTATATTTTTTATTTTAAATTTATTTATATTTTAAATTTGCATACTAGAATACTTGCCTTGGTGTCTATATCATTTCTTTTGATTATTAGAGAAGATTCAGACAATATGTGGAAGGATATACAAGTAATGTGAAAAAGACATCTCTTATTTTAAAAAAAAAAAAACCTTAAAGAACATTATTAAAGATTAAGATATAAAAAGGTACTTAGATATTTCTCATTGAATCTTTTAATTTGGATTATCTGATCCATATTATATCATTATAAGTGTATATATGAAGTTTTGACATAATAAGTTATCCTATTATGTTTTCAATAACATATACAATATTTCATTTATTTTACTGTTTATTTATTACATGAATATGTTGCAGTGTAAGTTTCATAATTTATATTTTTGGTATACCATAATTTAATGATAAGATTACTAAATTATGTTAGCACTTTATTGTTTATAACTCTATTTAGAGTACGAAAATGTGCATTGATATTTAAATTTAATGTATGAATTTTTTATAGTTATTGACCATGAATGAGAGAGAAATATATATAAAAAAAGCATTATCCATTAAAACATGAATAAATTTAAAATATGTATATTATGGGTACATATTTGTTGTTTTTAAATTCAAACATATATTTATAGGGAATATTTAATTTTAATATTTCAATTTTCCTTTTATTTTATAATTGAGTAGTATTAATTGAAACTCATTTAGAATTGATTACTAGTTCAAAAAATATTAAAATGTAAACATTTTAAAATAAATTACAGTTGAAGAATTAACTTATACACATGTGTTTGGGTGAATTGCTTGATTATCAATGTTTTAAGAACAATAATACTATTAGAATAATTATGTTAGGAGCAATTTAAGTTGAGAATTAGTAGTGTTCTTACTTTGTGACATAAATAAATAAGTGTTATAGTAAATATTTGAGTATGTTATTGTTAAGAATTTTGAAGAAAATGTGGCATAATAACTTTGATTGAAAAGCAAGCAGGTAAAAGCGGTATTAAGGCTCTTTTTTTTGATATAAAATTAAATATTTACATTGTATTAAAGGCTGACATAGGCTCATACATATCAAACCTATTTTCATTATAATAATGCAACATGGATTAGCTAATTGAAATCAAGGGTCTCCATGAAGAATCAATGATTAAAAGAAGAACTATTTTTATAATCAGTGGATCGAATTGTAAAAGGTATAATAGTTAATCATGTGGTTAAAATTATTTTAAAATTATAATGGTATAAGATTACTTGTTCTAAGATAATTTATAGCAGCATAATTTAGTTTTAAGATATAGTCTTCACCATTCTATGCATATAAATAGGAAATATATGTATATAATACTATGATACTAATTTCTGCTACGAGGCCTAGCACCAATATGACAATATTAATTATGGATACATTCTCACATATCTATTATATTCAATAACTATGGATATTTAAAAGATTGTGATTAAATAGAGGATTTATTATATTTCGATCACAAAGGTAGAATTAAATTGATTTATCAGATATTCAAAATAAACTTTATAGCTGTTATATTAGAAATCATTAATGATTGAAATCAAGACATTATCTATTTGTTTAATAAAATTTCTATATTTGATATCCAAATTAATTGATAAAGGTAACATTCTATTTATGTGTTTGTTAATTATTTTTTTGGTTGAGCATTTACTGCAATAAATTATGTTTTGGGATCAACACACATTTTAATCTCTGTTTTAAAAGAGAATAATCAGGTATGAAATCGATACTCCTATAGTATTAATTTTTGATTAATTATATTTTTATTTATTACCGAAATTATTTTTTTGTGTATACAATTTGCATCTTGTCTTTCTTGTAGGGAAAGAAGAGCCCAGGTTTTATAATTTGAGTCTTCTGCAATAGACTGTTCTTGCTTACCACTGGTCCAGATTTATTGGTATCATAGTATCCTATGAGGCTGAGAAAAGGCTAATTCAGTCAGTAGGAAATGATGACAAAATGTCAATATAAAACATCAGATAAATTATATTTCGATTGCTGATAAAGAAATATTGATGCTTGATTAGATGTTTATTTGAATATTAAAATAAAAATAATTGAATGGCTTTAATACATGGGAGTTCATAACAGTTTGAATGCCAGAAGTTCCAGAACAAGGAACAGTCTAAGAACCTTGTGCTCCAGAATCTGACATCTATCATTGTAATAAACAATGCAAGGCTTAGTTTTTATTCAAATATGGCTATATTTTGTTTGGGGAAAAATTCTTGACAAATTTGCAGTCATATTATTAAGTCTTAATTCATATCTATAATGATCTGATGATGCTTAAGAAAGGAATCCATCATCATCATCATCTTTGTCAGGCCTTAAATATATGCATCTCTGCATACCCATACATACATGAAAGCAGTCAACACTTAAAACAATACCAATATCATTAACAATCTTAATCTGTTGTCAAGGCAACCTTCTTTAATCAATGAAGGTGGAAATCCATCCTTATTTATCATCTCGTAGATTTATATAAAAACTAAAGTTTTCAACTTGACTACAGAGAGTGAAATTATTAATACAAAGAAGTTTAAATAAACCTTGTTAATAGGTAAATATAACCTGTTCTGTAGTCAAGTTGCCATCTTTTTAGTTTCTATATAAACCTATTAGACTATAGGTAAAGATTGTTGATGATATTTGTATTGTTTAAGTGTTGACAGAATTACACGTATTTACATTGAATGCCTATCTAGCCTTGAATATTATTAGGTTTAATATAATAAATAAAAATAAAATAATATTTATATCAAGTGTATAAAATCTGTTATGAAATCATTATTGATTTAATGTAAAAATGTTTAAAAAAAATATAGTATACTTATCCATAAAAATTATTAAAATCTTAAATGTAAAAAACAAAACTATTAGTAATTAATTAAATATATATAAAAAAGTATATATTTTAGTTTTTACATTAATAAAGGTAAGCCAGAAATATATTCTTTTATGTTCAACGTTTTCAAGTAAAAAAATACACATTTAAAATGTAATTGATATATATATATAAGTCTGAATATGAAAGTATGCATATATTATCTTTTCTGGATATTTTCACTCTCTTAAGTATGTCAGAATATTTTGCACTTGTAATTATAAATTTAATCATAACTGAGATGTGTTTCAAATCTCATAAACCTATTAGAGTATTTCACACTGTGATTATAAAAATGTCTCATTAAATGATATGTGCCTTACATAATGAAAAATATATTTTTTTAGATATTCTAGTCATAATCTATATCTCATAGAATATGAATACTCTTATGACTCATATTGCTAGGAAGTATGCAGTCTTTATTAATGTGCTATTAATTATATATCTCTTGCATGTAGCATAACCAATTAATACATTACTGAACTATATCTTAAAATATTATGAATGTGCATATAATCATAATTCACAATTTAGAATTTAGTTAATATATAACATATCTTAGTTAAATATCGAGCTAATAGAGAGTATTTAAATACATCCTTTAATAATATCTTGTGCAATGGAATATCTTAAAAGCAAAATGATTCGAGATCCTATAACAGAAGACATAGAAGATCAAGATCCAGGAAGGCTTTTTTGTGTCACTGTAATTATCTTCATCTATCGTTGAATAAATTGCCTTGTGTAATTTAATATAATGGCCAGTTCTAGATCTCACGGCTATGGATTACAACTATATCTTATGCTTCATTTGCTTGTGAATTCCTGAGTGATAAACCATTTTTTATTGGATAAATTGCCATAAATTTTTATTTAATAACAGCTTTATTGTTCATGGTAACCATTATCTTTTTTGTAATGTGCATGTTAGCTTTACTGATAGCTATCTTCAAGACCAAGATTTTCATTTTTGTAATGATCTCCATTGTGCAAAAGATTACAGTAATGTATCTGTACATTCATAACAATGATAGATTCAAAGTGCACCATTATGGATTTTCTGTAATCATGATTTCCCAAACAATAATCCAGCTTTTCTGTATGCAAACTCTAGGGAATTATTGGGATATCAAATAAATATTTACCATATTTTTAACTGTTTCAAATAATGTTGCTAAAAAAAAAAAAAATCCCCATAGCAGTGATCAATAAAATGCTGAGACTGAGAAAAGGATTTTGCAGAGATTGATAATGTCATAATGTTCAACTCTAATCTTAAACTAGAATGTTGTATCCTTTTGGTACTCAAATTTTCCTCATACTTTTTAGTTACAACTCTCAGAGAACTCTGGTAACAGTAAAAAAAAAGAGAATGTTTTATTTCTTGGGAGTTTGTAAGAAGTTCAAGTGCTGAAAGTGACAGAACTGGAAGCCGATCCATGGATATTGAGCTCCAGAGTATCCCATCTCATGGTATTATACCATACAATGCATTGATAACAGCTAAATCTTGTGTGAACATGAAGAATCTGAAAACTTCTTGTTTCTAATTCTTAATCGCCATTTATTTTAGAGTACTTTACTTAAGAACATCCAATTCTCAAACAACCCTCAAGTAATCATCAGGAAACCTATCCTCATAAATCAAAACATTTTTTCCTATTAATTTTAACTGTTTATTTGCTTTTTTAAAGGGATTATTTGGTTAACAGAAAATGCAGAAATTGAAGTTGATTACTTTGTTCAGTGGTAAACATCATATTATTATTTTGCAAGTCTTAAAATCAGTTCATTTTGAGAAATGTAATGAAATTATGGTTTTATTTTAATGGTAGGATGTTATATTTTATATATATTACAGATTTGTGCTAAAGCATAGCAACCAATTACAGACTATTATTGATGATGATTATGTGTTATCATTTGGTCAAAATATTCTGCTGCCTAGTTACTCAAACCTGCTCTAAATGAGAGGGAGGGGACTTAACATGCATAAATATACCAACGACATATTCTGTTTTTGCTATGAATTTATTCTAACAAAGTTACATGTATATGCATGCATATCTGGTCACCAACATTTTTAATGAAAGAGTAAATTTGCTACAAAAAATAAAACAGATTGTTACACTTATAAGAAAACAAGCTTAAATGCATATGACAGTCAGTAATTGATAGCACACTAATTTATAAAATAGCATTTAGAAGTTTAAGATTTAAACAGTAGTAATCTCTCGCAAATCCTTTTCTCAGTCTCAGCATTTTATTGATCACTGCTATGGGGATTTTTTTTTAGCAGGTTGTTTGAAACAATTAAAAATATAGTAAATATTTATTTGATATCCCAATGATTCCCTAGAGTTTGCATACAGAAAAGCTGGGTTACTGTTGGGGAAATCATGATTACAGAAAGTAATTATACACCTACTATAAATAAATAAATAAAATAAATGTAATAAATAAATGGGATAAGACATTTTGAATTGATTATTTGGCAATAATAAAGTTCACGGGTCTGCATTAGCATGAACTGTTAAATTCTATTGTGAATTGTCTCAAAAGTGATCTTTGATGCTAGAAGATTGTTCATTTTTAGTGGTTATTTCAGAAAAAAGCAATATACAGTAGATAGTTTTCCCAATAATTTCCTACAACAACTATGCCAAATCAACACACAATGGTGGTGTTAATAGAGAAGTTTCATGAGACAGGCTTGTTTGTGACATTAAGCACAGTTGATGACCATCTGTCCTCATTGAAGATAAATTTCAAGTGATTTAATAATATGGACTGTTGTATTTTGTAAAATTGAATGCAAGTTTGTGCACTCCAGAAAAATAGTATTTATTCGAGAGGTTGTTTTTAGATCGCGCACTGATAACTGAGGAATTTAATTAAGGCATTAACGTAATGGCGAACATTAATTCCAAGAAATATTTGCTGATTGCAAATATTTCTAGATAAAAGACGTTACCTTATTGGACAATGTGATTAATTGCTGCAGTTATCAGAAAGCTATAAAAAGACTGTTAACAACTACATAAGGGAGTTTTTGAGTCGGCAGTATTTGAGTGCATCTCCAGTAGACATTGCTGTTCAATTCCGGTAGGAGACATCTCGCGTCAGTGCTTGCGGTTAAAGTCCAGCGCTCAGTGGAAATCTAGTTCACGGGTATAGCTGGAAAGGGCCCATAGAGATTGGGGAGACTGCAGCCTGAGGAAACCGACTGGATAGCAGGTGAATAAAGAGTTGAGTTTCCAGCGGTTTTCAATTGGAGTTACCGGTAGACTGTTGCAGAGACGGAAGCTGTAAGGAGCTTAAGGTCAGTCACAATACCATACTATGAAGAGTTCATGTGCAGCTAAACTGGACTGGGGCCAAGGTGTGTGTAAACCTTGCCCATTGAGAACCGTTTTTGTAGCAGCCAGCCTGAATGAACATCGAGGGAATTGAACATTAGCGAACTGTAGAGATAGAGTTGTTGCAGACTATTCGCTATTCTGATTACTTAAAAACATTATTGTGTCTTAATGTATATAGACATACATATGGACATAACATGGACTTCTTCAAAATCAGTTTGGAAGATGGTACAATAATATCAGCGAAACAAATGTACATATAGCAATATAAAAATAAAATGAATAAATAAAAAATATAAATATATCACATTGATCATAGGCATATAGTAGGTATATAATTACTTTTTGCAAATAATCAAAATTGGAAAAGAATAAAAATCTTTACATTATCTTCCATAAAATAATAATGAATTCTTTATTACAGCTATATAAATCTTAGTAATAATATTACACATAAAAAGCCTTTTTCAACAACTGGTTTGATGCCCTTTAGTAACATTTGAAAAGGGCATCAAACCAGGTGTTGAAAAAGACTTTTTATCTGTAATATTATTACTGAGATTTATACAGCTGTTATAAGGAATTCATTATTATTTTGTGATTGTTATTTGTAAATAATATATAAATATATTAAAAACCAGTCAAACACTTAGACAATCCTAATATCAATAACAATCAGCAATTTCAAACTGTTGTCAAGGCAATTTTTTAACAGTAAAGGTGGAATATATTATGTTAGCTTAATTAAAAAATTTTGTTTCAGTAAACTTAAAAAGAAAAAAAAACAACTCAGATTTTATTTTTATTTCAGAGTAACCAAGGAACATCGAGATCAATTGGCAAAAGGTGCCAAAGAACATTTTCATAAAGCAAAAGAGCAGATTCAGAAAGTTCAGAATAAGTATATTAAAGATATAAAAAAAGTTAAAGAAGGCTGTTCAGAAGATTTTATTTTCAGTGTGGAAACTAAGGTATGTAAAATCTCATAAATAAACAATGTTTATTAAATATGTAGCACAAAGAATATATAGTAATATTTTTTTGGAGATACCAAATGGTATTGTTTAATAAATTTTTATCTGGAGGTGATTTATCAATATATCCCCAGGTTAATTTTTAACTTTTGGCTTTCATCAGTGAGGAATTTTTGGATTTTTTTGAACTGTGCACTTGGACTTTGGGATTTAATGAACTTTTTTTATCAGCTATTTTTTATTCTTTGTTATATTATCAAGCTACCATTTCAAATTGAAAAAGTATATATTTTTCAATCCAAGCTTATATGTTTGTATAGTTATATAGATTGGAAACCGGTTAATTTCTGTATATTATGGTAACCTTAGTTTTTTTTATAACCTTGGGCCTTTTTATTCTTTGGTCAGAATTAATGCAAAAGCAATAAGACATTACGTAACCAACAATATATCACCTGATCCCAACTTACAAAAGTTCCACTGCACAATTCAGAAAGTTCCTTACTGATGAAAATCATAGTCTGGTGATATTGGATAGGATGGCATTGGTTAGGAATTTATTAAGCACTATCATATAGTATCTGTTGATTACTAAAGCTCACACTAGATGACATAAGAATATGAAGAATAAAAGAGTCAGATTTACCAGAGTCAATTTAATATACTTTCAAATAACATCCTTTCTAATGTCAATGCTAATCTATCATCAGATAAAATATGGGATCCATTTTTATCTACCATCCAAGCTTGTTTATTACATAGATACTCAAAGAGGTTAAACTTTATATTAGCAATTATCTTCATAATGAAAGTCTCAATCTAACCAGTTCACAGTTTCAAATAATAATATTGATATGCTATATGCAAATTTGTTAAAAATGATTCTAGCAAGTCTGATTTGTGAATTATTATGGTTTGCATATTCAAAATTTATTTTTTCATAAATATTATTATATTTTCATATGGACCACAAATCAATCACAATACCCAGAGAAGTGAAACTTTATATTAGCAGCAATTTTTTATAAAGTCTCAATTAAACCGAGCCACAGTTTAAATACCAATATTGTTATGAGTGAGGGTGTTATTGGCAAATTTGTTCAAATAACTCTAATAAGTATGATTTGTCAATTATTGTTATGGTATAATTTATTTCTCCATAAATATTATATATTCTCAGTGCTACATATTTAGTTATCATGTTTATTAAAGCATGCAGAGGCAGGAGGATATTAAAATTATTAGAATTTATATTTTGGTATTGAAAATTTAGATTGCGGCTAATATAAAGTATAAAAATTAACTTTTTTATTTGACTGGTATATTGCCATTAATATGAGAATGGGCATTGTTTGCAAGTATTAATATTATACATTTTAATCTATTTCTCCATAAATATTTTTAAACTAAGATATATATAAATTTTTAATTCATTTAGAAAAAATGCACGAATGCGAAACGTGTCATGAAGAACTAAAACAATAAATTGTACATCAAGAAGGTTTATAGTTGAATATTATAGAGACCAGAAGTCATTAATTAATGCAATCTTCAACGACTTCTCTGATAGGAAACACTAAGACGATTAATAACTTTTTAGAGAATGTGTATAGATAATTGTCTATATTTGAAACCTGAATGTCATTTGACCGCCCAAACAATTGATTATATGATAAATAATGTATGCTCATTCTTTATCAATTCTTTTAAGCATACCCAGGAGCTTAATCTAAATATTTAATGTCGTTTTTTATCAAGTTCAAACTCTATTTATCACATTACTTTAATTTTTTGATTGACAAAATAAACTCCATGATTTAATTTACTCTGTTGCATTACATATCTTAATTTTATGTTGGTAATAATCCTTAAACTACTATTCATAGTTATTGACACTTCCTGAGCAAATTCTGTCATTTCTATCTTAATGCTGCCACTATTTACAAACTTGAATAATTGATATATGTTAATGTTTTTTTGATAATGTCCTAAACAATTCCCAGTGTAGTTTCTGGCTTACGGTCTTCATTATTGAGGAGTTTTTGGTACTGGATCTTGAATGCCTGGATCTTTGGATCCAACACACTTTTCATCTAGCAAAATAACTTTTTTTAATATTGTTTTTCACTATCAAGCTAACAGTCTGAAATTTAAAAAAAAAACATGTTTTGATTTCATCCAATTTGCTAGCATAGATATCTAGACATAACACCAGTTCAGTATCCATATATTTTGGGATCCTATGTTAAATAATAACTGTAGGCATCTACAATATTAAAACTTATAGTAGGGTGACAGAATTGGAGTAGACGAAAAAGAGAATTTATTCCTGAAAAGCGTTGCATAAGCTGGGATCATGTGATGTTTTGTTTTTGTTTTATACCAATCTTAGTCAAAGGTTAAAGGTTCCTATTACAAAACTGAGGATATTAAAATTTATAGATACTGAATTGGTATCAGATCTGTATGATTATGCAAGCAAGCTAGGTTCAAAGCATGGAGTTGTTTTTTTTTTATTTTGGGGCTGATAGCTTGATAGTGTAATAATAAAAAAATGCTTTTATTTGCAAAAGGTGCTAAAAAATTTAAAAAAAAAGGATACCATAAAATTAAAACATAATTTTTTTTTCAGTTTTCCTGGCACTCTTGATATTGTGCAACCAAAAATAAAAGCATGAGTCTTTTATGTAACATTTTAAGCTTAATATTCATTTCCTCATACATTTAACTTTGGTTGTATAATAAGACCCCTCAAGGAAGTATGGAGTGATGCATGTTAGAAGTAACAAGAAGAGATTGAAAATGAAATATATGGATGAGGGAACAAACAGGTGTTACTGACATCATTGACAGAATTAAGAGACTGAAGTGAGTTGGATTGGACATATTGCTAGAAGAGGTGATAATAGATCGACAATTGAAATGGTAAACTGGATTCCAAGAGATTATAAAAGACCCAGAAAGAGACCATATGTATGGATGAAATAAAGAAGTGTACAGGGGTGATGAGGAGAAAGAGGGTTAGAGATCTTAGGAGATGAATTGAATTTGGAGAGACCTTCATCCTGCAGTGGATCAATAATAGATGAAAATTATGATGATGAATACCAAGAATACTGAGACAGCATGTTTTTGTTTTTTTTACTTTTTAGTGCATTTATGTAAATAAAAGCTTTTCTTTAAAAAAGGTTTTTGACATTTATTATTTTCTTTTTACTTTTATATAGAAACAGAAATTAGGAATGAAGAAATATTAGGCACAATTTAATGCTATTAGATGTGACTAACATAAAAAATACTGAATCCCATATAAAATTTAAATGTTTTGACATAACTGTTTGCAAATTCTAAAAAATATAGTCATTGGGTATGTATATTATATAACAGAACTTTTATATAGCACACAATAATGTAAAGTGTGTGCATAAATATATATAAAGTTGAAAGGAAAAGTAGAAATAAACACAGACAAAATTTTTTAGTAGATATTATATACATTCACTGAGAATAATAATCCTATAAAGGGTTAAATAATTCTGAATTTAAAACAGAATTTTATTATGAAATAAATATTTTTTAAAAAGTCTAATAAATATTTATTATTCTGATTTTGAAATTAAAAAACAAAGAGTGTTTTAGGTTTAAAATAGAACTGATAATTGTAAACATTTCTATTATCCATTCAGTAAAACTGAGTTTTAGCGGCCACAACTTTTCACCCTCTATTTTTAAAAAAATTGAACTATATTTTTTTCGTATTATGTAATTGTAAAGTATATCTAACTATAAATGTATTTTTTACATGAATGTTAATAAAAAAATTTTAAAAAACTTACATTTTTATGTGTAGTTTTGAGCTATGCACCCGAGGAAATTCCCGAAAACGGTGGCATTTTTGTGCATAGCCCTTTCATGGTCAATTCCAGAGTTTGAAATTATTCCAGTAAGCAACATGTATTCCAGCTTTCTGCCAGAACAGCTGTAACATCTAAAATTTTATTTTGGGGAACGAAAGAAGTGATAGAAATTCTCTCTGCTATTATTGACACTGCAAAAATTACACGTGGCAAAAATAGTTCATAATTTTGACAACAGGGACTTATTTTGTGACACTTGTTAAGTTTTGCCACATAGCCTAGTTCAAAATTGCACATAAAAATGTAAGTTTTTTATTTTTTTTTTATTAACCTTCATGTAAAAAATACATTTATAGTTGGATATACTTTTCAATTACATAGTACAAATAAAATATAGTCCAATTTTTTAAAAATAGAGGGCGAAAAGTTGTGGCAACTAAAAGTCAGTTTTACCATCTATTCTTTTTGAAAAATCTTTTAATTAAAACTGGTATAAAATATCTTTTTTAAATAATGCTTGAATGCATTTCACTATCTAAGTAAAAACATGTAGATCGCACCTTTGATAAAATTGCAAAGTTGCTTTCAAAAGTAACTTTTAATTAAAAGGGATTTGAAAGGATTAGTGATCTTTTTGAAAAGATAAGAAAAAAAAAGTTTTTAAATTAGTGTTGTCACCTCAATCCAAGTCTATAAAAGGGTTGGATAAAAAGATTATTTCAATCTGCTACATTACCATCAGCAGGATAGAGAAATGGATTCTCCGAGTATATCAAAACTAATTCGATTTTGTAATCAAAAAGACCAGAAACTATAAATAGAAATATAAAAATTAAAAACTTTTATCATATTTTTATTGAATTGCATTGCTTAAAAATGTCTAATAAATATTCTTTTAATATCTTTTAGATTTTTAAAATGAGTGAAGATTACATTTCACAGTGTGAGCAGATAATGCACCAGAAACAGAAAGAATTACTGGATGTCAAGTAAAATCCATTGTATCTGTAGGGTAATCAAAAGTACAAATAATAAATATTTATATTTACTTTTAAAATTGAAGGTATTATGTTTAAAATAAGCTTCTTTATCTACATATTCACTCATCTAAATTTTTTAACTCTATTCTATCAAAAATCAGAGAAAGTGAATTATTTTTTTCAGATTATATGGATTCAAAAGAATAATTGTGATTAATTTCTAACATATTTAAAAATATATATTTTATTAATATGTTACATTAATGGGTTTTATAAATATGTGTTTAAATTAAGTTTTTTATTCTGAAAAAATAAGAGGAAATGAATTTATTTATTTCTTTGAATTAGATAAATTCTAAAGTATAATCACGTTTATGTATGATTAAAAATATATATTTTACCAAAATGTCACATTAAAAGAATTTCATGTTTATGTGTATATATTAAGTTCTTCATTTGAAAAAAAGACTTGGGTTGAATACATAGAAAGATATTATGACTAGGTGATAAACATTTTCAGCATAGTTTAGCATTGCTGCTCTCTAATGATAATTTATTCTAGAATCTTAGATTTCTGCTACATCATAAAGTATCAAAAGCCTTAATATTAATGATTCACACACACACACACACATATAGTCAGTTATATAATTTAATATAGTAAAAAAAAATCTAATTTATAGTATTATGAATCAGAATTTTAAAAATAAAAACATGCTTTATCTAGTTATAAAAATATGATAGTAGGTGATACAGTATAAACATTTTTCAACTTCTGCAATTGATTTATTCTGTCTGTCACTTTTTTGATATGTCAAATTTTATGCAGATTGAATTGTCCCTTTAGCAGCCTGTTTACCACTAGTAATAATGCAAAATAGAAACTAGTTTTTAAAGATTGAAAATAAGAATTATGTCGTGCGAATAGTTCATGCAACACGAGACAAACAAGATATGAGAGCTGTATTGTAACAGTCAAAACACGTGTATCTCGTTAACATATTGCAGAATTCGACCACCACACAGAACAGCAGCACCATCGAGTAACGAAGCCACCGGTATTACTGAGTTCGAACATAGTTTATCGGTTCCACAATACAATCTACGGAATAACGCCTCTGATGCGACATAAGTAAACACTTCTTTAGGCACGGTGGTCAGGGAGATGCACGAGATTCATGGGTTTTGTTTCCGAGTTGGCCAACAATCAAACGAATATTAATTAATATATATAATTGAGGAAATGTCTATAATGGGCATCGAATAAATGAAAACTTAACTACAGACGTATATTTAGAATTATTTATTTACGTATTTAATAAAAGAAAACATTATTAATGTGATTAATCATATTTTAAATTCAAAGTCTCAACAGCTAATTGATAATATTATATATATAAAAATACATTTATTTATATGGAGCATTTATTTATCTGAAGGCGTAATCTAGCTACCTAGAGTTCTCGAGTGAGTATTTCTAATGCGTGCTGTAGGAATTTATACTTTGCACTGCAAGAGTCATCAGTAACGGCGGACATACATTTATTTAATAAAATATTTATTTTACGACAAAGGGCAAACATTTATTTGAGAGTATATGACGAAGATAATGCCGAGGCGGAGTGATAGAGAGAATAATAAACTAAATAAAAGAACACGTGGTACGCTTTAGAAGGGCGATGTAAAATGGCAGCGCTGAAACTGCAATGCCGTGAATAAGTTATAAGGGTTGGTCTCTGCCGCGACCCGAAGAGGTAAGGTGTCACATGAGCATAACCAGGGACAAGCGGTCTGTGTCGCAATTTGCCAGCTGGCTGCGTGACGGTCATCAAGCCCTACGGGAACATTATCATGTCCGCTTGTGTAGGACGACTGGGGTTAATTCAACCCTAGAGAATCCGGAGTATTCATGGCGTGGAATGAGCCATCGGGGCTTCAAAACGTAACACATGTATAATATCTAAAAGATTGGGGTAATATTTAACTAGATTTCAAACTCGGCCCAACATTATCACCGTTGACTGAAAGAAAATTGGTGACTCTCAAAGAAATGAAATTTACATAATTATTCATTAACATTTAATAATAAAAAAATATCTAAAAAGGGAATTATTACAGCGAGTATGCCAGCTATTACGGAGGAGTAGACCCTGCATTACAATAACTGATTCTTTGAATGCATGTCGATTTATATGAAATTTAAGTTATTTATAAAAGCAAATATTAATGATAATTCGACATGCATTCACTGTTCAAGCGATTATGGATTTAGCTTTAAAACTAAGATAATTATGAGAAGGTAATATTTCAATGATAATTATAAATGAAATGTAGATTTAAGAAATACACCTAAGAAGTGATAGAGGGAGGGTAAGCTAGATTATGCGAGAAATTTACAGATTACATGAATTCTCAAATTTTAGTTTCTCAAAATTACAATTTTAACATTTAGAAGTTATACAAATAATAGGAGATGAGCTATAGCTTATTATTACTAGAGTACTCGATAATTTGGAATACACACACAGGTACCTGTTTTATAAGATGTTTTCGTCCATTGGTTTAATAGCAGATTGTTCGTAATTAGAAGTTTTCTTTCTTGTCCTGGGCATGTTGTTTTATTGATTTTTAACAGCAGCGGCTTTCTTGTTTATTTCAGGCAGCAGATCATTTTGGTGTTTTTACGATGGGCAAGGTGAAGCTCGGCATATAGTGGGCCATCTCCCGGTGGAGAATAATTTCGGTGCTTACTCGGTCATACCTTGCAGTATTAATTTATTTAAGATATTTTAGACGCTCCACTCGAGAGCAAAGCTAAAATTCAAGTCCAAGTCTCCAGCAAGTCTAAGATGGCCTCCTTTTTTTTATCTTGATCTTTTAATTTTTTTTTTGTTGAGATATTTTAGGTTTTCTTTATCTTGCCCTCAGGATAATCAATGCTCTGCTGGTTTTAATTAGAAAGAAATTTGCTGTGCTATTGTTTGTTTTTCTTTACATTCGTTAATTACATTCTTTTGGAATTTTGCTATAATTAATTTATTATCTATCACTGACCGATGCTTTTAAATTTTCAAAGACAAAGGGGAATAAAATTATTTTAACTTTAATTAATTAATGCATCAGATTTTGTTAGAATTATTAGTCAACGAAATTTAAACTAAACAACAAATACGAACTTTATAAAATTCAAAATAAATGATTATGATTACACAAAATTTATTTAACTAAAAAGGAATCTAAATTATATTATTTTATCCGTATTTATTGCGTTTAATTTGAGATCGAAATGTGTGCGTGTTTATGCTGAATTCTACAGATATTTATACATTTTTAATATTGTTGCACACACAATTCGATTCCAAAAAGTTTAAATTTGGGTGATAGACCGGTCAGTGAGAGACGACAGAAAAAGGTGAAACTTAAGATTCGAATACGAATCTTACTGTTTCAGTATTAGCTTCTATATCACAATTTTTGTATCCCTGTATAAGCTTAGAATTGCTTATGTAATTCAGATTTTCATTGATTGAATAAGGGGCTATCTCTTTCTTCATATATATTGTAATGCTCATTACTCTTCTATAAACGGATACTACTTATCTTTTTCCACAATGCGTTGGATGCTGTCAAGTTTTTACAGAACTTTAGAAGATTTCCAAACTTTTAAGTTTTACAAATGGGTTCCGTTAAAGACAAAAAATATCCTGTAATATTTATTATAAGGAATATAACAATAATTCATGTAGACTGCCTCATCTTGGCTCACTACTTATTCCTATTTGTTCTTCGTGACCATTCCCAATTTTTTTTCCCCAACTTAGATTACTGCATACAAAACTCTTTGATATTACATCCACTTGGAATTCTTCAAAAGATAATAAAAAAAACCATTAACTCCTAATATGAATATAATGATCAATGTTATTATACAGGTAATTTTATAACTGAATGTCTTATTGCTTTATCATTATAATTCTCCTTACCAGGTGTATTAATTTCTTTATCATTCAAGTTTCTGCATAGATTTGATTATCTTTCTTTTTATCATGATTTCCTCTCATTCCTCCATTGTGAACATATGTGATTAATCTGAATTATTTTCTACTATTTTACATTGTAAGTATAATTTTCTTTGGTTGAATGATGTGTTACTTTTGTTCACATTTGTAATGTAAACACATTACACTATCTTTCAGTAATTATACACAGTGTGTCCAATGAAAAACTGTTTGTATTTCTCTTCAGACCACTCACAAAGACACCTTTGAATGTACATGTGTTACATAGTGACATAGTCTAACTATTTGCCATAAAAATTTTAAGATGTTACCATACTGGGGTTATGAATTATGACATGAAATGTGACTGTGTTTCGTTTTTTTTTTTATCTATAGTGGAACAACATTACATTTTATTTTAAAGTGGACAAAACTGCTTTTGAAATCCTTGAAATAATTCATATTGTGTTCAATAATGTTTTCTAGTGGATTTCAAGATTTTGTGATGGCAGGGAATCATTGAAAATAATCTATGAAGATTTGAAACACTATTACGTTTCATATCATAATTTATGACCCAGATATGCTAGTGCCTTAAAATTTTTGTAGTGAATAGCTAAACTAAGTTGATTTTCAGAGACAGTATTGCAGGCAGCTTGGAGAGAGAACCAGTCACCTTTTTGCTGCAACACACTATATATAATTGCATGGTTTGAATCTTCAATCGAATGATTAAGTATTCTGAAAATGAATTCTATTAAGATATTTTATGCATGAATTCTTTCTTTGAGTTAAGTTAATCTCATAAATTTTTAAATTTCATTCATAATATTCAACATTAGGAAATATTATACTATCTACAATATATCACTAAATTTAACTATGCTATTATTAAAATACAACACAAAAAGAGTTAATTATAAAATCATTAAGAGGCAAATGTAATATCATTAAACAACATTCTTTAACCAAAATCAGTTGTCATTTATAAATTAACATTTCAAAAATGGCTTATGACACAGGACTTGTTCTTGACTACTGATCTATCTGGCCTTTTACAATAGCTCATGACACAGGGGACATTATAATTGTAGATTGCAGAGGATTAAAAAATAATCCACTACTAATCACAATGGAATAGTCATGATTATCAATATGTCACCCTTTTAATCATCAGTTATAATAAATCAATATACAATCTTCTTTGATCACAAAGAAACTGACATGGTTTTAAATAATTATATATTGAGATCAAATGTTGGAGAGTTAACTTATGTTTCTTTGTGTTATATTGAAAGCACATATATTTTATTTTTTGCTTTTTTAAATCCTTTCTACATTTTGATGTGCTACTGTATTTTGCATAATAAAATGGTTTCTAAGCCTAACGCTTAAAATTTTATGAAATTTAAGAAAATTCGTAAAGTGTTTTTTTTTTAAATGATTAAATGAAAGTTATCATTTTAATATATGGCAGAAAAAATAATTGCAAAATATTATTGTATTGTGACAAAATTCTTAAAGAATTTAACTGAGAATTTGAAATAGATAACAGAAAGTAGAAGTGACTATATAGTTTTGGAAATTGATATTAAATATAAAAACATAAAACTAGAAAGGCCATAGTCTATTGATAATGAAATTACTATTACATTTTCATAAGAAAAAGTTATTGAAGAAAAAGGATATTGTCCAGAACATCTTGAGATGAAAGTCTGACATTTGATATTCATTTTATTTTAAAAAATCATGAAAATACAATACAATAAGTTTTTTATTATTTTTTAATGAATGTAAATGAGTAAATAGATATGCGGATAGTAAACATATGTAAATGTGCTACTTCAATTTATCATTAATAACTACATTATTTTTTTTAATTTTTGTTTATACAATAGTCTTAATTATTAAAGCGGAAGTCTACCTCCAATAATGCATTATTTCTTAAATATAAATCTCTGTGCATTCGCCCACCAGCAAGAGTTTTAAAAACTTAAGTGAATCATTTAAGTTTAGAGTGTATTTGTATATATATATACACCAACTCTCACTGACCATGCTTAAATCAGGGCTTAAGTCTCTTGAGTGCCTGATGTTATAATCAAATACTGAATTACATAAATTTTGTTAATCTATTGCAGGGGAAAGATGTCTCATTTTTAACCACCTACAATAAGACTTATACGACTTATAATTGTAAATCTATTATTATAAAGCGCTGAAAATTTTGAAATTATTAAAGTGGAAGTCAACCTCTGATAATGTGCTAATATTATAAATCTCCGTACACTCACCCACCAACCTCTGATAATGTGCTTTTTCTTAAATATTATAAATCTTCATGCACTCGTTCACCAGTAAGTTTTTAAAACTCTTACTGGCAGGCGAGTGCATGGAGATTTATAATATTTAAGAAATAGCACCTTATCGGAGGATCTGCTTTAATAATTTCAAAATTTTCAGCGCTTTATAATAATAGATTCACTATAATCTTAATTTATATGTGCATGCTATAATCATAAAAAAATTCCCTACCATCCACCAATTTCTGAATAACTTAATTTAATGATTCATTTGATAATGTTTTGTAGCACAATAAACACATCGGAAGCTGTTTATTTGTTACAGATTCAATAAAACCCATTTTCAAGTATTCCAGTAAATAGCCACAAATGTATTTTTGAGGCATGGGTTAAAATTGTTTAAAAAATTTATAAACTTTTTACAAACATGATAACACTTACTTAATTAACCACAAATATTCATGGATTATAATCCATAGATAAAGAGGAGAATCATGCAGTTGTTACAAGTTGTTTGATTATTGTTATAAGTCATGCGTACAGAGCCATAGAGCCCATTGGTTGTTTTCTTATATTGGTGACTAAAAGTGTAATTGTAAACCATATATGAACATCATCATCGAAATTGGAACCTTTATAGGTTTATATCAAATTAGCATATTTCGTGAGAGTCACGAGCAACTCTGCAAAAAAATTTAAACACCTGGCCGCATCTATAGTAATCCATACAGTTTTTTTTTTAACATCTGGGAAATTCTATCCATCTGAAAGCTTTAAAGACCCTCTATTGGGCGATGGAGACCAGGTTGGCAACCTGGATCTATTATATATGCGGTTCACTAAAAAATATTTTATTATGACTAGAGCTTATCAACATGATTCAAGCTGATTACATACAATGCACATGAGAGAAGTTTGGAACACAATATAACACATATTACTATCCTATAGCTTCTAGATTTCTTGAAGATGTAGATAATTTTTTTAAAGTAGTCACCTCAAATCTAGAGAATATCTTTATAACTTGTCAACAATAACTTAATTTTTATGCACGGTAAATTGTGGTTTTGGTTCTCAAATAATTTCTTTTCCTAGAATTTAAATTTCCTAGTTGCTGGTTATTAGCTTATAGCTTGAATAAAAATACTTCTCTTTTCTCTAGATTATTATTATTAATAATAATAAATCTGAAAATTAGATAAAATCTTTTAAAGAAATTTTTACCTTAGGAATTGAAGATATAATGCAGGTCATTTATTATTGTGGTTTTCTATTTTGCTAGGAGATCCTTTGGATTGTTTTTTTTTCTATTCAACCATGTTTTAAGAAAATAAAATTTTGGTCAGCATTGGATTTTTAGAAATTTGATACTTTATTTTTTAATCAGGACACATAAATGGAGTTGGCTCTCTCTTTTTTTATATATTATAATCTACCAGTGGGGAGAGAGGGGGGTATAAATATAAGATATATATTATAACGAAACTGCGGGGTACACCATAAGATGACATGAATACAACTCAGTAATTGGATGACTTGAATACAATGTGTCAAACAACTTACGACAAGTCATATTCTAAATCCATGATTCGACGTCCCATTTGGATGTGGCAGATATTATAGAATCAGGAGTGGCATATAACAAAGGGAGCACATCTCACTACTGTTAGATCTAGGCCTTTGAATAGTATGCTAAAGATGTCACAATGAAATGCCTAGTTCCAAATCACATCTACTTTCAATATGCTAACTTATAATTTACTTAAAATATTTCAATGTAACCTAGACTAGTGCATATTCATTACATCTACCTTTTTGTGCCCCATTACACCACAGAATTCAAACTCAGGGAGTTCTTGCAGTCAGCTCTCTTCAAGGATGGACTTACTTAATTATTGACCAAATATGCCTATATATAAGCATAGATAAAAAATATTGATGATGATCAATCAATTAGGAAATCAATATGTAATGATGATGATGATCATCATCAAACCTTTAATGGTGTAAATTTTTAATGATAAAGAAACTTTTAATAGTATGAATGCATAATGATGATGGCGATGATCAAACAGATATCAGATTGGTTTAAACAACTCAAAACATTTATTAATACTCTAAACATATAATAACAAATGTTTACAAAAAAAAAAAAAATGTTAATTTAACAAGAATGATCTACTATCATTTTATGGCCTAATACAATAAATTTCTCTGATTCAGATTTCATTCTGGAAATCTGTCCTCAATTAATCTTTATTTATATTAGAGAAACAAATACTTCAAAATACAGCATATACAAAATGACATCAGATAATTTACTAAATATATATATGAAACGAAAAAGAAAATGAGAGTTCAATAATTCTAACTCTACCCCACTAATATGCTTATTAAAATGATATTTCTAGGTTGGGGTAAATATATTTATAACTATTTTTTTAAAAAATATATATATATAGTCCTACCCCCATCTATATGTGTATGTAAGTCATAGTAAGAATTAATAAAAGATAAGTAAAAGACAATTTATCAAAGTAATTTTGGGTCCCATTGAGAGGTGTTTTTTCTTAACATCCAACTTGGTTTGGATGTTGCATGCACGTTGTTTGGGTTCAAGTGAGATGTGTTTTGTTGGTAAATTAATGTCATCAGAATCTGTGACACTTTTTCATTGGAACTGTTATGGTTGTGTGCTGGAGTTAAGATATTTCCATCATTATTAGTTTGACCCCTGCTGATCTGGAGTGTTTAGTATATCTAGGTTGTAAGTGTTTAAATCTAGTTGGGTTGAGGTGTTGGGTATGAGAGAGTCACTGGTGAGATTGAGTGGTTTGTTTATTGTTTTGGTGACTGGTAGTGTTACATACATTGGCTTGTGTTGTGGAGAATGCATATTAGTTGGGCTCAAGGTGTTGTTGGAGGCTGCACTGGTTTGAGTTCTGCTTTTTGTCTAGTGATTGAGTTGTTTCTGGATTTTTTGAGATTTGTTTGGTTTTGTGTTTTCTGTCTGCATGAGTTCATGCTGGATTAGGTTATCAGTGATCACCTTTGTTGTTGTTTTGTTTGTTTCTGTGGATTTCTTGAAACATTTGTGAATCTTGTTTTTCTTGGATCTGCAGATCCTTGCGGGACAGCCCTTGATTAAGTGAGTGTTCGAGGCAGTAAAAGCACTATGGTGGGATGTCATGGAGTAATATTACCATTGGGGATCCACGTGCATGAACCACAGTAGTAATGTCTGTGGAGCTGACTATTCTTCAGGGTGATGGTGAAGGTGGCTGTTAGTTAGAATGAGGTTATTTGTTGTTTGATCATATAAGTATTGAAATTTCCTAATTTTGCCATATTTATCAAGTATGAACTATAGTTCAATATGATTGAAATTCATAATACAGTTCTTTATGATGCCATGTAATGTGTTAGTTCTGTTGTTATCAATTGTTATTATATATTTGTCATCAAGGGCTCGGATGGTGTCCCCCCCCATGATTTGAATTTGTTATTATGTATCTGTCATTGGGGTGTGTGAGAATTCTGTTAATGCTTGTTGCTATGTTTCTTTCAGTTATCATATTTATATATTTCTCAAGCAGGAATTTGAAGAGATTGCCATTTGAGTCTGTTGTTGTTAGGATGAGCGTTTTATCATTGGTGTAGTTTGTAAAAGATTTCAGTAAGTTTTCTGGAACAGAATTGTTCAATTTTGTTTGTATGTCTTGGTAGATTTCTTCATTATCCTGTTTTGGGTTTGTTTCTAAAATTATTTATAGTTCGGATAGCTTCTTCTGTGTCTAGATTAATAATGCTTAGTAATGAGCTATTGTCTAGATTAGGGTTTAGTTCATTTTGGGAAGAGGGAAAACATGATAAAGTGTTTCTGCATAAGATTTCTTTGCTTTTGGTGAGTTTTGTATTTCAGTTTTATTTTCATTCTGAAATATGATCCGTTTTTGTTTGCTTAGGATCTGCAGATTTCCTAGTTTTACTATTAAATGGGTCACTACAATAGGACTGTTTTGTAGCAGTTTTGTTTATCGTTTGATTTGCAGCAGAATCGATGTTAAATTGCTGTTAGAGTTTGTTTTAGACTTGAATTTATGGATTTTATTAGATTATAGTCTAAGAAGTATAGATCTGTTGTTATATGTTGATATTGGTTTTTATTTTTGCTTGGGGAATGTCCATGGTTAATGTGTATATCAATATTATTTTCTTGATTTGTGCTCTCTTGCGATTTTTGTGAAATAATTATTGGTTAAACTTTGAGAATTAATATCTCTGCTATCTGAAACTCCTAAGTCAAAATTTTTCCTTATCAAGATTTTTTATTCTGAATCCGATTCTTTTGGTTCCAAAGCTCTAGGACTATTTTTTTTTAATGAATTAATTTGTGATGTGATGCACTGTGGCTTATCTTTAAATGGAGTCAGAAATCTCTCACCCACCAAGACCCAGATAAACCTGTTAGCCACTTTATCTTCCATTCTCCACTCTAAATTTTCCCATATTCTGCTCCATCCCATTTCCACAACATAATATTTGTTAACTCTATAGCCTTTATATCTCATCTAAACACCCCCCCCCCAACCCAACATAAAAACCAATAATCCACTTTCTGTATAATCACTTTTTTCACATTTATTCTTCCATAACTAGATTATTTGTACCCACAAATGCCTAATATTTTCTATTCCTTACACAATTTACAGACTAAATTACTCATATTTTTCCATTTACATGTATATTCTCTTGTTGCTAAATATCCCATTCTAGCCTTAAACAATAAACTACTTTCTTACTATTATCATATATTAACTCGCACCTAATATTCTGTTTACTTCTATATCCACCTAGGTCTCATTTTACGCGATAGATAGGTTCCTCAGAAAACACGCGCAAATGAAATCGCACAAAAATAGACGTAACTTACCTTGAAAAAGGGGTATACGGACTGTGATTTTTCAAAAACCGTGTAAAAGCAAAGCACCAACGTAAAATTACTTTAAAATTTGCGCAAAAAAAAAATAAGGAATTTGAAAAAAATTGATACAAGACAAACTTTTTTTAACTATAATATTTAATTTTATTCAAAACAATATATTTTTATGCATAATTTACAGTAATTTACATTTTTTATACACCGTTTTAATTATTATCGCTATTTGCTGTTAAACAGATTCGTTTGCAAACTGGTAAAAAACAGATTCTTCACAAGAGGAAATACAACTAGTGCCAACGTCACTCTCATGTTGTGTTAATGGTTTTCTGGTGACAACGTAATTAGTAATTAATCTAACAACTAAAAATTAAATTCTTATTTTTGTCTTTAATTTTTTAATTTTCAATTTTAATTGTGCCCACTGCTATTATTCACCTTTTAAAAATAAACTTGCGGACACTAAATGATTAATAATTGATTATGTTCTTCTTTAAAAAGCAAAAACAGAATGTGATTTAAAATGCAAAATTAACACACACAATGTTTGAACAAATTTACATTATAATCTTGTAAAATTTAATGTGTGTATACATAAAATGTGGAAATCATGATTTTAATTGCATTATTGCATAAAATCTTACTATTATAAAGCACTGAAAATATTGAAATTACTAAGATGAAAGTCGAATTCCAATAATGTGCTATTACTTTCAATATGACATAAGTGCATGAAATTTATTATTTAAAGTAATAGCGCATTATCGGAGTTCGACTTCCGGAGAAACGTGAATCGCGTAACTTCAAAATCGCGTTAAATAAATCCGTGTAAAAAGAGACCCAGGTGTATATTTAAACTCTTTTTATTCTCCATACTAGTTCTCCATCTCTCTAACTCCCTATTTCTTTATTAATAAATCTTCTTTTATCCCATTCCTTACCACTATAACACTCAACAATCCTCCTAATACAATCATCCCATCTTTTGTACAAATATATTGATATAAATTCTTTATCCAAATCTTTTGCATACCACATTGCCTTTATCACCCATCTTGTTGATTGCCTTTTACTCGTAACCCAATTAAATACTATTTTGGCTATTCTTGCGGATTTTTAAAACCATTTTCGCTCTTTACGATACTTTCAAAGTTTGAATTTGCTTTTTTGAACTCAGTTTTCTTTGTTATTTGACCAGAGTTTTTTTGTGAGCTATTGCTAAGGTTAGAATTTGGTGTATTATGAGTAATTTGATCATTAATTGGGCTTTTAGAATCTTTTGGTTGGGTTGAAGATTGTGTCACTATGTCTATTTTCATCGCAATTGGTTCTAATGGGACTATTTACGGTTTTAGAATTATGCTTGCCAGTGGCAGATCCAGGTCTTTTTTACCCATCCATGTTTATTAAGTAATTTTAAACTCACCTGCGGCCTTGAGTTGTTTTAACAACTTCAACTTCCAGAAATCTAATAATTACTTGGATTATTTTCTCACTCGAT
This sequence comes from Epiperipatus broadwayi, assembly GCA_028023455.1. Lineage (NCBI taxonomy): Eukaryota > Metazoa > Onychophora > Udeonychophora > Euonychophora > Peripatidae > Epiperipatus > Epiperipatus broadwayi. Next base: position 1,542,209 of record JAQFVV010000208.1, read on the forward strand.
TTATAGTGTTGCTGAAGAATATACAACATCTGGTGGATCTTTGAAGTGAACTATTACTAATGTTGAGATGTTATCATGTTGCCTAATTATTATACCTGATTTCTGAATAAAAATTGAATATATATTATACACATACATCATCATCATCACACGATTCTCTTAGCTTACATTTAATAATATGCACTAACAGTAGCATTCCTAGGTCTACCTCCTCTAGAGTCATCTTTGTATATCAGTGGACATCAGTTGGCTAGTGGTAACCAAATCCCCAAAGTAGTTTTTTCTTATTAGTTAGAAAGTGACAAATCTTTAATGTGGCTAACAGAATTTCTGGGCATTTGATCGATGTATAAAAAGTTTTGACTCTCAAAGTCATATTAAAGCATACTGCTGTTTTATGGCTTTGTTTTTCATTAATAAGCAATGGTTTGTACATGTCCATTCAATAATTGAATTCTCCTTTTACACTATCCAAATGAATTTAAAAGTTTCATAAAGTTCTTAATTTTTTGTAATATTTTTAATAAATCCATTAATAGTGATTAGTATATATGTAGCATATAATTTATTCACAGACCAACTAAATTTCATGTCAGATTCTTAAAGAAATCCTTTTTAATCAACTTGTAAACAATGCACATTTTCTTTTATTAATATCCAATTCATTGACCATTTTTTTATCTGACTGATGAATTGACATAAATAAGAGAAAATGGTTGTTATTTACGAGTTTGGTAAAAATAATTCGTTAAAAATCTAACTTTTGAATTGTAATAATGTGTTCAGGCACAGTTGGTCTGAAAATAAATTATTTTAGTATATTTTAAAACTTCCCTAGTCATTATTTGCTAATAATTTTCTCTCATATTTTAATCTTATCTATCCATATCTCCCTTCACCCCCTCTCTCATTTTCCATGCAAGCGGGAAAAGTTGTTTTATATCGTTTTTTAAAAACAAATGGCAATGTGCTTTTGATAAACCAACAAAAAAATAAACGAAAACAACAAAGTAATTTAATAGCGAAATTTAAACAAGTGTAAAATTGCAGCAGTTTGATAACATTTTTAGACTGGAGGGAAAACGTTTTTGATATCGTTTAGTATGAAATCGCAAGGTTTATTTGATGCTTGGGTTCATTATTTGTTAGTAATTTTGTCTCATATTTTAATCTTATCTATCTATATCTCTCCTTACCCCCTCTCATTTTTCATGCAGGCGGAAAAATTGTTTTATATTACGTTTTTTAAAAACAAATGCCAACGTGTTTTTGAAAAAAATAAAGGAAAACAACAAAGTAATTCAATAGCAAAATAAATAAGTGTAAAATTGTCGCAAGTTTGATGACAATTTTTAACGTTTTGGATATCGTTTAGTATGAAATCACAGTTTATTTGATGCTTGTATACGTTTTTCAATGAGAAATAACACTCAAATCGCAGGGGTTATTTGATGCTCGCAAGATTACACCTTTATTGCTATGTGAAAAAGCTTCCTATCTCTTCTTCATTGCAGGAGTAGTATATAAATACCAAATCTTTTATTAATATCATATACTGTACATAATTTTTGTAAATTAACTTGAATTTAAAAACTTATTTTTAAATATAAATTTCGTATTTATAATTTTTTTTAAAATGAAGTTAAATTCAAAAACTATTTTTTTAAATATAAAGTTTGCTAATCTTTAAAAAAAATCACAAATCTGAAGTTTTAGAATAATTATGGCCGAACGATTACATCACAACAAACAGCACTAAATCCAAAATACCGCTTTCTTTATAGGAAAGTTTATTTACGAGTTAAATCATATAATTAAAATAATTTAAATGAAAATTAGATTTTATTTATTACAAAAGTTGACATGAAATAGATTTTACCTATTTAATAAAAATATTAAATAGCCACTCGTAAATGAATATGGCCATTCCAATTTCTAAAAAATAGAATGAAAAAAAAAAAAAGGGGGGGGGATAGACTATAAATGAGTTTTGTGATGACTTACACAAAACAATCTGTGAACCATAAATACGTTCACATAATGAACATGTGGGCTCATTTTTCTGTTTATATTTTAGAATGCCATCTTTTAATTTCTTCAGTAGAAAACTGTTCTTTCTGAAATATTTCAACACTATGTCTAAATTGTTAACTGCAATGTATTCTATTCCCTGCCATATCTTACAATTGATATTTACATCTTTAGAATGTCTTCGAAATAAATCCGTATATTATAGATGAAATTTACATCCACCATGGAAACTACATTTAAATTCACCATAAAACAACCTTTTAGGAAGTCTTTCATTAATCATTCATTTTATATGTCCAATTCAATGGAGATGTAATTTTCCAATTGTGGACTCAATAGTATCACATTCAGAAAACAAGAATTTTATGGAGGATCTATAAGTGAAATTTTTTTAATGACTATTTTTTTATTTTATTATGTCAATAAGATACCCATATTTTAATTCTATACAATAAATTAGGTAAAATAACTATATACAGTTAATGTAGTTGAAATAATTATTTCTCTGTAATTAAATATTCTATTTTTCAACTTGTTAAAAGCAGCAGCAGCATATTGAAGTCTGTGTTGTATGACAACATCTGTCTACTTTTCTATTTATAAAACTATCAAGGTATTTTAAATTGATTTACATTCTTAAGTTGATGACCATCCAAGCTAAAAGTTGCTGAATATGTTTCTTTAATTACTGGTTGATAAAGAACTTTTTTTAAAATCATCATCATCATTGCCAACCATTATCACTCTACTGCAGGATGAAAGTCTATCCATCTTCTCCAAATCATTCCTACACAGTTTTTTATTTCATCCATCTCACATGTAATCTCTTTCTGGGTCTTTTATAATCTCTTGGAATCTAGTTTAAGATTTCAGTTGTCCATCTATTATCAGCTCTTCTAGCAATATGTCCAGCCCAACTCCACTTGCCTTAATTCTTTCAACGATGTCAGTAACAGTAACACCCGTTTGATCTTTTATCCATGTATTGCGTTTTCAATCTCTTTTTGGTATTCCTAACATGCATCTCTCCATATTTCTTTGAGTGGTTTGAAGTCTGTATTGCTCTTCTATTAAGTGTCCAAATCTTATATCCGTAAGTAAGGACTGGTAAAACACATTTATTAAAATCCTTCCTTTTCAAACACATAGGCATATTTCGTTTTAGAATTAAGTTATTTCTACCAAGAGCACTCCAACAAGTTTAATTCTATGATTAATTTTATCCATTATGTTTCCATCTATAGTAATAATCTGACTAAGGTATTTAAAAAATATTAATTAATAAATCAGTCTTTAAATTCTAAGCACTCTGAATGCTAAAATAAAAAAAGCTTCAGTGTAGACATATCTTAAATTGAGCTAAGAGCTTTTGATATTTTAGTTATATCATAGACGTAACTTAAATTGAGCTATGCACTTTTGATATCTTGGTTATGATATCATATTCATAGATCATAACTAAAATATCAGAAGCTCTTAGCTCAATTTAAGATATATCTACACTGATGCTTTTCTTATTTTAGTGTTCAGAGTGCTTATAATTTAATTACAATTCGTTTAGGAAAAGTTTATCAATCTATATAATTAAATCAGACCTTTATATATTGTATTCAAAACAAAAACATTTTGTAAATCATTCTTTGAACTGACAAAAATAGTATAAAATTAGCATACTGTAAATCCAAGAAGATATTGTTTTTGCTTTTAACCAATTCAGATTAAAAATTCTATCATTAAATCTGTATTGAATTTCGATCCCTGTTTGATTAAGTAATTTACAAACAATTCCAAAGACCACTGTTTTAAAAATTGAAAACAATGTTGGAGCAAGTACATATCCTTATTTAACGTTATCTTTTGTATTTCAAATATCTGATTTTCCACCTTTGGTGATAACAGTTCTCATTTTATCATAGCGCATCTGTATAATAGAAATAAATTTTGGTGGATAACCAACTAATTCAAACAATGCCATAAATCTGTCCTATTAACTGAATCAAATGCATAGACCAAATCAATAAAAACATTGTATATATTACACCTTTGTTCTCAATGTTTTTTCTTTCATTTGTCTGCTGTAGAAGCTGTAGAAAATAAATTTGGTGGACAACCAACTAACAATGCCATAGATTTGTACTATTAACTGAATAAAATGCCTTGACCAAATCAATAAAAGCAATATATAAATCATTCTTTTGTTCCTGATATTTTTTTGCATTTGCCTGGTAACAAAAACCATATCTGTAATGCTTCTTGGTTCCCTAAAATCACAGTGAGTCTCTGATAATCCTTATCTATAATTGAAGGAATTTATTCAACAAAATTATTGAAATTGATTGTAGTAGATAACAATAATATTCCATGATAATTACTATATTCTTATCTATTCCATTTGTTTTAAAAATTGAAACAATAAAAGCATCCTTAAGATCAGGTAGCATAACTTCATGGGTCTAAATACTCCTAAAAATTCCAGTATTTTTGAAGTTTATATACCATCACCATATTTTAAAACTTTTCCAGGTATTTCATCAGGACCTGTAGCCTTTCCATTTTTAAGATCACAAAGAATTCTTTTGACTTCATTAAGCCAGATTTCTTTGTCCAAATCTAAATTAGATAAAATGGATATATCGTTAAAAGCTGTCATTTTAATTTTTAATAGCAGAAGAGATCTCTTGGTTTTAATCTAATTGGTGTGGGATTTAACATTAAATTAGGTACAATGAATGAATCATTATTGTATTGTCTGAGAGAAATTAGTAATACAGATATAGGGAATGTTATTTAAAATATAATAAGATATATGAAGTTGTCTTTTCAAGTGCCAAAATATGTGACTGACTCATTTAAATATGCATATTGCTATACAACATTAAAGATACAGACATACACAAGATTACAATCCTGTTTTTTTAATAATTTAAAAATGTGATGTTTGGTATATATTTATTTATAAGGGTGCCTTTTATCAACATAAGCAATCAATTGAAATAAATATTTATTTATAAAATAGATTTGAATATATAAAATCTAAATATTAAATAACCAATTTTGAAAGGTAAGAATTAGCATTGAAAAGATCAAAATACTCCTTTCATCTGTTGAAAATATTGTCATGATATAAGAGAAAGTCATTGCTGGATTTAGTAATATTATAATATTTCTCAGGTCCGTCATTGCTGGATTATATTTCTCAGGTCCATGTGTTGCTCTCAGTGCATCAAAAAGATCTAGAATGACCACAATCATTGAATGTCTGTATCTTTTTTGCAGTTTTAATCTGTCAATTCTTTTAATCAGCCCTTTAATTTTTTATATATATTATGAAGTTCCATATTAATTTTGCCAAGCAGAAAATACATTTTTTTAAATTAAATCACTAATAATAAAATCATTATTAGAAAAACAGTCTTGATTCATTTTTTTAGTGAATCCAAGAATAGATTTACACTTTTTAAGAGAACTTCAGTAATATGAGTCTTGAAGATCCAAATTACAGTTTTAATGTTTAATAGCACTGAAATTTAGAATGTAATTTCCTTGCAAATATGATGGGAAATAATATCTTTTTTTATGTGAATATCATTTTAATCTTAGAGAATGCCAATCTATGATCTGTCCAACAACCTGAGTTTGTTAAATGCTTGTGTAATTTGAACTTCTCTTGTATTCTGACTCTTAACAATGATGTAATCTATTAAATGCCATTATTATTAATTTTTTTTAAGTGTCATAGCATCGGCCGGGACGCGAATCCGCAATCCGGGCAACTGCCTGCAAGTGCAAGGCAGTCGTGCTGACCTCTCGACCACCAATGCAAGACAAATGCCATTATTTTGAATGTGGATTTCTTGTTTCTTTGTAGTCGTTTTTCTGTCTAAACAAAGAGTTTATGATAGTCATTTCATCTGTTGAACATAAATTCAATAATAACAAACCATTACAACCCCATTAACAATATTTTCAATAACTTTTGGCCAAAATATAATATTGGCACAAACATATACATTAATGACTTCAAAAAGAATTTGATTTTTTTAATGCTATTGTTGTAATAATAAGTATCCAATAAGGATAAAAAAAAAACTTCTATTCTCTTAATGTAAGTTTGAAGCATAGGCACTAAAAAATGAGCTCTAGTACCATTATGCAAGGCAAGTTTTAAGATCGTTAACCTTTCATTGATACAAATTCGAATAATAGAAGATACCAAATTAAATTTTACTGTAAATCCAACACCATGCACTTTCCTTTCACTGACTGATATGCTTTTCCAAAAAAAGCCCTATATCCATCCATCTGATTTAATAAACTTCTTTCCTCTGGGAGACAAGTTTCACTAAAAGCAGCTGTATCAATCTTAAATCTTGACAGATTCTTAACCATTAGTGCTTTTCTTTGTTCTGGTCTTGAATGATTTGTATGAAGTAAAATTACTGCTAAATTGAATAAATTACCATGTGCAACAATCGAGCTAGACTGTGTGAGACAGACCATTTTTAGATATTTTGTAGGCTCTTTTGATTTTATGTTAGCAGGGAAATCACTCTAATAGGGCTGCCTAAATGTCCAATTTTTGTCAGTCAAAACTCCTGCCTCACTGAAATCCAATTCAAAACTGACTCGTTAGTAGCCTACTAAGCCTATCCCAATCATTGCTTTTGTAATTTTTGAGAACTTGAGATAAAAAAAGGGGAAAAGAAATTTAAGCATTAGAAATACTGAGCATGTTAAAGAATGGAAAGTTGTTGCACAAACACACAATCCTATTGTCCCAGTTATTGTAAGATGTCCAATGGCATGAATGGCTCATGATGACTGCATTTTACAATAACCTAAGCAACTAAAGAAGGAAAAGAGGGACAGAGAAGACTGTTTGTAGCCTTTGATGAACCCACATTCACACATGTATCTACACAAATATTTTGTGTCTTTGCATATATAATTAGCATTTAAAGTTATTCACAAAAATGCTTGGATATGGCTAAATAAATCATTTTATTAACACCTTACATATTTCAATTTATTCAATGTGTTGCTATATCTATGGTTTATTTCACTAGATAATTTTATACACTATTAATAGACATTACAATATAATAGTTAATCCTTGAATTGTAAACTTGATATTATTTCTGCCTAATCAATATATAACTAACTATATGCATGCTTATTCTTTTTAAAAAGAATCACACTTTTTCATTTTCCTCACTTAAAAAAGTATCACATTTATTTCATCTTTCATAGGTTAAAGTAAAGCATATAGAAACTTAATGTAAAGAAACTTTAAGTTTATTGTGATTTGTGGTTCATGAGATTAAGAACATAATAACATGGCTAATAAAATGGATTTATTTAAAACTGACTCTCTGATATATATTGTCATAATATAAAATTTAGAAATTTGCTATTAATTACATCAATTTATTTTTACATGAGCCGACAGTGTTTTTAAAAGCTCTGATTCATAAAATACTCCGTAAGTCAGTAAGTGAATGCTGGTTTATTAGAGAGCTTAATTCATAAGAAGATGGAGTGGAATGATAAATTCAATAAAAGAATATTTAAAAAAAGGGAAAACAAAAGAATTATATGTAAATAGATATGGGAATCTATACAAAAATGATTTAAGAGAAAACAAAATTATAGATGATAATAAGATTTTAGATGAATAGATATGAGTATTAGATTTTATAAAGAGAAAAGATGGTAGGTTGTTAACTAGTTACATTCAATTAGCTATAACTTCCATAATTTAAATAATATTTACTTATATAGTATAGAATATGGATGAAAGAGCATAAAATCTATATGGAAAAAGAATTCAGAATGGTTTCTATTCAAGGAAATAAATAGGGAATAATTTATGCATTGTTCATCGAATGAAATGCCATATTTGGAAGATATATCATTATCTATTGCATTTGTAAATATACAAAAGGAAACAGGTTAGATAGGAATGTTTTGTGGAGAAGTCTTGGATTTTAAAAAAGATAATATATTTGAGATTGAGAATGATTACGAGTCTATGATAATTTGTATATCAGTTGAAAGGTACAATCGATGGAAGTTAAATAAATCATTGAAACAGGAATGCAATAACCATTGTCATCTTTATTATTTATTTTGCTTCCAAGAGAGGAGTGGGATAGGAGTTCCTATAATGGTTTCTGTTAGAATATGCTATATTGTGGTATATTTTATGCAGATAATATAAGTTTTTATTGTATAGAATATATAAAGCATTTTTAGAAAAATGTGTAGAGATATGAAAAAATATGAAAATTAAATTCAGTGACGAAAGATTAAAGGATGGAAAATAAAAGACATTTTAGAAAAATGAAGGAGTATAGGTATTTAGGATCTTTGTTAAATGAGAAACATATAGATAATTGGGAATAGAATTGTTATAAAAGCATAAAGTGGAATAATTAAAAACATGACTTATCACAAAACATAAAAAAAAAAATCTTTAGACAAATATGAACTACATTGAATAATTGGGAAAAAAGCATAGTACTTTTTTAAAACTTTGTATTATTCATGGAACTCAGAAATATTTAAATAAAACTCAATATATATATATTTCTACAGTACAGGCTTTTTCATACCTGCACTTCAATATGTAATATATATGGGGTTGAACTCAGACTTTCACACGACCTTCAATTATCCACGCTATCTCATATTGCTGACATACTTGATCACACACATGTCGAAAGGATAAATAATCATCAATATATATATAAAACTCAAAAGAAAATTGGATTGATTTTTTAATGAGTGACATTAAAAACGTTTATAAGGCTACTACATATGGACACCCCTAATAAAAATAATAAAGGGCAAATTTGTCATTGAATTATGAAAAGACTGAATGTAGTAGGTTATGTAAGACTAATAGGTAGAGAATGCGTTATTGGTTTGCTAAGTAAAACAAATTGATTAGAGAAAAAGAAATACAATTATGGAAAATGATAAAAAACTTAGTTTATATAAGAATTAAAAAAAATATAAATTATAAAAGACTGAATAAGGATATTTCCATGTAATAAGGAAATATTTTAACATTGGTGTTGCTAGATAACTACCAATTATTATTGACAATATTTAAGCTAAACCATTTAATCTGGTAATCCATAATGAATTTAAACCCAAGACAAAAAAAAACCTATTGTGGACTACTAGAGCAAAATGTTTAACTGAAGAAATGAACAATGATTAAGTTACTTAACAACACCAATGTTTCTGGAAATAACCCCCCCCCCCCCATTCACTTGTTTAAATTATAAAAGATTTATGGTAAAACTAGAGGGAGCTTATTGTTATGAGCAAGGATAGAAGTTTTGGATATCAAAGAAACAAAAGTAGGGGGAAAAAATAGCACTGGAAATGAATTTATGTGGAAATAAAAGAATATAGAAGAATGTAGAATGTTAAAAAAGGAATAGAATAAGTTGTATGTGTAATGATAGAGACATAAGTAAGAAGCAAAAGATGTAGAAATTTTTTTGATTAGGCTTTTATGATAACAAGAAATGAGGAAAGGGTATTAGAAATATAACTTAAAATATATATGACATGAGAGAAAGACGACTGTGTCAAACTGAATCAAATATTTATCTGTTAGATGGGAAGAAGTAGAATGGATTTACAGTGATAACAGTTTTAATGGAAAGATTATTTAACTTGGTCATGTGGTCTTTTAAGCACAGAAACTTTTGATTTTATCTAATTCTTCATTTTACATCATATTACATATTTATATTAGAAGTGAGAATGAATGCAAAAATTATTATTTTCCATTATTAGAAACCATCTTGTTTTCAGGCGAAATTCAGTTTCATTTGGAATAATATAAAAAATTAAATTAACAGAGTTCAATAACAACAAAGAAACAATATTACTGGAAAAATAATATCATTTTTTTTATTTTATTTGTAAACATGATTTAAAAATTAGTAAAAATATATAATATACACATTCCGAGTAAATTAATATATTTTGTAAAGCACAATTCTTTTTCATTTATCTTTTTTATCCAAAATATAATATAACAATTATAAATGCAATTACAAAACTTAACTTTGTCAACATGTGCTCATTTTTATTTTACATTGTAATGTGTCCACAGTATATAACAGCCAAAATTAGACTCTTGAAATAAAAAATTTGAAGCATATATTTTCACTAAATATATATGGCCGTATAGAAGTCTAAAATACATATTTATAAATAAATTATTTATAAATATACGAATGAAACATCCATGTAAAAACAGACAATACCCACAACTGTAATAGTGTGTATAGAATTGAAGATAAGAAAAAAAGACCATTTCAGTTCTACATGTATCTTAATAATGATGATCTAAAATTGTGATGATTGGATAAATTATTAAAGAATGGCAAGCATATATAGTGTGGGAAATTTTACAGATGATAACTCAAGATTCATAATAAACTTTGAAGAAGTGAATCATAAATTTGATTATACATATATAATTGAATAATACATTTGATAAATACCTGTAAACAATTAAATCTCCCAGATTTGCCACATGGTCTTCTAAAGCTTTTCTAAATCCTGAATTGTGACCATATGAAAAATGCCCCAGACCAATCTCACTAACATGCATTTCACTTAACCGTGAAATGAAGATTTGAAACACTGGAACATCCACACAGAAACATTAATTTCTATGACCAGTTTGATTTTGAAGATTGAATGCTCTTACCATTGATCATTCAATCAACTCATTGATTTTCTAATATTACTTTTGACTGATTTACAAATGAATGGTCCATACAATAACAAAGTAGTACAATAACTGTTAGCATTCATTTTACTGCAGAAGGACATAGTTACTCCAGCTTAGATAGATGACTCTGAGGTAGAGAGATGTAGTATGGATTAACACTATCAAATACAAATTAAATGTAAGCTAGTGAGTCATTATTTTGGATTATACCCTACTTTTGCAAATAGGATCTTGTGACCTAGTGGACAGTGCAGCCACTTCCTATGTGATCTGAAACTGGATTGAGTAATTCTTGAAATTTTATTTTAGGTTATAAATAAGTTTTAGATTTTGCAGATTTTAAACTTTTAGCTAACTCATGCAATCATCAATTATTGGTAGATAAAAGACTGTCTAGTTAAACAAGTGCCTACCAATCCTAATAACAAAAAAGTTTTGTAATATGACATGGCTTTCAAAAAATATTATGGTCATTGAAACATATTAACTAGTGACAGAAAAAAAAAAATGGCTAGAAAGACAAATGAGTTTGGGTTCAAAATCTTATGATATTTGATAAATCAGATTATTGGCCTTGGAAAAAATAACATGAATAAATGGTTATTGTTTGATAATTATAAAGCCAAACTGCTCCCCTATTGATGATGGTCAATAGCCAGAAATTAGACTAAATGTTGCCCTGTGCAGTTTAGTGCTGTGGTAGAGTGGTGAATCCAGAGCTAAAGGTTTCAAGGATTGATTCTTAGCTGAATATTAAATTTAAAGAAATTCAGTTCAGATTAATTGAATAAGAACAATTAAATGCATGTTCTGCCTAATGTGGTTTAGCATCACATGAGCATCAGGCGATAAATTATACAATAATAATAGTCTGAGAATAAGTTTAGCATTATTATTTAGTACCTATTGATTACTCATGGTTATGTAGGTGGAATGTTGAGTGAATTATTGTGTCAAATCTTGATCAAGTAAAAACTCCAAAAATGTTTATTTTCTTTTGGAATATTTTATATCTCCATATATTTTATATAAACTTCCAAGAACAGTTATTTCCACTTTATTTTAGATAACTGTTCTTGGAACATGAGGCTATATGATGTTGTCAATGCTAACCTTCTTAGTAAGAAGACTTACAGTTGTAGTAGAACTGAGATTTCCAAAATATATAGCAGGGGTGGCCAAACTTTCAGACATTGGGGGTGACTCTTTGGTGAAAGTGCATATGAGGACGATTATGTTTTTTTCAGGACTTCAAATCAGAAACCAGAAAAATTTTGTGGCATCTATCAGCCATTTTTGGATGCATTTTCAATATTTTACACTTATTTTATTGTAAATTCTTAGCTTTATCGGTATTTAAATTTTAATTCCAAAAAAAATTCACTATTGGCAGTATTTTTCGCAAAAAATCAATTTCTGATTGCGGTCTATTATATATAGTCCCGCCTCTTTTCCCTTATAAAGTGCTGCAAAGCACTGACTGTCAACTTTGGCTATTGTTCTCCAGGCATTTCTGTCAAAGTCAGCAATCAAACCAAAATGTTTTATGCTTTTGTAATAGATTTTGAATGTAAATAAATATATTTCTCATAATATTTTACATTCATAATTAAGTTTTTATATTAATTTACCTAAATATAAGCTTTGATTTGAAAATTTTTAAATTTTACAAGAAGAATAATCAAGGAAAAGTGAATAGTGCTGAACCGCTATTCAAGACAAGTGAATAGTGTTGACTACAATGACATTCAGTGATAGTTAAAAAAATGCAACTATTTTTCATAAATATTTATGGATTTTATGATTACTTTTTACACTATATTGAGTAATAATGTGGTTATATTTAGATTTTTATTTAAAATATTTAATTTTATACGAAGAAAAGACAACAGAAGTGAATAATCAGCTATCGTAATTTCTAAGACACAAGAAATCATTGGCGTTTTTATATAATGATTGGTTGAAATATAATTCCTTTGTTTTACTGCAGGCTATCTTCACTATTAGAGGTAAAAACCAGAACCTAAGTGGTCTGGAGATAAGGATTTTTAAGATGATTCCAAGGATTTTAACACATTATATTCATTTGATGACCATTGTTTATTCAAACTGACAGTAGGTGGCTCTGGAATAGGGTGATGGTAACTGCTGTTGCATTTATATTTCACATAAATTTCTTAAATTTTGAATTACAGCTTAAACTTTTTAAAGTAAACTAAAAACAATGAGCACATATAGATAAGTGTTGGAGTATGAAATTAATAATCATTTTCATTAAAATTCACAGCAGACATTTTCATAGAGAGACTGAAATGGCAATTCAGATGTTGGTTGCAACCTAAAAGAAATCAAATAAACAGTAATTATTTTTACAACATTAGGAAAAAAAAAAGATAAATTTTATTATCTATTTTAATAATTTTTGTGTTTTGATACATCAAGTATTTTAATTATTCAGTTATAAAAATGGATTGCTAAATAGAGAAGTAATTTAAGATATAAATTTAAATGACATTTATGGTGATACTGCTCCTATAGTTGTTATGAGAAAACATCTGAAATTTCTCTTGAGGTATAGTTTGAAAAAACGTTCAAGTTTATTAAATCTGTCCCAGTACACTGCATAGTTTATTGTAGTTTAATCATTTGACATGATGAATTCAAGAACTAATATTGTTAGATCAAAGCTAAATAAGTGGCATATTTAAGAGCTAGAGGTCATTAGATTAAATCTTGACTCCATTTTTAATGTCACAATCTGACAAGTGGTGGATTAAAAAAACTAAATATCCTAAAATCAAAATACAATTCTACCATTTACTATGTTCAAAGGATCACTATCACTGGCACTGTTAGAAAGTCACAACCTATCAAGTGACAGATTTGGGAGCTAAAGTTACTTGGATCAAAAATCATCTCTATCATTTCTGGTATTCAAAAGTTATTAACTTCCCAAGTGACAGATTTAAGAGATAAAGGTGCTTAAATTAAAGTTTATTAATGCACTGCTTAATATTATTCTCTGAGAGGAATACCAGAGCAGGCAGAAAAAGCTGCTCAATTGGATTTTAAATTACATTTTACGTAAATTGAAATATACACTAAGGAGGAAACTCTTAAAAAGTGTTAGAATGTTTATTACAGTTATATAATCAGAATTATTACAGTTATATAATCAGAAGATGAAAGACGAATGTGCCTACCCCATGGTAGAATGCAGAATACAAGTATACAGAGAATGACGATGTAGGAGGAAAGGATAATTTGATAGCAATTGAATACAATATTACTCTTTAAAGGGGCCTATCTGGAGAAGAGTAGTACAAAGAAATAAGTGAAGAAGATAAATCTTTAATTGAATATTGAAATAGAAGATAATATATATTAAATAAACATATTTATTTACCTGTACATATTTCTTGCCTATTTATTTTGCCTTTGAACTCTATTCTACCATGAGTTAAGCAAGGTAAGTAATTTCATTATCTACAAACACTTCAATCATATTAATGTCTTATCATAATTATAGTAATAATAATATGTAAAATAAAACATGATCTCTTAATTTAGAATAAGATAAATAATAAACTTTTAGAATAATATGCAGATATCAAGGATGGGTAAAGGATTTTATAGCCATTCTAAATATCATAGAATAAATCTACTTAAATATGTTTTAAATTTGAACAAATTCCTTTCATAATCTAAATTTATTATGAAATAACAAATATGGTTTAATATTTACGGAAAGTAATTTTAACATAAATAAAGTGATCTTTTAATAAGAAAACCAAAGTGGCTGAAGTAATCTCAAATAATATGCAATTATAATTTTTTTATTAAGTAAAATACATCTATCTTAAATGTAATTCTAATACTTAAATATAATTCAATAAAGTGACTCATATTTATTTCAATGTTCAGGTACTCTTACAAACTCTTAAGACAATTTATAAGATTTTTATCATTTTTTAAATTTCTGGTCAATGAGTGGATGATATGGAAAAATAACTATAAGAAATTACTTAATAATGAAAACAAATATTTATTTTGCAGAAAACAAATAATATCAAGTTATAAATATAACTTATCCTTTAAGTCCACAAAGCCAAGGGATTTCAAAAACATTAATTTCTTTCAAATATATCTATCGGAAGATCTCAAAAATTCTCACTTATTAATTTAGGGGTAAGTGTACATCTTACTTATTTACTAGGATTTCATTCTATGTTGAATAGATCTTAAAAATTAGAATTTATGATTAAAATCAATCATATTACTCTGATACCCTAATTTATTTCATGAACCATCTTATTTAAAGATTATTTTGCTAAAGAAGAAGCTATTTTTAAAGATGATAATCTTTGGAGCAAAAATTTAAAAAAAACTTTCAAATTTTATAAAATTAAATATAATGTTTCATCTGATCTTAGCAATGACATACTTAAGAAATGGATAAGAAAGATGATAGTGGTAGTAGATGTTTGTAAGAAGATTTTAAATGTAACCTCAATGACATCTGTTTATGATATTAAGTCTTTTGTACTAGAGCAAGTTGAGAGTTCTCCTTAAGTTCTTTAAATATTGCTTTGTATTTTAATATTTTATTGTAATTGCTTACCCTTGCATTTCTTTTTATTGTAGTACATGGCATTTTTCCTAAACTCACAGCTTGGCTTATATATTTTTTTATTAACCGCAATTTATAGGTTACAATTTGACATTTGTTGGATAATTTCTTTCATATAGGATACAATTCGTTTTGCTCAATGTGTTGGTCTTCGATCAGCTGGAAGTACCAAGATTACTTTGTCAATTTGTTTACTCATTGGTGGCTTCTTTCTTTCATTACAAGGGGTTACAATATATATGTGTAAATTTATATAAAAAACAATATTTTTTATTTTTTCATGAGTTTATTTGTAATGATGACTATTAAAGAGTGTATATAGCTAGAGAACATTTTTGTTACACAACTTAATTTAAAACTGGCATTTATATGTGAATGAAAATTGATTTGATATTAAATTAAATTGAATATAAACGAGTTGTCTATTATTTCGATTTATTTATAATTTCAATTGATTAAGTGTTTATATAAATATTTACACATACATACACATAATAGTGCCTATACATCCACTATATTTAGTTTTAAGCTTTTCTGTGACTCCTGAGAAAGTTGAAAATCTGCAAACCTTATATAATATACAAATACATTCCAATAAAAGGATGATTGGTCATCTCTCCAAGCTGCTGCAATGCCATCTCTGAAACAATACATGTGTTACTTAGCAACACAGTATAATTATTTACCACAGCAATTTTAAAGAGGTTACCAGTCTAGATCATGTGACTTGCAACATGAAATGTGACGGATTACCTACAATGCTCTTACTATCATCCTAAAAATCACTTGAAATCATTCTCATAATTTGTGGCTTCTCAGCTATGCATAGTTCGAATAATTTCATACATTTGTTAGCAGTTTTGCCTAATTTGAAACAAAATTTAATGCTAACATATTATTCCAAGTGGAAAAAGATGCAAAACACTGGCATGTTACATGTCATAATTCATCATCCAGACATGGTAGCACCTTAAAATTTTTGGGTGAATAGGTAAACTGTGTTGCTATCGAACGCATTGATTCAGGGATAGAATTGCAGGAGGTTTGAAGAGAGAACCAGTTACCTTTTGATTGAGACATATTGTAAACATCTTTAATATATGCACTTATCTATGAAATAGTTTTAAAATGTACACATTAAGACATTAATAAATATTATAGTTACGAAAAAGACAATATTTTTAGTAGTAAATCGCGGAAGAGCTCCATTATTTTTATTTATTCCTTAAAATGTTATTTGAACCTGTAAATTGGTTTGATTATTATTTTATGAAGATCATGGCTAATTTAAAATTTTCACTTCTAAAAGTATTGATGAATAATCTATTATCCATATTACAGCATAAAAGTTGGATAAATGTGGTTTATTTATTTTCCAATTAATCAATTAGCATTGCTGTGAAAAAGAGGGCATTTTTTGCAAGTTTGTTAAAAATAATTCCAGTAAATCTGACTTGTGAATTGTTATGCGATTTGGAATTAGTTTTTCCATATGTGTGTGCATACTTAACAATCTTCATATATATTACATTTGTTTCAAGCATTTTTATGAATTCTGAGGATATTGAAAAACTTTATCTTTCTTACATATTTAACATATGGACATGAAATAATTTTAAAATGTAAATATTAAGGCACTGAAAGAAATAATAGTTATAAAAGAGACAATATAGCAATAAATTGGGGGAGAGAAAGAGTAACACACAACTGAGTGCTAATTGAGCATACAACTGAATATGACAAAAGAAATGATTCAACATAGCATTCATATAGATATCTTTGACTTCTAATTTTTTATATTTTCTCAAACCTCAGATTATTGAGTTCTTAAATATTGAGGGAATATTAATTACATATATGCAGAAAATGTGACATGATATAAGTGTATTATTAATCTGTTCATTCTAAATGACCAAATAATAACTAGCTTTATTTTTATTTGACTGTATTTAATGTAATAAATATAATTTTATGTAAAATTTAGTATTTATTTCCTTACCAATTTTCATCACTCCACTTTGTGTTATGCATTTCTGCAAGATGGAATGTGTAAATATGTCGAGACTTGGCCGAAGTGTTTTTGGAGCTCTTGTGAACGACCTGGCCATGAATGATAACCAAACCACCTTCAAGCAAAAGAGAAACATGTTATAAATGAATAAAGAAGGAGAGATATTTTACATTTATAAATAGTGTGTGTAGTGAAAGGTGACTGATTCTTTCTCCAAGCTGCCTCCAGTGCCATCTTTAAATCAGCACATGTATTACATGACAACCACCAAACATAACATGATCACAATTATTTATGCTTATCCAAGCTGTTTACACAGAGGCTAAACTCTCCATACAGTAGTGCCACTCAATGCAAGCCAGAGGAATCGATGGATGCAAGATTATTGTGTTTTCATTTTAGACTCGAAGTTTTATAGTTAGCTAATAAGATAAAAGTTGGTTGCTGGAGGATTGCATTAGATCCTAAGATCTAGGTGCTGTGCTCTCAGATCCAAGGCTCCTTGCTGATGAAAACAACAAGCTAGAAACTAGTCTGGGGATATTGGATGAGTAGGCACAAAATAGAGATTTTATGCACCAATCTTCTTGCACTGTTACTGTATGGAGAGTTTAGCCTCTGTGTATTACATGACAACAAAGTTTAAGCAATTGTGTTCAATGCTCTCCCTGCTATCAAGAAATCTTGTAAAACCATTTGAAAACTTCCTTGTGAACTATGGCTTCACTGCGATACACAGTTGGAATTATATGAAATCATTTCAAATTAGCAGTTTTTCCCAATTTAAAATAAAATTTAATGTTAATGCACTGTCTCACAATAAGTACTTTTTTAAACACACTGCCACATTTCATGTAATAACTCACAATCCAGAATTGTTAATGCCTTGAAATTTTTGCAGTCAATAACTAAACTATGTCAATACATAACACATGCATTGATTCAGAGATATCCTGAAGGCAATTTGGAAAACTGGTCACCTTTTCACTAGGACACACTGTTTATATTAAATTAACTGAAATATAGTACAATAAAAAAAATGTTAATGAGAAAGATGATTAATTTATAAAATGGAAAATTGAACGGGAATTGAGCACATGATTTTTGTGATTTGAAGAATACTCAAGTTTTTCTTGTTCACAATGAACAATATATCGATAGCATTTTCATATGAAAACAACCAATTTCTATAAACAATTCTTTACTTATGTAAATAAGCATTTTTGTGATTTACTTGCATAAATGTAATTTTTATGTAAGTTTTTCATTAACATCATCATAATCATTTGTGAAATTATTAAGTTAAGGATTAATGAACATTATAAGACATTTTCATATTATGCACCAAAATAATCATAAATATGCACTTTTATCATTAGCTATAGTGCAAAATATAAAAATAAAAAATGAAAATAAGCACTACAATGTATCACAACAAATAGTAACACAATATAAGGCAAAGACAAACTGAAAACCATCTGATTTATGATCATGTTTTGATGATTTTTTTACATTACTGATTCTACTCACAATCTGAATATGGGTTGTGCTAAAAAGAAATGGATTATTTAAATAAATGTCCAAGATCTGTCTATTGACATTTTAAATGAGTATTTATAAGTGGAATATTTGTCTCATTTTTCTCATTTCAATTTTTTCAGAATCCCATACTATTACACATGAAGTTCTGCACATTAAATTTTTATAATTTTATATATGCTATGAGCTATTAATGTAAAGTGGGTTATGTAACTCCAAAACTGCTTGTATATACCTGTTGAAATGGCTTATATTGTTTTGTTATATTACATAACTTTAATTTCCAAAAATATCAACTTACACTTGTGTAAGTTGAAATTTTTATTGAGAATCACAACTTCATAAATTCATTTTTGTTTCTTTCTGTAGTTAAAAAAATATTTCTTATAGTAGAAACAAAGAATCAATTTTTTTTTTCAAAAAAAAAATCTGTAAATATAAAAGAATTACCTCTTGTTACTTCTAAAGGTATAAACTGACTATCTTCATAAATATCTTGACTTCCAATCATTATCAATGGAGGCTCAGATGATTCTTGATTTCTAATCATTCTTTTTTTTATTGGTCCTAATAAAGACAAGAAATTCTTAGTTAAAAAAAAAAGTGACAATTCATAAACATTTCTGTGCTAATTGTATGTAAATACTACTATTTGGCAGAGCATATCCACCACATAACAAAAGATAAGAATAAGCTAATTAACAAGCCCCACCCCCCCTCTGTAAAATCAAAACAAAAATGGATATATTTGAAAACAATATAATTTATTTAAAAATAAACATGAAAATAATATTTTTAATGAACAAAAAATTGAAAAAAATAATTTCAATAAATATCATCAATGCAAATAATAAGGAATAAATTTTATTAACAATGATTGCAAACAACTGTTAGGAATAGGAACACAAAATATGAAAACAATATAACAGATTTGAAAATCTGAAATTAATCTATTTGGTGAACAAACAATGATTGAAAAACAAAGATTTCCAATATATGTATCATCAAGACGTTCTGGGAAAAATTAAATTAACATTTGCTGTTGCTGCTAATTCAATTTCTATGTAATGTTTCCATTTGTCACACTTATCAACAATATTTGTTTTTCAATCTCTGTTTGATAAAGATATTTTAAAATTTGTTTTATAAATAAATTATTTCCATATTGTTTTTTGCTTTGCTTTCTTTTAAGCCATTTTCCATCATTGTTAATAAAATTCTTCACTGAATATTTGCATTATATCACCCTTAATGAAAATATTTGTTTTACAATCATCTTTTTTTCACTGAAGATATTATTTTTAGGTTTGTTTTCTAACTGAAGCAAATTCTTTTCATATTTTCTAACATATATTATTTTCATTATTTTGGATTCTTTAAAACAAATATGAAACTTATCAATTAATTTATTCTTGCTTATTTGTCTGGATGGTGGTTCCATAAATGGGTACAACATATAAGCAACTATGACCCAATTTTCTATACTGGTGAATAGTAGCAATATAATGAAGTAGAGATGAGGGTTGCACTGATAAAAACCCAAACAAAAACTTGAAAAAATATATATTTATTCTTTTGAAATGTAAATTAATAAATATATAAAAAAGAAGGGGGGTGGGGGAGAACCTAATTGTTGCTTTCTTAAGTAAAAACGAGGCTGTAGGTTTTAACTAAAGATAAAAATGAACAACTCTCTTTATTAAATATTTTTTCCTATATATAAACAATATAGAAGAGAAGGATTTCAAAACTGAATGATTAATAATAAAAAACAACAACCCTATAATAGTCTTTTATTTATTTATTATATGAGTAATACTTACATAAAAGTTAAAAAATATATAGATGAAACTCCTAATTCTAAATTGGAATATTTAATCTTGAAAAATAATAATGTAAGCAGAAAAGATAATGCATACACTGAAATCATTAAAGCAAATTAAAAATCTTTGAAAATATTATATTACTGATAGAAATTACAAATGTATTATCAGATGTTTTCAAACTTTTCACTAAAATATTATGCAACAGGTTTGAAAAAATGTATTATTTCCATCCCAAAAAACAAAAGATAGTTATTACCCTACATAATATTTAGTATAAGATGTAAAAATGGTTTCTCTTGAAACAAAATTTAAGTTTCCGTGCATGCAACGTACCAGAAAACCTTATAGCTTACTTAAAAATTGTTCCATCTATCTCTGTAAGATTTCTTTCCCCTACAACATAAGACTGATGAAATGTAAAATGGCTTTTCCATAGACAGAAGTTTCTATACCTAGGCCATATACCCATAAACTTTGTTAACAAACCTAAACATTTGCTCTCTCTGATATCATTTTATATTATAAATCCATCTTTCAGTCTATTACCCATTTCTGATCTATAATTTTCAAGCCCTTCCCCCAGATCTGGTGCAGCCCCATCATCCCATTTTAATAAAAGCTGTTTCATTAGCTCTAATATCCTAGGTAATCTACCATATCTCACCTTGCCTTCAAATAATAGGCTAACTCTGTTGTGTTTAGTCAGGCTTATATTCAGGCTTATATCTATAAACACAAACGAGTATAAATACATTTTATGATATATTTATTAATGATACAAATATACACTTTTATTTTACAGTCTATAATCAGAAAATAATGAATTCTTTATAATAGCTATATAAATCTCAGTAAAAATAATATTACATATAAAAAATCTTTTTCAACAGTCTATTTACAATGGCTGTACTCTGCATGCTACTGTTGGTAGGGTTTAACTCCTAGTTCTAGTATGAACTATGGAAGGGACTATATGTGCCCTTATAGATTTCCTACCCACCTCCAGCTATATCTTGGCAGCCTGCCTCATTAAATATGGCGACCCTTTGGCTTTACTACGACAGCTTGCCTCGAGTCGATTTTTGGTTCTAGCAGCTTCCAGTCTAAATATGGGCTTGCCTCACTGTGTAACCATATACTGCTGTTTAGATTTTCAGTGATTCTCTTAGACTGTATAGGCTGAATGTGTACACTGCTATACAGGTTAAGTCATTTTCCGATCTTATCTTTCAAAAAGACATTATTTATTGCAAGATCCCTAACCTTAATGGAAACATTCAAATTCAGTGAGCACCATTGTCTAATGGTCTATTCTTGCCATTGCTATGTGTTATCTCTTTATATATGCTTTAGTTAGTGGCAATGAATGCTCAATCTGATCTAAATAAGAAAGGAATCTGGACTAGTCCATTATTTGAAAACAAAACTAAAGAGAAACCTCTACTTTCATTTTCTTCACCTTTATTTTTCTTTTATCCTCCATACAATTCATCATGATCCAATATCCTACAATTCAAAAGTAAAAATTTGACACCCTCTTTCCCATTGTCACAAAGTTCTATCTTTAAATCAGATAATAAGCTCCTTCAAAAGTTACCACTTTATATTTCATTTACTTTTATATAATTAAACTTATTTTATATTTCTATTTGTTTTTCGTAAGTTTTTTTTATAATTCAATTGTTACTAATTTTTTTCTTTTCTGAACCAGTTGTTAAATGAAAATACATACAGAAAAGGTAGTTTTTTAAAATAATATTTAGCTTTATTACTGCCTAGCATGTTTTCAATATTTTTTTACCATATGTTCATGGCAATATATTCGTTTTTCATAATTTCTTTTTCTCTAAATCAACACCCCTATCCTCTTTTCTCACTCTTCATAATCAACAAAATAATTAATTGAAGTGTTTATTGCTTGGGAGTTTATAAGTTTGAATATTGGAAATGATAGTTGAAGCTGCAATTCCTGAACCTCAAATTCCATGGTCCTCCACTACCGGAGTACTAAATCACAGAGAGCACCTTCTATAATTAAAAACCTGTAAAATATTCCCTACTTATTTACTTTTTTCATACAAATAAGTAGAAATAAATTATTTATTAACTTTGTGTATTATGTTATCTTTCTAGACCATTGTGGTGAGTAATGCCTTTCCCACATAAATTCAGTTTTACTAATATTTTTTTATTCAGAAGTAGTAATATTCCAAACACTTAATTTAAGAAATGAGAGCATCAAAACACCCTCAAATAATCTCATTGTGAAACAAGATATTACATGGCATATAGAGTCACTGAGAAAAAGAATACTGAACACTAAATATTTTTTCCAAGGAAATAGTCACTTTGGCAGAAAATTGATAAAATTAGCTATCATTCAGAGAGGAATGATTAATAACACACAAGTGTCTCATATGATGGGACTGTGTGCCAGAAAATATATAACAAAGATGTATGTAGGTAAATATTTGATTATAACACTAACAGTATGTTTATATTTGGACAATTCCATAGAACATGATAATAAGTACATCACAACATACAATGGTATATCAACAAAAATTGCTGATTGCATTACCTATATTTAACCACAAAATTTAAAGATTGCATGTGGGGCATCAGTGAAACATGAGATTTATATTGCTCATGTTGCTGTTTCCAATTACTTGAAACTTGAAGAAGCTAATGAAAACCAGGGAACCAGAAAAACCTACTTAAGTATCTAAAAATTTAAGTAGAGTTGAGTGCTAGGAATAACATAAGAAACATGTGTTTCATAAATACTGATCTTGAGGGGAGGGGGATGGTGGCTAATGAACGCATGTTAAGCAATTCAAGTTAGTACTGCTTAAAAGTAGGGAGAAATCTTAAAATGAAGGTATGAAAGAGATAGAGAGTAAGGGATCACAAAAGATTCTCTTTAAAAAATAAAATATAGATGGAAAGGTTAAAGAACTAAACTCCAAACCTGTATATTTGTATTGTTTAATGAACTATTTAGAATTAAAGAATTTAAGTTAAATAAAGTCTTTAGGTTTTTTTTGTTTTTATCAGTGCATTCTTCATCTCAACCCACCATATTGTGACCATCGATCAGCTCACTATACATTTATTTTTTTAATGACTTACTCATTGGGTAAGCTGGAGATATCAAACATTTAACAGCTCCATATTTTTCATTACATTATGCATACACAAAGTAGAGCCCTGCACAATTTAGAGTAGTGATAGACTGATTCTGGAACATAAAGGCCTCAGTCAATTACAATTCCGGCATTTCCAGTTTTCAAATTTCTCATAAACTTTTGAACACTAGAGGCATATAATAATTTATATATATATATTGTACCTATATTGATATAGGCACATAATTTTATCTAAAATTATATTATTAAAATAATCTTTCGTTAAAGAGAAACATAAAATTAAATGTTGAGTTTAGTTCAGTTTGTTTTTGAAAAAGATAAAAATCAAATAGTTTTCTAGCGTTAGTTTTGAAATAAAAAAGCTACAATTAATTAATCAGAAGGGGAGAAGGGTGTTTCGTTAGAGAAATTAAACTAAGGGTTATAAAAGGAAGTAAAGAGTTTTTATTAGTATTCGTAAAAATATAATTTAAAAAGTTAAAACATACAAATCTCTTTTCATTCAAGTTTAATTAAAGAAAAAATAGTGTTAAAACTAAATAGTAAATTGTATTAAAAATATATGTGCGATTTGTAAATAAATAAAATGTATGCGAAATTAAAGAAAATTATCATTAAAAAACACGGCAATGGTTATTAATTAATATCAAACAACATTTTTGCATGGTTATTACTAATTAAGCAATCTTCCAAAACACGTTTATCAAAGGATTAATTGATAAAGAATTTCGACAACAGATATTTGCCGGAGGATATTGAAAAGAAAACACTTCATTGGTATAAATACTGAATATTTTATCGGACAAGCAGTTGAGACAATCAATTCACAAAGTAATTGAGTAGTGCAGTTCAAAAATTAATTGAGCAGTTAACAAACAAAATGCAGTGTTGAGAAGATCTTGGGAATGCACGTTTATCTCCAGCCCAGATGTCCGAGAAAACAGCAGATCTGCCTGTGAAATAATGTCAGCTTAACATCTTAGAAAATCTCCGTCAGTATCTATTTGTCTCCGATAGTAATAATCGTGAAAATCAGGAAACTCAGCAAGGAAACGTCCCAGCCGGCTGGCAAGCATTCATAATGGAAATATCCTCACCGAAAGCAGCCACCAAAGAGAACAAAATTCTACGTCTACATTCAAGAGCCTAGGTAAAACATTTGCTTATTTCGTTTATACTGTAATAGCCATTGCATTGCATTAATTCGTACGAATCTTTCAAGAGTCTAATTATATGAACTCTATATCATACATAAATGAACTATTGATGTGTGTGATTAAATTTCAAATACTATGTAGTCCTTTATTATCATTATTATGTGTGTGCATGAGTTAATATGTGCGTGATCCTTATATCAATATTATTAGTCAAAGTAGATAAATTCCCAGTGTTCTGTTATGAAAATATTCAAGAATATTTAAACTATTTAGAATGTTAATTTAAAAATATGCGTGTGTTTTTATTAGAATTATAAAATGTTTAAATTTAGTAAATAAATGTTAGTTAATAAATTGTCTTTAAAATTAAACTTTATTTGTCGGTCAATTCTTTTTAACAAATTCTTTATCAAGTCTTTTAACCACTAATTATGTATAATCTATTAGTGATTACAAACAGCTGAGCTAGTCATGGATTTAGGCGTTGAGTTAGTGGCCATTGCTCAAAGTGCGTTATTTATTCATCCTTGAATAGATAGCTGGCGCCCGTGTTTATACACAAACAAAAAAAAAGTGCTTTGAACTTGGTGTTGAACTCAACAGCCGAGAAGAAGTTATGTCCTGGAAATGTAACGCTAGTTATATATTTTATAGCTATCATTTGGGCATACATACTCTCCGAGTATGTTCTTCTCTGCCTAAGAGGCCGGTGTTTTGAATGCACATATTCGAACACGGTTCAATATATATATATAACACAATATAGTGCCTGGTTTTTATCCTTTTGTAACAACTTGTGAAAGAATGAACAATTTTAATATTTTCCATATATTTTCATGTTTTTTTTATTTATATGAGTTCATCTTCCATCTCAAGTCCACCATATTTTAACCATTCCCTAGCACAACAATGCAGAGCACCCTCACTCATGCATGTATTTCACATACAACCTTGATTCATTAAGTGACCTGTTTAATATCACACAAATAACATGACATTGCCTTGATATACAATGTTCAATGGATTTTTTTTGGTCACATCTATTCTCGAAGAGAGTGAAATTTGATTGTTTTTATTTATTTAGAATTTATTACAGAATTTCATCTTTTTGGATTCTGGATTGACAGTATATTGATGAATTTGTCTATTTTGCTCATTCAAAAGACGATTTACATGTATAAAAACTCTGCTTCATTAATTTATATTCAAAAACGCAAGTTCCATATCAGCCACTGATAGAAGAATAATTTATAAAAGATGATTCTAAAGTAGATTGAAAATACTGAAAGTATCTATCACATAAGCAGAAAAAATCATGTGATATTTTATTTAAACAAAAATTAATTCATAATTCTTTTACTGACATCATTGAAAGCTTATATAATACAGATCACTAAATTAGATTACTACTGGCCTTATATCAGATTTATGTAGTTATATTATCTAGAAAAATTGGCTAAGTTCAAATCCAGAAAAATATTTTTAAATTTCAGGCTATTAGTTTGATAGTATAATGGAATTAAAGATGTCTGACAGAAAAACAAGCTCATTAAGCCAGAAATAAGTCTAGGAGTGTGCATATAATAGTAATTACCATTGTGTAATATTTGATTACTCAAAATTACAATAAGTGGCTCTGGAATAAAACAGACTGATATAAGATGTGATATGTTGGACTATATATATATATTTATAAACATAGCTTTAAGTTAGTTGACATGTTTGCCCAATGTTACTATAAGACTATAAATATTTCAGCTGGCTTTCAATAAGCCTGCATTTACCAGACCATATTCAATTAGGATTTAAAAGCTAACTGTTAGTAAGATGTGATATGTTGGACTACTTCCATCATTTAAGAGTGAATGCTGAATGTATAGAAAATTTTAAACTTTATTTAAACTTTCCAAATACAAACAACTTGTTAGTAATAACACACAAATAGACAATACAGGTTAGTATTTCAACATAGCATTGGGTCCATACCAAGTACTTTTTGTGTCTATTTGTGTGTTATTACTAACAAGTTGTTTGTATTTGGAAAGTTTAAAATTTTCTATACATCCAGCATTCACTCATAAATGATGGAAATAGTCCAACATATCACAACTTATAATAAACCATCATTACAAACCTTCAGACAAATACAAAGATTAATATATCTGAAAGATTTTTTTGCCATACAAATATGTACTTAAGTACATTAAAATAAAAAAATAATATATTTAAAACAAAATTGAAACAGATAACTTACTAAAAATAAAAATATTATTTAATACATCAATCTGGTTTTCATTTCTTAATGGAATCTTTTCAAAATGTTTCTTTTTACACAATCACATGACCAATTACCCTACAACAACTCCCTCCAATGGATATTATTTACATTACATTACAATAAATATAATTATTAAAATACATACATTAAATATAATTAGAAAAAAAAATATATAAAATGATTAAACTTATGAAAGGTGGATTGATGTATTAAATATTTTTATTTATAGTGAGTTGACTATTTCAATTTTGCTTTAAATTGATTATTTTTAATTTTATATATAGAAGGCAGCATTATGGACAAATTTTAACATTAAAATTTGATCATTTAAAGTACTTAAGTACATGTAGTGAAAAATTTTGTCTTAGAGAGTTTTGATTTCATTATTTAAAATGATATTATGACTGTACTTGTTTTCATTAAAGTCAAACTTCTAATTTATTAGCTAGATATCATAATGCCTGCTCACAGTAGTATATTAATTATTGATTTATTAAAATGATATATAGAATGCAGCTGCTTTCCACGTGTAAACTTTATTATTTATGAATAATATAATGCTCACCATAGGTTGTGAAATATTGTGGAGGAATACAGTTGCACCTGATATACTCTCACACTTATTTATTACTTATATCTTAAAAGAAATGAGCAAATACATGGAGAAATTAAAAGAAGACAATTGAAATACATGGAAGGAGCTAGTCCATAAAGGCTCCAATAATTATGTGAATAAATTCATAAAAGAACTATTTCACACACACTTATAATTTATTCTACCTTTATGAGATTTAGGCACAAACCAGAGACAACCATTCTCTTGGGTAGCATCTTCAAGTGCGATCCACAAGCCAATCAAATTTACTGGATCATTGTATAAAAATGTAGCATCTTGGTGTGGAACAACTGAAATAGCATGGATAAAAAGAAAAAAAAAGTAAATATCAAAACATTCTTTCTGCAATATTTGAAAAAATAAAATATTAACTAATACATTTCTGAGATTTGTTTGTACAACATAATTCTATGTTATGGAAAATATAAATAAATTGACAATGATCATATTTATCCATAGTATTTTAGTCATTTGGTTAACTATTAAAACAATTGCAAACAACAAGCTTTAAACAAGTAGCTCTTCACTTTACTGCCATCTAGCGTAAGCTTGAGTAATTAGTGATTATCAAATGCATAAAAAATCCTTATCTTCGATATTTCAACGTCCATCTTCAGACTGGTTTCTGATTTTTTACCTTTATTAATGAGATCTGGATTCAAAGATGGAAGAAATGCAAATAGCTTGAGAGATAAAGTGGAATTAAAGATGGTTGTTAGATGCATATCTGCATTTCTTCCAAATTTAAATTCTAGACTTTAGTGATAAAGGCAAGAGACAGAGAACTGGCTTGAAAATGGGAGTTCAAATACTATGGACAGATTTTATATGCATCTGGTAATCACTGCTTCTTCAAGCTTACATTAGATGACAGTAAAGTGGATATTTATTTTTGATTAATTTTGGTGAAAATATATGCAATTTTATAGAAAATATTTTCACCTGAGTAAAGAGTAAAAGTTCTGTTTGATATGCATAGTCTAGGTTTGAATCAGGGCTGCATAAAACTTGGAAAAAAAGTTCAATTCTAATCAGAGTTTTTTTTCCAGGTAAGCAACAGGTAATCATCCAATCTTGGTCAATGGAAAATGGAATAAGGATGGAAAAAATTCTCATCACTGGAAACTGGAATGACTGGTGAATTTTGATATTTTTCTCTGAAGGGCTATTGGAGAGGTCTTTACCCATAAATAGATCTATTTAAAGACTGTGTTTCTATTAACTATGTCAAAACTAATATTTTCTGATCACCTGATCTAGTCAATCATTGTAAAGTCAAAAATTGCTTTTTATTTACATAAAATTTTGATTCTTTATTGTTTTTTACAATGCTTTTTACAACTCACTATTGAAAATATAAATAGAAGTTCTGAAGAAGATTGATGGGGCAATCAAAACTGCCAATAGTGGGTCATAAAAAAATAATAAAAAACATAAATGATGTTAATATTATATGGGTTTGACAATGCAATAAGAAAGATAAAGTTATTAAATTTTGATTACTATTAAACTGCTGTTTGAAGGCTTTGGGTCTGGTAAGAGAAAGAGTATATTAAAACTAGGGCACTATGTGCATGATATAATCATCATCAGCAATAAAGCAGCAATGATCAGAGTCCAACTCCAAGAAAATAAATAGTAGTAGTAATAGTAATAGTAGCATTTATTTATTACACATTATGTAAAAAATAAACTTATGGGAAAAGTTATACATAATAGCTTTCCAATTTCAAAAAATTAATTGCAATAAAAAAAAAAGAATATATGTATACATTAATTACGTGGAAAGCATGCAGTAAATAAATTAATGAAGGTTTAATACAGGAGAGGCTGGCACAATTACAATAAAAATACTTATGTGGAATATGATAACCAAAGTTGTAAACATTATGATTTTATTATTATAATATTACTACTAAACATCACATGATCACCATAGGTATAGAGAGTTTTGCCTGTTTTAATATTACTACTACTAGTGCTACACTAGAGATGAATTTTGCAATGACTATACAAATCAGTCTATAAACCATAAATACATTCACATACAAAATACACTAGGCCATTTTTCTGATTGTTCAATATTTTATGATGATGACTTCAATTGTAACTCTTAAATGTACAATATCCCACTAATGAAAACCTTTAATACTGCAACTCTTAAGAATGTCTTGGAAATAATTTTTAAAAATGTAAATGGGGTTTATCTCTCCCATAAAAATAAAGCGCACCATAAACACCCTTTTTGGAAGCCTTGAATTGTTTATTCACTTCACATATCCAAACCAATGAAGAAGTGGTTGTACATTAAAGGACTCTATAGTATCACATCTAGCGATTTGAATAACATATTGATTGGTCTTGCGATCTTGCCATTGTATTTTTAATATTTCATAGATTATACTTATATGAACATTTTCTAATGCCTTTATGTTAAAGATGATAGTATGTCCAATATGCAGCTAATTTAGTTGCAGTAATTGTTTCACTATGATGAAATACCTATATTTTTACTTGTCAGAAGCCGTAATGGCACATTGGAGTCCATGATCCACCTTAACATTTACATTTATGTTTCTATTTAAAAAGGTAGCAAGATATTTAAATTGGCTCACATTTTAAAGTTAATAACAATCTAAATTATAACCTCTGAAGATTTTTCTTCCACCACAGATTGATAAAAACATGATTTTTTTTTTTAATATTAATTACTAAGTCAAAGTCTAAATGTTGCAAACAAAATAATTAAACCATCAAATATCACATGACCACCATTCTTTATGCGTACACAAGCTGCTTTCACATAAGCAAAACACCATACATTAGCGCCACTCAATGCAAGCCAGAGCAATCAATGAATGCAGGAAGATTTGTGCATAAAATCCCTATCTAGTGCCTACTCATCCAATATTCCCACACTAGTTTCTAGCTTGCAACTTCCATCAGTGAGGAGCCTTGGACCTGAGAGTGCTGCAGCTAGATCTTAGAATATAATGCAATCCTTTAGCAGCCATCTTTTTACTTTTTTAGCTAATTTTAAAGCTTTGATTTCAAAATAAAAACACAATAATGATTTCAAGTTAAGCACATTAATCCTATAGGATTATGGTGATTGTGGTTATTAAAGAACCAAAGATACCAAAAAGTATGGATGTTGAATTGTGTTCAGATCTGTGCAACTATATAAACTAATAAACTTAGCTTGAAAATATTATTGTATTTTCATTTTGGAATCAAAGCTGTATAGTTAACTAAAAAAGTAAAAAGATGACTGCTGGAGGGTTGCATTAGATCCTAAAATCTAGGTGCAGTGCTCTCAGATTCAAGGCTCCTCACTGATGAAAGCCATAAGCTAGAAACTAGTTTAGGGATATTGGATGAATAGGTACTAGATAGAGATTGTATGCACAAACCTTTCTGCATCCACTGATTACTCTGGCTTGCATTAAGTGGTGTTAATGTATGGAGAGTTTTGCCTCTGTGCATTTAAAATATTAAGTATATTATTCAGATCATTTTTCAAACTGGAAAGGTTTAGCATAAGCATATTATAAATACAGAATCCACAAAAGATGAAATTCATGCTTTTAATCAGCTTAAATGAAAAATTCCACTAGTAAACCTAAACTGCATCTTGATCCTTATTTCACTAAGTCACTTATAAACTGATGCGATGACAACTGTCATAAAAATTGAAAACAATGTTGAAGCAAGTACACATCCCTTGTTTAATACCCATTTCATTTCAAATATCTCAGATTTTCCATTTGCAGAAGTAACATTTCCTCGTTTCATCACTTCGAAACAGAATAATACAAATAAACTTTAACGGAGAACTAACTAATTTCAAATATTGCCATAGAGCTAGTTAAATCAACTGTCTTGAATTAATAAATAAAAACAATATATAAATCATTGTATTGATCCAACTTTTTTTTTTCATTTGTCTGACAACAAAAGTCATGTCTATAGTATTTATTAAACCTCTAAATCCATATTGAATTTGGCAACCATTTATCTAGGATTGTAAGCAGCTATTCAATAAAATGTTTAAAAGTACTTTTGTTGTAATGGATCTTAATATTCTACAATAATTATCATAATCTTATCTTTTTCCTATTCAGCTGAAAATTGGAATGATAAAAGCTTCCTTAAAATCAGATGGAACAACTTTGTCTGCATTTGGTATATAGATATTTAAAATTCTTTTACGATAAACTTAAAATATTATCATCATCATCATTTTCAACTATTATTAGTCCATTGCAGAAAGAAATCTCTCCAAGTTTAATCCAGTCTCTCCTATTCAAAGCCTCTTTTCTCCATATTACACCAACAAACTTCCTTATGTCAACCATCCATCTCGTGTTCCCTTTTTCTAGACCTTTTAACATATTCATGGGATCCACGTCACCCTTGCACACTTTCTTATTTCATCCATCCATCTCATATGTGGTCTCTTTCTAGGACTTTTACAATCTCTTGGAATCCAGTTTAAAATTTAAACTGCTCATTTATTATCATCTCTTCTAGCAATATATCTAGCTTAGTTCTATTTTAGTCTCGTATATCTCTCCATATTTAAGAAATCTGTATTATTCGCTGTTAAATGTTTAAGTCGTAGATCAAGAAGAGAGACTTGGCTAAACAAAACTATATTAATCTTTGTTTTCAAACAGAGGCATATTTCTTTTTAAAGTTATTTCTACCAAAAGCACTCCATCTAAGTTTAACTCTATGATTAATTTCGTTGATCATATTTCCATCTGTAATAATCATTGGATCAACATTAAACTGTGTCTTCTATTGAATGTGGGAGATTTACTCAACCAAGTAAATGATGAGACTAAAGTTACTTCTGCACAAATTTGCAACGTACTTTCTAATACAAAAAATCTAAGTAAAATTCTCAGTCTAATTTTGTTTAATTATTGCTCTCAGAAAATCGGCATTGTGTATAATGAATCAAGCAATAGGAAAAAGAAAATTAAGGAAGCCTAATAAGCATTTTCTGGAATTTGGGTCTTGAGTTAATGGTATTTATATGATTTATTTTTTTAATATAGTGCCAAAAGTGCATTCTGAACTGATATATTTGCTGCAATTTATAAAATGCTATCTGAATGTTTTATTTGCATATTATGCAGGGTTCAATTAATTTTAATTCAAGTATACAAGATGTGTAAAAAAAAAAAAAGTATACAAGATGTGTGTGTGTATAATCATTAAAACCAGTCACCAATTAGACAATTCCAATATCAATAACAATCAACAATCTCAAACTGTTGTCAAGGCAACCTTTAACAATATATTTGTAAGTGTTAAATATTCTTTCACATTTCTCCATATGTAAAGATAGGCAAGGGGCAATTCATACATAAAGATAAGCAGATGATATGCAGAGTTCAATTAATTTTAATTGAAGTATACAAGATGTGTGTGTATGTGTAATAATGCAAGACTAAACGGGTTTTTAAAATAATGATTAAAAACCATTCAACATACAGATAATTCCAATATCAATAACAATCAGGTTGCCTTGACAACAATTTGAAATTGTTGATTGTTATTGAGATTGGGACTGTCTAAATGTTGACTGGTTTTTAATGATATATATATGTATGTGGTTGTGATATACCCACCTACAGACTTAAGTATAAATACGTAAAAACTACATACCTGCTTATGGATTACTCTGTTAAATAAATATAAAGAGAGCGCTGCTATCGTTTATCCAGACCAGACATGACAGATCGATAAGCATGGATATAAATAGCATGGTAGAACGATCTACTCTCTCTCTTGTGTCCAGGTTCACGTGTGTAAAAGTAGTCAACGCCTTGGAAGGATATCTAGTCTCCAAGAAGAAACCATCCTCGAATGATAATAGTGATAATTTGCTATCTGTGAAAACCCTGGATTATTTTTATGCTTGCTGACTGGTTCTCTCTCATAGGGTAACCCTCAGACATAGCAGAGTGGCGCAGTTGACAGGATAGAACCGTAAGTTAAGTGACGCACAAAAAAAAAAAAAATGGCGGCAGGTACGGCAATACGTGAGTTCGATGTAAATAACAGCGACTCCTGGAAAACTTACATAGCACAAGTGGAATATTATTTCTTCATAAATAAAATCGAAGAGGACCGCTATAAAATTGCTACTCTTTTATATTTCGCGGGTCAAGACATGATCCAATTGGCAAATAGGCTTACCGATCCAAAGCGTCCGGAAGACCTACCTTACCAGGAGTTCATAGAGAGACTAAATGCATATTTCGTACCGAAGACATCAAAGTGGATAGCGCGTCTGAGATTAAGAAGCAGAACGCAATTACCGCAGGAAAAATATGTGGATTATGACCTCGCATTGAGAAAATTAGCGAAGGATTGTGAATTCGGACAAGAAATAAATGACTCTCTGTTAGAACAATTCCTATACGGCATGTCAGATAATAAATTTAGGAAAGTGCTTTTGAGTGATTCCGATTTAAATTACAAAACGGCCATGGAAAAATGCGTTGCACAGGAGGCCGTGTTAAATATGGCATCGGAGTACACTACGGCAAAAATCCCAGAAAAAATAGCCTTCAGTATAGAAAGGGAAAGAAATAATATCGCGACCTCCAGTGGCTACAGTAAGAAACAAACATGTAATTGCTGTGGAAAAATAGGACATTTGAAAAATATTTGCAGATATAAAGACAAAGTTTGCAGGATGTGTAACACTAGAGGGCACTTAGCAGCTGTGTGTCATTCCAGAGACGGCGAATATCTGAGAAAAAAATCAGATTACAAGCCCCGGAGTGAGGTGGAACGTGAAGTATCTATCAATGCCGTTAGAAATGACGACACCAAATTGGATAACATTCGTGTAGAATTGCAAATTTGCAATAAACGGATGACAATGGAAGTGGACAGCGGTGCCGGCTTGTCAATTATATCACATAAAGACTGGATGGAAATAAAAAAAGACTGGGATAATAACTTAAAGCTACGGAAAGCAGATGTGTTTGCCACGGATATAAACGGAAATAGAATAAATATTCAAGGGAAAGCTACCATGCCAGTGACATTGAATAAAAGACATAAGTTCCTAGAATTATATATAGTAAAAAATAATATTAGCCCGTTACTCGGCAGAAATTGGTTCGCGGCTTTGGGAATACGTGTGGAAATATTAAAAAAGGTCCGTATAGAAACTACCATAAAAGAATGATACCCGGAATTGTTTAGGCCTGGAGTGTCGGAATTTAGAACTAGACCAGTGGATATTGAACTAGTCAAAGACGCAAAAGGAATTATATGTAAACCTCGAAAAGTGCCGTTTGCGATAAGAGAAAAAGTAGAGAAAGAATTAAATGATCTTGTAGCTAAAGGAATTCTGACACCTACGGAAAAGTCTTCGTGGGCGACCCCGATAGTGACGATTGTGAAACCAGAGGGTAGTTTACGGTTATGTGGAGATTATCGTCTCACAATAAATAAATATATAAATAAGGGAGCTTACCCCGTTCCAAATGTGCGAGAAGTATTGGCAGTATTACAGAAGGCAAAATATTTTGCAAAAATAGATCTGAAAACAGCATTTCATCAGATTCCTGTAACTAAGGAGATGGCAGAGCTACTCACGTTAACCACGCACAAAGGCTTATATAAGTGCAATAAATTACCGTATGGAATAACGATCGCACCAAACGTGTTTCAAGCAAAAATGGATATGCTTTTTAGAGCAATGGACGGGGTAATCCCGTACTTGGACGATATTCTCGTCGTTGGCGAGACAGAAAACGAGCTTGAAAAGCGTGTGGATCAGGTTTGTTCGAAGTTAGACCAAGCTAAAGCGAAATTAAACGTAGGAAAGTGTATATGGTCTGCGAAGGAAATTAAATTTCTCGGACACATCGTAACTGAAAGAGGACGCCGCCCAGACCCAGAAAAGGTAAAAGCCATAAAAAATGCCAGAAAACCCCAAAACGTGAAGGAACTTCAAGCATTCTTAGGACTGCTAAATTTCTACGAAAGTTTTTTAGCTGGGAAATCACATGTGCTATCACCGCTATACATGTTGTTAAAGAAAAAACAACATTGGATATGGAGCACAGAACAAAATAAAGCTTTTGAAACTGCAAAAGACTTGCTGACATGCTGACATCGGAAAGTTTGTTAGTGCATTATCGGAATGACTGGGAATTATGTATTACTGCAGACGCATCGGAATACGGCGTCGGAGCTGTCCTCTCTCATCCATGTTATGAAGGTGAACGTCCTATTGCATTTGCTTCGAGAGTACTGACACCAGCTGAGAAAAATTACAGTCAAGTGGATAAGGAAGCTTTAGCAGTGATTTTCGCGGTAAAGAAGTTCCACCAATATGCATACGGACGGAAATTCACGATCTATACCGATCATCGCCCTCTAACGGGAATTTTCGGCTGTGTAAAAAATGTTTATGAATCGTCAAGCCCACATATGTTACGATGGATAGATATATTGTCGCATTATGATTTCACGTTAATTTACAAACCCGGAAAAAAGATCAGTCATGCTGATGCTTTGTCCAGATTGCCAGATGTAAAGGAAATTACTTATGAAATAAAGGAAATAAACTACATTGACGCTCTAAATCCAGAAGGGATAAATAGCAATGTCATAGCGCACTGGACTAGGAATGATAAAGGATACATGAAATTGATAAATTGGATAAGAAAAGGTTGGCCATCTAGATGCCCCAGTGAATTAAGTCATGGCATCTGGATTGCAAGAGAAGGACTGTCTGTGTGCAACGGATGCATAGTAAATAATGATCGTGTTTTAGTGCCTACTAATGGCAGAAAAAAAATCTTAAGCTTATTGCATAAAGGACACCCTGGAATAGTGCGTATGAAAGCTCTGGCTAGATCATATGTATGGTGGCCAAACTTGACAAAGGATATTGAGAACATGCTGAAAGAATGTGTAAACTGCCAACAGATAACTAAACTGCCTCCGAAAAAATGTGAAACTTGGGAAGCACCTTCTGCCCCATGATCGCGAATTCATCTGGACCATGTTGGACCATTGAACGGATATATTATATTGTTATTAGTTGACGCGTATTCACGTTAGACTGAGTACAGAGTTGTTAAAGATACCAGTGCTGAGTGCACCATCAGGGTGTTAAATGAAGTGTTTGCTACCCACGGTTATCCGGAAAATGTTGTGACAGATAACGGTGCAGGATTTACGTCAACAAAATTTAAAGATTTTCTGAGGGACAGAGGAATAGAACATACTCTCACACCACCATACCACCCTCAGAGCAATGGTATAGCTGAGCAAGGAGTGCAACACCTAAAGTACACCATAAAAAAATTACAATTAAAGAACATGTCGGATGCTTTAGTGCAAGCAATGTATACACAGCATTTCACACCGAGTACTTCAACAGGAAAAACCCCAGCAGAGTTATTAATGGGTCGGAAGTGCCGGACACATCTATCACAACTTTTGCCTGGAAACCATAAGAGCAGAGTTTTCTCAACGGATAAGTTTCTACCTGGTGAAGACGTTTGGATTTATGATGTGTTGAAGAGTAAATGGATCCCGGGAACTGTAAAACAGCTACTGTCAAAACAAATTCGTCTGGTGGAGTTACAAAATAAAAAATCATTTAGAAAACACATAAACCATCTTCGCCACCGTCGAGATGACCCTGCATCAGAGGACGAGAGTGAAATGCCGTTGGATACAAATATAGAAATGCTGTTGGATACAAATATAGAAACGGAACGTGGAGATGAAACCGATCTGGAAATGGTATTGAATAAGGATACTTCAAAAGATGAAGAGTTGGAGGATGTACCGCGTGACCCAGTGCAAGAAGGGTTAAAAACACAAAGACTTTCCAGAGCACGTCGTTTACCTGTTAAGTTTAAAGACTACGTTTGTAGTTAAGCTTCATTTATTTCCAGAGTAGGGGGAGGAGTGCGATATACCCACCTACAGACTTAAGTATAAATACGTAAAAACTACATACCTGCTTATGGATTACTCTGTTAAATAAATATAAAGAGAGCGCTGCTATCGTTTATCCAGACCAGACATGACAGATCGATAAGCATGGATATAAATAGCATGGTAGAACGATCTACTCTCTCTCTTGTGTCCAGGTTCACGTGTGTAAAAGTAGTCAACGCCTTGGAAGGATATCTAGTCTCCAAGAAGAAACCATCCTCGAATGGTAATAGTGATAATTTGCTATCTGTGAAAACCCTGGATTATTTTTATGCTTGCTGACTGGTTCTCTCTCATAGAGTAACCCTCAGACATAGCAGTGGTAAATACTCTTTCACATTTTTCCATATGTAAAAACAGGCAAGGACCAATTCATACATAAATATAAATGCATGATATGCAGAATTTAATTAATTTTAATTCAAGTATACAAGATGTGTGTGTGTGTATGTATGTGTAATAATGCTCAAGGCTAAAGGTTTTTTTTTTAAAATAATCATTAAAAACCAGCCAACACGTAAACAATCCCAATATCAATAACAATCAGGTTGCCTTGACAACAGTTTGAAATTGTTGATTGTTATTGATATTGGAACTGTCTAAGTATTGACTGGTTTTTAATAATATATGTATGTGTGTGTTAAATATTCTTTCACATTTTTCCATATGTAAAGATAGGTAAGGAGCAACTCATATATAAAGATAAGCATATGATATGCAGAGTTCAATTTTAATTCAAGTATACAAGATGTGAGTGTGTTAAATATTCTTTCACATTTTTCTATATGTAAAGACAGACAAGGGGCAACTCATACATAAAAATAAGCACATGATTAATCCTAATAGACAACATGGCTATGCAAGAAATCTGAAATTACATTACAACAAAAATTATAAGAGCATGTAAAAAAGCATGAAACAGTTGACATTTTTTATTAGTGAAAATGTTTATGCCAATATATATATATATATATTGAAAAAGCATTTATAAATATTGATTGGGGAATTTCCACATAAAAGAACACAGTACTCAGTAATTAAATGCAGTAATCTCAAATAATTTAATTACTTGCACAGAGGCAAAACTCATATGGTAGCGCCACTCAGTGCAAGCCAGAATAATCAATTGATGCAAAAGATTACTCTGGCTTGCACTGAATGGCACTACTGTATGAAGAGTTTTGTCTCCATGTAAACAACTTGTGTAAGCATAAAAAATGGTGATCATGTGATGTTTAGAGGTTTAATTTAATTACTTCTAGTGAAAAGTCAGAAATCATTAGCATTAATAAATAACATAAACGCCGCTAGATTTAACATCTATTTAAATTATATCTTTAAATCTAACATGTAAAATACTATATGACAATGCACACAAACACACATAATTTTAAAACTAGTTTTACACCTATATAACTGAATTAGTGTATTTGCTTGGACAAGAGAAAAGATCACTGTTGAACACATTTAATGAAAACCTTATTACTACCAGGTGATTAGGGAAATCTATATGATCTAATGACTTAAACAATAACATAAAGATGATAAAGTACTTTTTTTTTAAAGAATCATACAATATTTTTTTTTTGGTGACTATCCATAAAACTAATGAACCTTGAAATTTTAACATTTAATAACAGGCATGAATCATTTAGAATAGAAAATATATATATAAAAAAACTAACCTTCACCTCCAAATCCAGGTTGCTAAAAAAAGAAAGAATGTATATATAATAGATTACTTATTTATATAAAGCTGTGTTTTTAAACTGTAATAGTAATTAGAGATCACTCCACTATGCATGCGCTCTATAGATTTAGACACTTAATGAAAACTCTCCTTCCAAACACAAGATAAAGTTTTTTGAAAAGATAGAATGAACTGACTCTATCTTTCTAACCTAAGCATGTATGTATAGGCAAATCTTAAACATTTGGAAATGAGAGTGTGAAGATTTCAATCAATCACTTAGTAAAATGAATTTAAAGTGATTGTTTAATACCTTCATGCTCTCATTTTCAAATGCTCA
Organism: Epiperipatus broadwayi; assembly: GCA_028023455.1. Lineage (NCBI taxonomy): Eukaryota > Metazoa > Onychophora > Udeonychophora > Euonychophora > Peripatidae > Epiperipatus > Epiperipatus broadwayi. The sequence continues at coordinate 1,582,233 of JAQFVV010000208.1, forward strand.
AGATTTTCCTATACATATATGCACAGGTTAAAAAGATAGAGTGGATTCATTCTACCATTTCAAAAGACTTTATCTTGTGCTTGGAAAAGAGAATATTCATTAAGTGAATAAATCTATAAACTATATGTGTAGTGGAGTGATCTCTAAAGAATGTATATAAAAATTTTAATTATTTATAGTCTCATCATATAAAATTTTGCAGAACTATATTTTAAATAAGCATGCTTTTATTATCACAAATATAAACACTATCAGCTGTTTATAGTTGACAATTTTATTATATTTGCATTAACTGAAAATATGTTCCTTGAATAAAATTCTGCAAAACTCCATATAGTAATAGTATAAATAATTAAATATATTACATACAGTAGAGTTGTGAGCTATACTGTATCTAAACAACTTCAATTATATGCTATCTGAAGAAAAAATATAAACAATCAAACAAAAAGAATTAAAATTCACAATATTTGGCAGCCATTTCCCCTTCTCTGAGTGCCATATGTGATTATATATATTAATAAAATTTCTTTGGTTTATATTGAAATCACATTCATTTTATTCTTGCTTTATTATCCTCTCCAAATTTTATGTACTATATTTTGTGTAATAAAATATTTTCTGAACGTATTGCTAAAAGTTTTATAAAATTTTAGAACGTGCTAAAAGTTGATAGCAATTTAAAATGAAACCAATTAGAGAGATCACAATTTCTTGATAATAAGATCACTATTATGTTTCTATAGGAGAAAAATTATTGAGTATATTTAAAAGTCAGACATTTAGTTATTTATTTTAAAAATAAAAATATAGTAGTTATTTTTTTTCTTCTTATTCTTATTGCATCAGTGAATGCTTGAGTGAAAATGCTTGCAGTTAAATATAATTAAATGTGTCACCTCAATTTATTATTAAAGACTATATTATTATTTTTAAAATTGTGTTTATATTATAATCTTGATTTATATTATTATACATATAAATAAAATGTCCCTTAATTAAAAAACTATTGCAATAAGAATAAAAATAAAGTAGTAATTAACTATTCTATACAGACTTTCAATCCACAGAAATACTTTCAGTTAATTCCTTAACCCTCCTCAACTGCTGTTAAATTCAAAAAACAAAGGAAGCAAATATCATCAACTCAAATCCCATGAATCCCAAATTTTAACATTAACAGCTTGTCTATTAATTATATTCATTTTATTTCTATTTATTAAAATTGCCTTCTTAATTTTTCTTTTATTATGGTTTCTCTTCATGAAGAATCTTACCATATTCAAGATCGAATTTAAATTTATATTTACATATCCTTTCATGATCCAAGAAAATTGAAACAGTCATTAAATCATTATTATTTTTACTTTTCACACACTTCTATAACAATTCATCCTCCTTTAATCTTTTTTCAATACTGTACCTCGATTCACCTATATTTGATAACATACATCCACAAAAAATTTGATATACAACATTACTTTTTTGCTTGACAGGTATGATACTTTTAGAATTATTTGAACACAAAATGAAACATTGAACACATCCTTATATATATCCTTAAGAAACTTCATTTGAGCATTTGAAATATATGGAATTGATATCCATTTTTAATTATCAATCTTCAATTCCTTTATATCATTATATCTCTTTTTAAATTGACATAAAATATTATTAATCTATTAAATATTATAACCAACTTCATGCAATTCCTTGGCAAATATCTCAATATTTTAAAATTTATCTCACTGGTAATGACATAATTTTTCATTACAAAACAAGAAAGATTTAAAACTTGCCATATTATGCATAATTGGTACTTTTGATTTACAATGTATATATATACTTTTTTGCAATGATTTAAGTATTAATTTATGATTTAACATACTGTCATCTCTTGTAATAAATAAATCCAAATACCTTAATATTTTTGTCCTGTTGTTTTTCAATAGTCCATTTCAAGCCATTCAAATTATTTAACTCATCTATAAGCAAATATATAGTATTGGTATTTCAAGCAAACAAAAAATCACTCACATACTTATTTGTAAGGATATCAAAATTTACAAATAATTTTTTTTTGTAACCATAATTATGGTTGTTATCTGTAACTTTTACTAAAATCACAAGACATTCATAAATTAATTCAATCATTAAGTTTTGTATAATCTTTTAATGACTGAATTAATCAATTTATGGATGCCCCACAATAACAACCAAAACTGCCATTAAAATAAGTATTTTTTTTTTCCATTTTAGCACATTATTCATCAAATTTTTTTGAAAAGTATTTTTATAAGTATTAATTTTTTTAATGTTTGGGTATTTTGTGAATGTCTTTTTTACTAAGAAGTCTATCCCTATATCATTTACATAAACAGGAAAGCTATTTGTATTCAAATTTAAAAACTGAAACTGTTGTATTTTCGGTATTTAACATTTTTGCAAGCTTTAAAAATCAGTTATAAGATTTTTGTTTCAATAACTGCAGCAGTTTTGAAAAGCAAATTTTTAAAAAAACAATTGGAGAAATAAAGATTTCAATCTTCATTCCTTTTTCTTTTAATAAACTGTAAATGTTTTTTTAATGCATTGGTCATCAAATTAAATGAAAGGCTTTTTAAAAAAATATAACACTATTTATTGTATGTATCATTCAAAATCTTATTGAATTAATTTGAATATGATTTGAAATATGATCGGCCAACACTATTAGGCTGGACAACCTAGATATATTGCATGTGATCTGTCAACACCTTGACATATTGCATTGGCATAATTGTGTTGCTACTGATACCAAACATGCCTACAAAATTTGAAGATAATCTGCCAGGTAGAAGTAGATTAAAAAATCAGGTGAAAGATTTAATCCAAACAAACAGAAGTTCTACATTAACTAAAAGTGTTTCAAAATTCAAAGCAGTCATTCTGCATTAAAACAAACTGAATCCTCGTAGTGTATATTTTTCATTAGGGTAAAACAATCACATCACTTGTGGTGAGATAATGATCACATGTCTGAATACAAAAAATATAATGAAAACTATATATTCTGATTACTAGGTTGAGAAGAATGTAATGAAACAAATCTAATTACTATTTCATACTACATTTTTTTCAGCCTAACATTTAAATATGTATTAGTATTAAAAAAGTCTTTTTAAAGTAAAACTGATAATGAATCATATAATTGTGCCATGCAACAAATTACTTGCTTAAAATGGCAATTGAAGTTTGTTGCATAAAAGTGTGTGGATTCACAACCTTTCTACTCTCAAAATAGACTACATGCATAAGGTTATTACTAAGATATTTTATTCTGGGGTATGTGTTCATCATAATGACATGACTAATGAACAGATAGTTTTTTCTGGTTAAACACACACACACCTATATATCTTGTGAGAATTTGCTTTGTTTTTCTGCAGTATTTCTCTAAGCAACAAAATTTGATACAACCTGCTTTGAATTTTGTAACAGTATTGAAATTGATAATAAATTTCTATCTTTATAAATATACATATTGTGGCTTGTGAAAGAATAACTGATTCTCTCCTCCTAGCTGTCTACAGCACCACCTATGAATCAATACTGTGTTACAGTTTAACTATCACCCCAAAAATTTTAAAGTGCTAGTATATCTGGATCATGAATTATGAACATGACATGTGACTGTGTTTTGTACCTTGACTCATGACTTCCATTCACTAATATTAAATTTTGTTTTAAATTGAACAAAAGTTGTACTAAAACATTTGGAAATAATTCAAACTATATATGGCAGAAAAACACTGAAGAAGGCCACAAAGATATGAAACCTACAAGCATCTTAAAAGTTTTCTGAATAGCTAAATTACATTGCTATACACCACATATATGATTCAGAGATGGACTGAAGGCAACTAGGAAAAAAAACTAGTCATCTTTTTTACTGATTATACTGTGGGTATATAAATATAAAGATATAACAACCTCTTTAATAACCCTCAGCTGAACAATATCTTCTTCAATGGCTACTCATAGTCAAATGGTAAAGGAGAAGGCAGTACTCACTAGACTTATCAATTGTTGAATAGTGAAAAATTTGAATGATTTTCATTTCTTGTTTAACTCTCTCACGAAGGGTAACTAAATCGCCATTTACTTAATAAATGTTGGATGATTAACTGTGGTTATGACCTAGCTATAAGCTTCTTAAAATTTCACTTGGCCTGGATTTAAACGCCAGGTCATAGGCATGGCAGGAAAGTGTGATACTTCTGTATCTTGAGGTCCTTCATCTTTTTTATACATATCATGCAACATATTTGTTGCTAAAAGCTTTAAAAACTGAGTCACTGTTTACATCTAAAAATTTCACTCAAATAATATAAGATTATACAGCAATTACATTATAAAAACTTTTCACATAAAGATGTACTTTGCATAGATTAGTGCAGTGGTAGAATGGTGACCTCTAGAGTTCAAGATCCACACACCATAGCTCAGTCTCTGTCACTTCCAATTCTTAAACTCCTTATAGAGTCTCAAGCAATACATCATTTGATTACACTGCTCTGCAGGGTTTAGAGAAGTGGTGAACCTAGAAGTCAAAGTTCATAGACCAAAGCTCATTTCTGTCAATTCTCAAGTAATAAACTATTCAATTATATGTTTAAAGCACTAATCATAGTTCAAAATAAGCAATAATTAGGGCATTAATAGAGCATTTAGATTGAATTGAATTACTAAAATGAAATGATTGTTAACAGCATTTCTTGATAACCCCAAATAATATTTAATAATACTTTATTTAAACAAAATATAATAATTTTAAATAGTTAATAAAAAAATCTGTAAGAGATATGCCTTTACCTTAAAGATATACATACTTTGCACAACGGCAGGATCTTTGAAACCAAAACTTTCAGCTAATTTCTATAGAAAATGACAATATTTTCACAAAAGTATAAGGTGGGGATAACATATTATTAAAAAAAGACAAAGACGATAAACAAAAATGGCCCAACACTCATAAAATTATGATAGTTATCACCTTAATATGTAATATAATATAGTAAAAACAACCAAACATCCAGTTTAATCAATATCAGACAAAAATAGCATTCCACTTTACTGCCATCTAGTGTGAACTTGAATAATCAATGGTTACCACACAGGTGTTCAAATATTAGATATAGGAATTTTATACACATCTGGTAATCACTGTTTCCTCAAGATTTCATTAGATGGCAGCAGAATGGAGTTTTTGTAATAAAATAAAAGTATAAAATATTATAATAATTACTTTTGTTTTTATTATCAGCATATTGATATTTCTATGGCAAATCCAAATTAATCAAACATCTTTATTCAAACTAATAATAGCTAGACACCCATTTACTGATATAATGGTTAGTTAGGCTGATTATAGTTGGTATCTGAAAAAAAAATCCTAAGTTTAATTGCAACTTAAATTTTTTTTAAAAGATTAACTTAAATTAGTCTTGGATCTCATTTTGTAAACATGACAGGCAGACATATAAACTCTTGAATCAAAAAGCCCTTTAAAAACTTATTATGAATAATTAAATAACACATTCACTATAGTTCAAAATTTTCCAGTAATTCAGTTAAATAATTCTTATTTTGTGTGTGCATGTATATATGCAATAGCAGTTTTCAAATTTATCTATGCATCTCATTGTTTATTATTAGGATGATGACAATGTTTCAATTTGATCCCATAGGCCCTCATCTTAGTAGAATGGAATCAGATTGTTATTGGATCTAATACCAGCTATTCAGGTATTCCTTCCACTTAAATGATGGTAGATGAATTGTGAGTATTATAATAATAAACACATAAGAATAAATCCAAAAATCATTTTACATCATTCACTTGTGAGAATCTATATTTGTAATTTACATTAATGCACACACACTCATATTAAAATTTTATATAAATGATGAACAATGTGTTGATGAATTTATAGAGTGAAACAAAAAAAAAAATGAAAGAATCAATTCTAATATTTTTGAATGATAAACCAGATATGATAATATGTTGAACTATTTCCATCATCTATGAGTAAATGTTGAATGTATAGAAAATTTTAAACTTTCTTTTTAAATACAATTTGTTAATAATCACACACAAATAGACATCATAGATTAGTAATGACACAATGTTTCAAGTAGTATTATTCTCCACTCTTCGGGTGTTGCTAGTCTGACCAGTGACAGTATTACCATAGGAGTCAAACTCACCTTTAGATTCTCAAATGTCAAATTTAAGACAAATGCTCTATCCAACTGTAATATTCTGTCAAAGATAACAGATAGTAGAAATTTCATATATTTATATATGAGGATTGGTTCAAATACTCCTGAGACCTTCAATTTTTTTTCTACGTTACTAATTTTTTCTAAGAGCAAGGTTAATTAGAGGCTTCTATACATTGTGTATTGCCACACTGGATTGACTTATAGGATTATTTACCATTGTCATATGAGCAGCTTCCTTGAATTTTCTTCTTTGCACCTTTTCCTCTCTATCCAATATTTTTATATTTTCCCAATTAGACATATGATCATTAGTACATATATGGTTTGCTATTGTAGATACATCTGTTTTTCTCTTTGAATCATTAGTTTGTGTTTTTTCAATCTGTAATATATGCAGTTTAAATTAAATGTACATACGAAAGTATCTTTATTCTAAAATATTATTTTATTGTTAAATCTTTAAATTTTGCTACTGATATTTTAATCATAGACGTTAGCTTGAAATGCAATCAATTGTAACAAACTAATTAAACAGATAACGAAGGAATTTAATTAGCAAAACCCAATCTAATTAAATCCCACCTTAATTTATAAGTTACTCCAGAAAACAAAGAAAACATATAAAAGGGAGGCCATTTTTGAAACGATCAACAGAGTGAGTACAGAGCGTTTTAAGTGAATTAGAGCAGAGCATTAGTTGCAAAGAATAGCATGAGAATTGCGTATTACCCTCATGGGGAAAGAAGAGAAGTTAGACATAGAAACTATTTGTTCAGAATTATCGTGCGAGTATTCGTTATCGTGTGTTCATAGTGTATTTTTCTAACACACGGCGGGAATCCGAATTTTGTATAAACTGTAAATCAGTTAGTATCAATCTGTTTTGAGAATTAAACCAACTAGTTCGCAAATTAACTTTTGTGTGCAGTAATTGAAAAGTCAATATACTGCAATCTGGCACAGTCAAACCTAAAAACCACAGTGAATAACCAGCTATTAAGAAGAAAATGTCAGTTTTCGGACAAAACTCTATTGGAGAGTTCGACATGGAAAACGCGGCCGATTGGCCACTATACCTGTCACAAATCGAAAATTTCTTCATATTAAATGCCATTGAAGACAACAAGTGGAAAGTAGCTGCCCTCTTATGTTTCTCGGGAAAAAAAAGATTGAAATCGCCAACAAATTATACCAAAATCCCGTAGATGAGAATGTACCATCCCAACGGCTAAACAAATTTTTTAGCCTTCACTCATCTCAGCATAGAGCATGCCTACAATTAAGAAATAGAAAACAACTAAACAGTGAAACAATCAAACAGTATAATTTAGCTCTCAAGGAGCTAGCGAAAGATTGTGTGTACGGTTTCGTAGAAGAAATATTATTAGATCAACTGTTATGGGGAATGTCTGACAACAGGTTCAGACAACAGCTGTTAACAGAGGCAGACCTAACCTACAAAAGCACTATAAAGAAAGGAATAACGTTTGAGCTAATTCTAGAGCAGGCACAGGCCTTCAGATCAAAAGAGAAAAGTTACGAGCAAGTTTTCAAAACTGATAAAGCAGAAATACTTTCCTTTCAAAGGGAACCCCAGAGAAATTACGGAATTAAATGCTACTGCTGTGGGAAAACAGGCCACATAGCTAAAGACTGCAAATGGAAACAAGAAACGTGTTTCAATTGCCGAACTAAGGGCTACCTGGCACGCGCATGCAGACAATCACCAGAAAGGGATGGTCGACAAAGGAAATATAGTCCAGACACAAATGGTAGAGCGTATAGTATTAAATATATATCTACCAAGGGGGAAAGAGATAGGACCATTTCGCAAACACAGAGATCATTAAATTACAAAATCAATTTGAAGATGATCGGAAAGACTCTGAACAGAAGCAGTGTAAAGAGCAAGATTCTATGAAAGAGCAACTCCAGATTCATATACAGATGATTGTTGGTGTAGTGTTTTGTAAAATGGCAGACATGTTTGTGCACTCCAGAAAAAACTAGAATTTATTCGTAAGGCTGTTTTTAGATCGTGCTCTGATAGCTGAGGAATTTAATTAGTGCATTGACGTAATGGCGATCGACAATTCCTAGAAATATTTGCTAATTACAAATGTTTCTAGATAAGAGACGTTACTTTATTGGTCAGTGCATTGATTGATTGTTGCAGTTGTCAGAGAGCGATAAGAAGACTGGGTAACATCTAGCAGTGTAACACAGAGAGCAGTAGAGAGCAGTCAAGCAGTACTGAGTAAGCAGTATTTAAGTAGAGATATCTCACGTCAGTGCTGGCGGTTAATGATCAGCGCCCAGTGGAAATGTAGTGCACGGGTGTAGCTGAAAGAGACCGCAGTGGAGATATTGAGAGCATTCGTTGGACAGCTTCATTGCAGACCAATTCATTGGAGAGCTTCGTTGCAGACCAATTTGTTTGGAGAGCTCGTGGCAGACCAATTCATTGGAGAGCATTCATTGCAGACCAATTCAGCGGAGATATTGCAGACCAATTCGTTGGAGAGCTTCATTGCAGACCAATTCGTTGGAGAGCATTCATTGCAGACCAATTCGTTGGAGAGCTTCGTTGCAGACCGATTTGTTGGAGAGCACTTGTTGGAAAAGAACACCGTGGGAATTGTATAACATTATTGGCTGACCACACAGTATGACTTGCAGATATAACATTGGCACAGTTGTAAGTGTGGATATAATATTGGCGCAGTCGCATTTGGAACCTGGGAGTAGTGAATACGTTGAACTACAAGTTTAGCTGTAGACGGAGAAACCGGGTGAAAATGTCAATCCCAATTAGTAACGTTAACAACAGAAGTGAAAAGTTTGGAAATAAAATGCTTGCGCAGTCACCATTGAAGGTTACTGGCGAAAAAGTTTCGGCAGCAGAGTTAAATCGTACATTTCTTAGTGAAATTACAGGAAAGTAGAAATAGCAACAAGGGTTTTTATGGAGTGGAGGGAGGTGTGTAGTGTTTTGTAAAATGGCAGACATGTTTGTGCACTCCAGAAAAAACTAGAATTTATTCCTAAGGCTGTTTTTAGATCGCGCTCTGATAGCTGAGGAATTTAATTAGTGCATTGACGTAATGGCGATCAACAATTCCTAGAAATATTTGCTAATTACAAATGTTTCTAGATAAGAGACCTTACCTTATTGGTCAGTGCATTGATTGATCGTTGCAGTTGTCAGAGAGCAATAAGAAGACTGGGTAACATCTAGCAGTGTAACATAGAGAGCAGTCAAACAGTACTGAGTAAACAGTATTTAAGTAGAGATATCTCGCGTCAGTGCTGGCGGTTAATGATCAGCGCCCAGTGGAAATGTAGTTCATGGGTGTAGCTGAAAGAGACCGCAGTGGAGATATTGAGAGCATTCATTGGAGAGCTTCGTTGCAGACCAATTCGTTGGAGAGCTTCGTTGCAGACCAATTCGTTTGGAGAGCTTTGTGGCAGACCAATTCGTTGGAGAGCATTCATTGCAGACCAATTCAGCAGAGAGATTGCAGACCAATTTGTTGGAGAGCTTCATTGCAGACCAATTCGTTGGAGAGTACTCATTGGAAAAGAACAGTGTGGGAATTGTATAACGTTATTGGCTGACCGTACAGTATGACTTGCAGATATAACATTGGCACAGTTGTAAGTGCGGATATAACAGTTGGTCGCAGAAAAAACACAGCTGCAGTCATCCCTAGCACAAAGTCAGCAGTTCATAAAACAGAAATTAGATGAACTTGAAGAATTTCAAGTAAGATTGAAGGCTTCTAGACAACGAGTAATAGAACTTGAACAACAAATTCAGAACTTAGTGAAAAATTGCAAAGTAAATGTGCAATGTCAGAATTATCCGAACAGGTAGAGAGTTGGCAGCTGTATGAAATGGAACCACAAGAAAAAATGGCCGAAAGTGAAAAGGAAGAAGACACTTCTGAAGATTTTTTAGAAGAGCGACAATCTTTAACCAGTGAGCTGCCAGATACAAAAACTGTAGAGCAAGGAAAAAATCAGACTCTCTCCAAGCGGGAGAAAAAAGCACTCAGGGCAGCAAGGAAAAAGAATTTGCACAAATTTCAAGGTTACATTGGTTAATCGTAAAAATAAAGTTTTCTCCAGTTTGGAAAAAAAAAAATAAAGCACCGATGAGTCGCATCATGGGGTTTTCTGGAGTAAGGGGAGGTATTGTAATATATGCAGTTTAAATTAAATGTACATACGAAAGTATCTTTATTCTAAAATATTATTTTATTGTTAAATCTTTAAATTTTGCTACTGATATTCTAATCATAGACGTTAGCTTGAAATGCAATCAATTGTAACAAACTAATTAAACAGATAACGAAGGAATTTAATTAGCAAAACTCAATCTAATTAAATCCCACCTTAATTTATAAGTTACTCCAGAAAACAAAGAAAACATATAAAAGGGAGGCCATTTTTGAAAAGAACAACAGAGTGAGTACAGAGCGTTTTAAGTGAATTAGAGCAGAGCATTAGTTGCAGAGCAGAGCATTGGTTGCAAAGAATAGCGTGAGAATTGCGTATTATCCTCGTGGGGAAAGAAGAGAAGTTAGACGTAGAAACTATACGTTCAGAATTATCGTGCGAGTATTCGTTATCGTGTGTTCATAGTGTATTTTTCTAACACAGCTCGGCAGGAATCCGAACTTTGTATAAACTGTAAATCAGTTAGTATCAATCTGTTTTGAGAATTAAACCAACTAGTTCGCAAATTAACTTTTGTGTGCAGTAATTGAAAAGTCAATATACTGCACAATCACAGTTTCAAGAATAAATAATTTAATTATTGATTGTCTAGGAAAACTTTTTCAAAATAGTCTACAGTTATTGTAATTAGCTTTTACTTGTTCCAATTTTACTATTTATTAATTTACTTACCTTTATTTTTGGGCTAAACGTAATTTTTTTAAAATCAGGCTGAAGCCAATGTAAAGCTGAAATTTATATAAATAAGACAGTATAAAATCAAATTAAAAAAACATATTATTAATTATAGTAAACGTTTAATATAAAACAAAGTACAACATTTAAAAAAATGTCATTAAGATAAAATATATAATTTGTAAATTATCATTCTGTAGATTTCTTATTATTTTTAAATAATTAATTTATTGGTGCTGTAGACATGTAATTAATTAATTAATTTATTAGTGCTATAGACTTAAACCAATAAACATCACGTGATCACTATTTCTTATGCTTGCTCTTAATTGTTATTAAAACAGGCAAAACTCTCTATACATATTGCCACTCAGTGCAAGCCAGAGAAATCAATGAATGCCAGAAGGGGAGGTGCAGTGATCTCAGATCCAAGGCTCTTAACTGATGAAGGCCACAAGCCAAAAACTAGTCTGGGGATATTGGATGAATAGGCACTAGATGGGTATTTTATGTACAAGCCTTCTGGCAACCATTGATTACTCTGGCTTGCACTGAGTGGCAATATGTATAGAGAGTTTTGCTGTAGACTTGTAATTAGTTAATGTGATATTACACCTTCACATGCCATCTGGAAAATTTTATAAACATCTAAACGCTATTTGAGAGTTCATATTTGTAAAATTTAATGTTCAACATTTTTCTTCATCAAGCAAATGATCCCCCAAGAAGAATTTCTACTGAACCAGCTTAGCCAATTTGCAATATTGTCAAACCTTCACAAAAGTTATAATCAGTATTCAATATTTATTTAGATATTTGTAGTATTTTGTAAAAATGGCAGACAAGTTTGCACTCCGGAAAAACTAGAATTTATTAGAGTTGTTTTTAGATCGTGCTCTGATAACTGAGGAATTTAATTAAGGCATTGACATAATGGCGATCGACAATTCCAAGAAATATTTGCTGATTGCAAATATTTCTGGATAAGAGATGTTACCTTATTGGACAGTGTATTAATTGCTGCAGTTATCAGAAAGCGATAAGAAGACTGGGTAACAACTATGCAGGGCAGTAATTAGAGGACAACTCCAATAGAGCAGTTATTTGAGTACAACTCCAGTAGAGATATCTCGCATCAGTGCTTGTAGTACATGACCAGTGTCCAGGTGGAAATGTAGTCCACGGGTGTAGCTGAAAGAGCCCACAGAGATGGGGAGACCGCAGCAGAGATATCGAGAGCATTCGTTGCAGACCATTCATTGGAGAGCATCCGTTTACAGAATATTCGTTGCAGAGCATTCATTGCAGACCATTCGTTGGAGAGCATCCATTGCAGAGATTCGTTGCAGAGCATTTGTTGCAGATGATTCGTTGGAGAGCATCCATTGCGGAGCATCCATTGCAGAGCATTCGTTGCAGAGTATTCATTGTAAGAGAACAGCGTGGGAATTGAAGTTTAGCAAACTCTAGAAATAGAGTTGTTGTGGACTATTCGCTATTCTGATTATGTGAAATATTGTGAGTCTTTCATAGTATATATTTAATTGCTGGCCGCACAGTCACACTTGCGGATATAACATTGGCGCAGTCGCATTTGGAACCTGTGAGTAGTGAATAAGTTTGCATTACAACAAGCTTAGCCATAGATGGAGAAACCTGGTGAAAATGGAAATCCCAGTTAGTATAACGTTAACAACGGAGGTGAAAATTTGGAAATAAAACGCGTGTGCAGTCACCATTGAACATAACTGGTGAAGAAGTTCGGCAGCAAATTTGAATCGAACATTTCTGAGTGAAATAACAGGAAAGTAGGAATAGAAAAACAACAACAAAACACCAAGGAATAGCTACAAGGGTTTTTTTGGAGTGGAGGGAGGTGTAGTATTTTGTAAAAATGGCAGACAAGTTTGCACTCTGGAAAAACTAGAATTTATTCGAGTTGTTTTTAGATCGCACTCTGATAACTGAGTAATTTAATTAAGGCATTGAAATAATGGCGATCAACAATTCCAAGAAATATTTGCTGATTGCAAATATTTCTGGATAAGAGACATTACCTTATTGGACAGTGTATTAATTGCTGCAGTTATCAGAAAGTGATAAGAAGACTGGGTAACAACTACCCAGGGCAGTAATTCGAGGACAACTCCAGTAGAGAGCAGTTATTTGAGTACAACTCCAGTAGAGATATCTTGTGTCAGTGCTTGAGGTACATGACCAGTGCCCAGTGGAAATGTAGTCCACGGGTGTAGCTGAAAGAGCCCACAGAGATGGGAGACTGCAGCAGAATATCGAGAGCATTCGTTGCAGACCATTCATTGGAGAGCATCCATTTACAGAATATTCGTTGCAAAGCATTCATTGCAGACCATTCGTTGGAGAGCATTCATTGCAGAGCATCCGTTGCAGAGCATTTGTTGCAGAGCATTCGTTGCAAGAGAACAGCGTGGAATTGAACTTTAGCGAACTGTAGAAGTAGAGTTGTTGCGGACTATTTGCTATTCTGATTATGTGAAATATTGTGAGTCTTTCATAGTATATATTTAATTGCTGGCCGCACAGTCACACTTGCAGATATAACAGTATTCTTATTATAAAGATATATTAATGTTATTAAAAATTACCTATTAGATTAGTTACATTAATAGTAATCCAATTAAAATTCAATACATCTAATAGTTAAATTCCAATAGCACATGGCATTATTTTAATTTCCTCTTTTTTTTTTTTTAGTATTAAACACTTTTATTTAATTTAGAACTTCTACTTGTTGTTTGCTTTGATCAAATCTAGTAACCAATTTTTAAACTATTTCTATTTAATAGATATTCTTCAAATTTTGCATACATGGTAGGTATGTATGACTATGCAATATAACAGTGTAAAATTTAGTTGTCCAACCTAAAAATGCTAATGAGCCTTATTTCAAATTGTGTTGAAATAGGTTTGTAGATTTTGAGTGAAACACAAACAGTATATATTTTTTTAAAAATATCTTTTCATTGAATTTCATGACTAAATCACTAAAAATGATTCACAGTTAATTAAAATAGAAAGAAAAAGAAATGAAGAAAATCTCAATTTCTTTTAAAATTGTTTAACTGAAACTTAGTTTTTATAAAATGCTACCTTCATAAAAAATATTATTAACAATTTTCAACGTGTGTGAATTTTATTTCAAATACTTGACTGTTATATGTAACTTTAAATAAATGTATGGGCACCCATATATTAGTTCAGTTATTAAGCTTGTATTAGAATTGTCTTGTAAATTACATTCACATTTGACTGTTCAAACTTTAGTATCAAATTAAATGTAATGGTGGTATTTAAATAAAAATAATATTATTATGTTGTTGAAGTGTAGTCAATTCTAAAATGCCTGATGAGGATAAAGTCCAAACCACATGATATCCTGATTTAACATTACTTCTAATAAGTATTGTATTTAAATAAATTTGTTTTTAAATAAATTTTAGTGTTATCTGCATTAACATGACAATAAAATTGTTTTTAAATAAAATTAAATTCAAATATAGGTAGTGGCTTACCATGTCCAATTTTATTCAAAGCAAGATGTTTGTTCACTAGCAGATCACCTAAGAACAACAATTAAATTTGCATATCAGTTTAATCAAACAAATAATTGTGTTTACAGGTATTGCTCTGGAGATGAAATTACATTTTATAGATACAATCTGTTAAAAATCACAAAATCATTATATATATTAATATCTAAGTTATGAACATTCTAACCAAGGAATTAAACAATTTTATGGCCAGCTGTATTGGGGATCAGGTGACATTTGACAGACAAATAATCTTTAAACTCATAAAATAACTTTTAATACAGATTTTATATGTTTAAAACTCAATCTATATTATGAACATTCTATTATGATCAGGGCATGTTAATGCTGTAAGTTTTTTGAATTCACTAGAGAAAGATAGAGTGAGATTAGTAGTATGATTAAAAAACAACGTTCGATCATCTTTGGTAATGAATTGTCAGTGCTTGGTTCACCTTTTGTCCAAACTAGCATTTCATTATTAGAGCTATGCTTTTAAACTTTAATTTACATCTTTAAGAAAGTCCATTATCTAAACATACATAAAATAATTTATTAACAATTGACTTATGTAAATAAGTTTTTAAAAATTTATGAGTATGTTGATAAGTATTCCTAATTAAAATGACTGTTTCATATATTTACAACCAGATCTTTAAAATGCTTTCTAGTAAATAAGAAAATAATAAGAATCAAATGGTTTATTGCTTTGGAGTTCATAAAAACTTTTAGCATTGGAAGTGAAAGAGCTGGGTTTGGATCCCTGGACCATAAACTCAGGAGTCTGCCCCTCCACCATTGCATTAAACTATGCAAGTCAATAAACAAGTATTTGGAGGTCATATAATATCCAAGCATCTTAACTAGCAGACTGATTTATGATTCAGAAATTAGCAACTCTTCAGCCTATCTGACAGGGCAAACCACTACAGTAAAGACACAAAAGTATACATTTAATAATTACAGGCAATAAAGAGTTTATACACTTAGCGCAAATATACCATGACATTTTAATACCTGAAAAAAGAAAAAAAAAGTTCTACTTTAAAATACTGAAAAGAAAAATATATGGTATCTTATCGCCCTTTCTTCAATCATTTTATAAATTGTTTTCTAACTTTCAATTACATTCGTAAATGAGCATTTATTTTTATATAGCACAATGTTTATAAATTGTAATACATTAAAGATCAGTCTTTCAAGCTATTGTGCATGCGCTTTTTTTTTTACGAGTGTTAATATTAAATGAATACTTTCACTCCTAACACAAGATATAGTATTTATGAAAGAATAAAATGAATCCACTTATTCTTTCCAACCCAAATGCTTATATATGGGCAAATCTTAAGTACTGGAAATGAAAGCATGAGTTAAGTACTGGAAATGAAAGCATGAGGATAGACCACTCACTTTAAATTACTGTTTACGATGTCTGAATGAATGACGACGAAATTATCTAGAATTTACTAAATGTCACTCACAAATGAAACTTAAACATATGTAAATGAGCATTTATTTTTATATAGCACAATGTTTATAAATTGTAATACATTAAAGATCAGCCTTTCAAGTTATTGTGCACGCACTTTTTTTTTATGAGTGTTAATAATAAATGAATACTTTCACTCCCAACACAAGATATAGTATTTATGAAAGAATAAAATGAATCCACTTTATTCTTTCCAACCCAAATGCTTATAAACATTGCACTATATAAAAATAAATGCTCATTTACATATGTTTAAGTTTCATTTGAGAGTGACGTTTAGTAAATTCTAGATAATTTCGTGGACGTCATTCATTCAGACATCGTAAACAGTAATTTAAAGTGAGCGGTCTATCCTCACGCTTTCATTTCCAGTCCTTAAGATTTGCCCATATAAAAGCATTTGGATTGGAAAGAATAGGTGGATTCATTTTATTCTTTCATAAATACTATATCTTGTGTTGGGAGTGAAAGTATTCATTTATTATTAACACTCATCAAAAAAGCGCATGCACAATAGCTTGAAAGGCTGATCTTTAATGAATTACATTCGTATAATTTCACTTTTTCTTGTATTCACTAAGTTTAATATATTTTTTTTCTGGTATCATTTCAAACAACAGAAAACAAATAAACAATGGCTAAGAAAATTATTATATTTTCACTGATTACAAATATAAATAATTTGACTAATTCAATCACAGAAATGTAATAAATGAAAAGCAATATGAAACTTTATATTTGGATAAAAATATCAAATACGACCTTAAATTATTTTTGGGACCTTTATCAAAAGTTACATTTTATTCCATATTTTCACAATGCATTGTCTTAAACAAATGTTCATCAAATTGAAGATCTCCATTTTGGATGGCCAACCAAGAATCTATCATCAATGAATTATGAGATTCCAAACAAATTTCTTTATCCAAATCCAACAATAAAACCATCAATAGACGAGATACCTGCTTTAACATCTCCAAACGTTGGACTATCTAGTTCATTTGCATATGCTTTGCATACTGTTTTGTTTCTCTTGCCCTATTTTTTCATTCTGCAGCTCACAGTACCGCTATGAATATGAGGCAAAAGACCTCGAAAGCGCTTAGCGTGTAATAATTTCTGTGTATCTTTATAGCTTCTTATTCAAGTGTGGCATACGCTTTGTTAATTTTGTATAATAAAACCATCTAGATTCCATTTTCCTAGATGCAATTGGAATATTAACAATTGACTCAGGACAACCCAAGGCATTGTTAAATTATCTGCTTCATAAATAGAATTTATCAGCCAATGATTCTAGTAAAAGTGGATAAATAAGAACTATGAACTATATCGTTAATGAGTTTCAGATTTACAGCTGCAATGGCAGAATTAAAGGACTTAATAAAGCTACTACTGAATCCATCTGATTGGAATCATCTTTATGATTAAACTATCCAAATCCATATTGTAACCAAATTACCTACCAACCTATATAATCAGTTGTAACTATTTCCTGATGAGCATATTGCAGGACAAAAACAAAGATTGGCATTACCCAAAGTTTAACTTACCACCCTACAAAAATATTTCCTGCTCATCAGAGGATGCAGCATTAAAGAGACTAGAAACATCTAGAAAATTTGTTTGTTTGGTTTTCCAAACGGTGCCACTAGAGTTCCAATTTACCACAATTTTACTTACTTATTCAGATCTGGTTATGCTGAACATAGCTCAGGAGGCATGAGATTCTTGTAAACAAATGCAATAAATGAGGGATAGATAGATTAGTTTTAGATAACAATGATTTATTTATTTGACAACAAAAGTTATTGACAGTTCTTCTTGGGATTGACATTTTCCTATATACACACATGTTTCTAGGCCAGTTTGATTTACATTTAATCATCCTTTTCATAATCATCAATGATTGGTGTAATAAGTCCTTTAACTATAAGTTAGTTCTGTACAAAGTATTCATCCTTGATTGTGGTATCTGGATGTAAATCTTGGTCATTTATCTGTGATCCAGGTATGTGGATATAAATGCAAGTCATTCATCTTTGATCCAGGTATGTGGATATACATTAAAGTCATTCAACTTTAATCCAGGTATGTAGATATAAATTCAAGTCATTCATCTTTGATCAGGTATGTGGATATAAATTCAAGTCATTCATCTTTGATCCAGGTATGTGGATAAATCTCGGTCATTTATCTGTGATCCAGGTATGTGGATATAAATTCAAGTCATTCATCTTTGATTCCAGGTATGTGGATAAATCTCGGTCATTTATCTGTGATCCAGGTATGTGGATATAAATTCAAGTTACTCATCTTTGATCCAGGTATGTGGATATAAATACAAGTCATTCATCTTTAATCCAGGTATGTGGATATAAATTCCATTAATCTTTGATCAGGTATGTGGATATAAATTCAAGTCATTCATCTTTAATCTAGGTATGTGGATATAAATTCAAGTCCTTCATCTTTGATACAGGTATGTGGATATAATTTCAAAGTCATTTATTTATATTAAAAGATTAATTCTCAAATTCATGTTGTAGATTTGAGTTATTCATTTGTTTAATTCATCTTTGATACAGGTGTATATTTGAAGTAGAAACACATTCATTCAATTTAATTTTCACATAAAAGCATTTTTAATCTGTGTATTATAAAGGCATATCTAATCCTGTTCATATTTGAATTAGAAACATATTCAATTTAATTTTTCTATTGAAGCATTACAAATTCTGTATTCACTTATATGTAAATACATCTTTGATTTAATTCAGATATATTTTTCATTTATTTTTATCAGTATAATTATTATTCTTTAAAAACATTATTCTTTAAAACGTTATTTCATTATGTTTCATTTGATAAAGCAATTATTTGAATAGTTGAATTTTATTTTATACATTAATTATTTCAATAAATACGTTTTCAAAATATAAATATTATAAATATATCTAAATCTTGATATTTAAATCTTCACATCAAGAAGGGCTTGACTTGGTCCAAGTGGCACACTGTGTTACTGCTGCTGTTAATTGGGTATTTTTTGGGATTTTCCTGGGCTTTTCACATGGTTGGAAGACAACTGGTTTCTACTCACTCATATGGGGTTTTCCAAATTAATAATGCATTTTTCCATTATTCAGTTATCAGTAACTAAAAAGTTTCCTTCTTTTGATAACTGTGTTTTCCAACTTGGTTATTTTAGAATTCCAAAAAGTAACAAATTGTGTAGCAATGACTACAATTTTCAACAGTCTCCCTCTTAATAATTGATTGTACTGTAACTTATCTAACTGTCACTGTAACTGACTTATCTAATTAAGCTGCTCCTTTTATTTCTTCTGCTTCCCACATTTTTTCCATTTACCAACATGTTTTTAAAAACACCTGATTAAAAGCCCCAGGCAAGAAGGCGACATTATCTTTAAGTGCTTTTACATTTAAATCTGAAAACATATAGCTCCAAAATAAATTGCATCTGCAGTATTTTAAATTGAAGATTTATCAACTAATGATAAAGATTTATTAATTAAATGCTTCTTTTATATTCTCTTTATTTTACCTTTTTTTTATTTGTTTTTATAACACAAAGTCACTTGCTTCTTTATTTAAATTTTTATTTACTGAACCTTGTCAGTTTTATTTTTAACTACTTTAACTGTCAGGGAGAGAAATCTTTAAAATATATAGTGAAATGAAGTGCCTGCTTCATTAACCCCTCCCCCGCTAAATTTTGGCATGAAATTACCTGGAAATACAATTTCATTCCACACAGTATAAATGCCATTACTATGTCTCCACTGGGGTTAGATAGGCTGATGAAATAGGTAAGATGAGATGGAGAAAAGTGAATACGTGAACTGTAGCCTTCAATGTCAGGATAATCAAATGGCCAAACATTGATTACCAGTATACAATGCACCATGATGTCACAAGAAAACACCTCATTTTTAAGCACTACCTCTCCTGGTACCTAGAGAGAAATCCAAATAAGAGTAGGAGCCAGAAAACATATTGGCATTGAGCCAGCACTGCTCATCTCTTGTGAGTCTTAGGGGCTTATCCATGTGGTCTATTTGAGACCTATTAATCACTGCTGGACTACTAGGAGCTCAACATCTAGGTCTGAATAGTGCCGAGCATATACTTCAGAGCATCATGAACACAATGCATCCAGGCAGCTCCACCCAATCATCCACCCAACTCAACATGAAAAAACAAATTCATGCATCACTATATCTCACTCACAAACTTCTTCCATCAGCTACCTGTGCTTTATTGGTTCTTCATCCTGGCTTGGAAGACAGAGGATCATGATCAGTTCTCCTATAAGACTCTTGTGTTATGTGGTGATATGCTTCTATTTTGTCCTATTTTTGGGTATATTTCAGCCATACATCATTGTGATAGCTTGTGTTTCTATCCACACTTCTTCACAGATCATCATCACTATTTGATCTTTTTATTACCCAGGTCTGGTATGGACTATGTATGTTGCCTGTTGAATATCTTCTCTGCCTCCTCTTCCATGGTGGTACCCCATTTCTTCGATGATACCATGGTGTTGAGTCATAGTTTTATATTTTCTTGGAGGCAATTTCCTCTTGTAATTGATGGCTCCTACCTGTAGACCATTGCCTCTTCTATAGGGAGGTTTATTTCACAGCTTGTATTCTCCTTTATTTATTGATGTACCACAGTTATCATATGCAGTTAACAGTTTAGCCACCTATTCAATAGATTGATTATCTGTTCCAATCAGCATCCTCTCTACATAACTTGGGAAGCTGTGGTGGATCAACCTAATAATGTGGAGTTCTGATAGGGGGTCAGATGCCAGGGCCCTTAATTTGGCTACCTGTCTTCTAAAGCAGGATGTATAAGGCTCTCCAGGTGGACATTTTACTGGAATATCTTGTATTTAATATCCCCTTAACAATCATCACTCCAGTAACAGTTTGTTAGTGCCATTTTGAAATCCTGAAAAATTGTAGGCTGGCTGAACAGGGAGTCCCATCATACCTGTGCTGTACCCTGAAGATGGCTACAAGCTCTAGCCAGTTTTGCCTCTTCTGTCAAGGCATTTATGCTGAAGTACCTTTCCAGAATTTTGAGGTACTCAATGGGTGCTTCATTATAGCTCCCTGCAAAAGTTCATATTTCAAGAAACTGATTCACTATTTCTGGCATATGGGTGGTTATAGGAACTTCATGAGTAACTATAACTTTCTTCTTGGATTTCTTTGTAGACTGTTTCTGCTCTTTCTTTTATTGGCAATGTACTGCTAGTTTTCATCTCTTTCATTTGGGTGGTCAATCTATCCAACTGCTACTGCATGGATTCTTCAATTTTTATGATTTTTGGATCCATAACTTCACACATTTCAGTCACTTGACTTCTTATTCAACTAGTGAACCTTTTACTTCATTCATCACTTCCTCCTTAATTTTTAATATTTTGTCATTTCTTTCATTATTTGACTGATCTTTTCATTTTGGCTTTCATTTGCTTCTCATCTGTTTTTGTATCCTTCAGTTAGCTTTTACTATCTGTTTTTGTCTTCTCTTTGATCATCTCTTTTTCTATATTCTTCTTCTCTTTGTTAATCCATTCTTTTATTTTCTTCTCTTTGTTCATCCCTTCGATTTCTTCTTCTCTTTGTTTATCCCTTTTTCTATTTTCTTCTCTTTGTTTCTTATCTTCATCTCTTTGTTCATCTTATCTTCTATTCTCTCCTTTAATCATTTCCATTAGCTGGATAAACATGAAAGTCTCCTCCGATTTCTGTGATTCTTCTACTTGTTGATCAACATCTTTTGGCTTATTATCTTCTCGTTTCTGTTCTTCACTAGGAAGATTTTTCTCAGCTTCTGTGTTCAGCATCTTTTTTCTTTTCACTCTAGTTATCATTTAATTTTTCTTTTGATATTCTACTATTACATTTCAACTTTTATAAGCTTCTCTCTCTCTATTCCGTGATTTAGCCCCAACTTTTTTTTTCATACCTGTTTTATTGTATATCTTTCATTTTTGTTTGGCTCTCTTAGTTTTCCTTTTTTTAGCTCATTTCACATCCCCACACCATGTGCACTGTTCACATCTACAGAATCATAATTTTCTTTTGCCATTTAGATTTTCTTCATTTATTTTCTTCTAGATTTTACACCTATGGGCAAGCTAGCTAGATCAGGCCTCACGATAGGGCAACAAATGTAAACGGATCAACTACCAACCTATATAATCGGTTGTAACTAATTCCTGATGAACATACCCCCGGACAGAGGCAAAGATTGGCATTACCCACCCTACAACAATATTTACTGCACATCAGAGGATTTAGCATTAAAGAGACTGGAAACATCTAGAAAATTTGTTGTTTGGTTTTCCAAACAGCACCAACAACCTTACTTATTTATTCAGATCTGGTTATGCCAAACACAGCATAGGATGCATGAGATTCTTGTGAACAAATGCAATAAATGATGAGTGATGTGAAATGAAACTAACTAGATAGCAATGATTTATTTATTTGACAACAAAAGTTATTGACAGTTCATCTTTGGATTGACAGTTCTTCCTTGGATTAACATTTTCCTATATGTGCATATGTTCCTAGGCCAATTTGATTTACATTTAATCATTCTTTTCATAATCATCAATGATTGGTGCAATAAGTCCTTCAATTATAAGTTCTGTACAAAATATTCATCCGTGATTGTGGTATCTGGATGTAAATCTCAGTCATTTATCTGTGATCCAGATATGTGGATATAAATGCAAATCATTCATGTTTGATCTAGGTATGTGGATATAAAGTCATTCATCTTTGATCCAGGTATGTGGATATAAATTCAAGTCATTCATGTTTGATCCAGGTATGTGGATATAAAGTCATTCATCTTTGATCCAGGTATGTGGATATAAATTCAAGTCATTTATTTATATTAAAAGATTAATTCTCGAATTCATGTTGGTAGATGTGAGTTATTCATTTGTCTCATTCATCTTTGATACAGATGTATATTTGAAGTAGAAACACATTCATTCAATTTAAGTTTTATATAAAAGCATTTTAATCTCTGTATTATAAAGGCATATCTAATCCCTTTTCATATTTGAAATAGAAACATATTCAATCTAATTTTTCTATTGAAGTATTACAAATTATGTATTCACTTATATATAAATACATCTTTGATTTAACGCACATATTATTATATTTTTCATTTATTTTTAAATCAATATTTTTAAATTCTTAAAATCAGTATAATTATTATTCTTTAAAAACATTATTCTTTAAAACTTTACTTCCTTACATTTTCCTTTGATAAATCAATCCTTTGAATAATTGTATTTTATTTTATATGTTAATTATTTCAACAAATACGTTTTCAAAATATATTTAAATATTATAAATGTATCTAAATTTTCCCTCAGTATCATTATTATTCTTTAAAAACATTATTCTTTAAAACTTTACTTCCTTATGTTTCCTTTAATAAATCAGTCCTTTAAATAGTTGTATTGTATTTTATATATTAATTATATCAACAAATATGTTTTCAAAATATATTTAAATGTATCGAAATTTTCCTTACCTTGTTATTTAAATCTTCACATCAAGAAGGGGTTGATTTGGGCCGAATGGCACACTGCATTACTGCTACTGTTAATTGGCATTTTTTCAGATGTTCCTGGGCTTTTCACATGGTTGGAGAGAGAAAGAACTGGTTTTTACTCACTCATACTGGAGTTTTCCAAATTAATAATACGCTTTTCCATTATTCAGTTATTTAATAACTAAAAAGTTTTCTTTTTTTGATGATAACTGTGTTTCCCAACTTGATTATTTTAGAATTCCAAAAAGTAACAAATTGTGTAGCAATGATTACAATTTTCAATAAGTCTCCATCTTAATAACTGATTGTATTGTAACTGTAAGTTATCTGCCACTGTAACTGACTTATCTAATTAAGCTGCTCCTTTTATTTCTTCTGCTTCTCATGTTTTTTCATTTACCAACATGTTTTTAAAAAACACCTGATTAAAAGCCCCAGGCAAGAAGGTGACACTATCTTTAAGTGTTTTTACATTTAAATCTGAAAACATATAGCTCTAAAATAAATTGCACCTGTAATATTTTAAATTTAAGATTTATCAATTAATGATTAAGATTTATTAATTAAATTCTTCTTTTATATTTTCTTTATTTTACCTTTTTTTTTTTCATTTGTTTTTATAAGACAGTTGGAAAAGTGATTTTAATTCACTGTCATTTGCTTCTTTATTTAAATTTTTACTGAACCTCATCAGTTTTATTTTTAATTTTAACTACTTTAACTGAGAGAAAACGAAATCTTTAAAATATATATGTGAAACGATGTTTCTTTTTCAATATGCTAAATAAATAATAAAAGGAATAGTTAATGTTGTTTTTGATAAAGATGCTCAGAATTGAAAATGCATTGAAGACTGTATTTAGTATATTCAACATTTTCTCTGAATATATAGTATTAGTATTATCTTCATTTAATGACAATACCAGAAAACACTGACTTAACTTTCACAATAAAAGTATATATATCATTTGAACAGGTAAAGCATTACAATGAATGGCTTCGATGACACTCTGTTTCACTTATACAAATAAATGGAATTCTGAAAGAGCATAAATTATAGTATCACTCCAGTTAGACATTACAGCTTATAAAGCTTGGTAATTTTTCTGTAGTGAAAATTTTCACTACACCACTCTCATGCAAGGTAGGGACTAGTTTCTATCCACTTTTAACACCTTATGGAAGGATGTAATCACAATATAAACAAAGCCATGAAAAAAGATGGAGATGATCTCCAAGATATCTTCACGATTACATCCTTCCATAAAGTGTTAAAAGAAGATAGAAACTAGCCCTTATCTTGCGTGAAAGTGATGTAGTGAAAATTACACTATGGAAATATTTCTAGTCTAATGAATGACTAATAAAAATTATTAATATACTTTTATTAAGTAATTTGTGAGAGCAGCACATTTGACAATTGTAAATTAAACTGTAGTAATTTGCTATCTATCTATCTATATATATACTGAACAATGATAAAGATATGTGTAAGAGATTGTTATCTGGATCAACTGATGAGTGATGATTTAGCATAAAATGTGCATTTTGGAGATCATAGATCTTTTTCACATGTCTTTGATCATATGTTTATGATTACATACCACCAAAAGGTGTTAAAAGCAGATAGAAAACAGTCCCTATCTTGCATGAGAGTGGTATAGTGAAAATTACACTACAGAAATATTATTCAGGATAATCTCTAGTCTATCAAAACATCACATGACCACTAATGTATGGAGAGTATGCTACTGATATAATCTCTAGTCTAATGAATGTTTAATAGAACTTTATAATATAAAGATTGGTATTTGCATGGTGTAACAATATTAATTTTCTTGTAAAAGCAAGTTGACAAATGGTTTGACATTTTTAAAAATAGAAACAATGGCAATAATTTAATCTTTGTTGCATATCTTTCAGTTTGCATTTGAGAAAAAAGCATTATTGACTCCTTCTGCCTCAGTTATTAATATAACGTAATAACACATTAAAAGAAATAACTAAATTGCTACATTTCTCAGGAGATCATAAGAAGTCAAAGGCTGGATGTGTCAGAACTGGAATCAATCTGAGAACCTTATATTCTCCAGACTCAGACTCTACCACTGCACTTGTAACTTGAGAAAAAAGCCTCATGTGCTCATCTAAAGTTCAGTTCTTAATAAAATGTAATAATACATTAGGTTATATTACATAAATTAATCAATATTAGAAATTATATTAACCCTAAACCATTTATATATCAAGGATATAAAGGATTCAAAGCATTTTTACATTTGAACCACAACTTGTGCAAATTTGAACTTTCTAAAAAAGGTAATACTGAAAAATATATTGCTGATTTAATGAATATGGATTTCAACAAATACATATTGTTTCAACATGTAAAGTGGTTTTATAATAAACTGAAATGTAGTAGAAATGAAGTTGCACAAAATAAATCTTTGATGGCCCTTATATATATTTTGTTTCAACAAAAATTAAAAAATTATGCAAGAAATGATTGCAATTTAAGTTTTCATTCACTGGATTTGTTAAACCAAATAATCGATAGTAAAATTAAAATTAGTAGCAGAGAATAAGGCTCCATTTAATATTAAGTGATTTCTAATCAAAAACACTCCATCCAAGTTTAATTTCATTCATGATCCGATTTCTCTTATAGCAATGATATATTTATTGATAAGTTATATTGATATTTGTGAGTTTTGAAGTAAAAACCAAGATGGTAAATGAACAATTTTGAGGGTCTATAATCTACAGATGATATGTTGCTAAATTAAAATTAATAAATCGTTTGTTAAACTTAAAGAAAGGAATAAATTCTGATATATTTCATTAACAAGTGATTGGTTTATCTTCATGCTTTCATTTCCAGTGCTTAATATTTGCCCATACTTAAGTATTTGGGTTGAAAGAATAGGTGGATTCATTCTATTCTTTCGCAAAGACTTTGTCTTGTGTTGGAAATGAAAGTATTCATTTATTATTAACATTCGTAAAAAAGCACATGTACATTAGCTTGAAATGCTGATCTTTAGTTTATTGCAGTATATATACATCGCGCTATATAAATAAATATCTCATTTACATATGTTTAGTTTCATTTAAGAATGACATGTTGTAAAATTCTAGAAAATTTCGTAGGCGACATTCATTCAGACATGGTAAAGAGTAATTTACAGTGATTGGTTTATCTTCACGCTTTCATTTCCAGTGCTTAAAATTTGCCCATACTTAACATTTGGGTTGAAAGAATAGGTGGATTCATTCTTTCATTCTATTCTTTCGCAAAGACTTTATCTTGCGTTGGAAATGAAAGTATTCATTTATTACTAATAGTCATAAAAAAGCACATTAGCTTAAAATGCTGATCTTGAGTTTATTATCAATTTTTTAAATTTATTTATGTTATAACATAGGAAACAATGAGTTGCTCTTAACATTGACATACTTTGGTTCAGTTCAGCATGTTTCTTTTTGTCAACAGTTTTATAGTAATTTGTCAAATGGTAAAAATTTGGGACCTTTACTGTTGCAGAACTTGATGCAGTGACTATTTCCAAATGGATGGAATCCTACTCTTATGAAAAGTGTGCATTAACTGTCATGATATGATTGCATGCCGCTGACGTGAATAAAGTGTAAATATTGTATTTATATATTTTTTTCATTCTTCTATTAATACATTAATCCAAAAACAAAAAGAAAACAAACTGTAAATATTGTAATTAATTTTTCCACAATGATTCTTATTTTAAAATAACAGCAATAAAAAATAAAATGTAATTATTAAATATGACTTTTCCTAGCAGGTATTTTTTTATAAACATTTTTGGGGAGGCTCCAAAACTGTAGATTTATCAAACATACAGACTGCCTTGAAAACTCACAAGTACCATTATATTTGTTTAAAACCACTAAACATCACATGGCACTATTCCTTATGTTGACAAAAACTGTTAACACAGAGACAAAACCCCCCATACTGTAGCACCACTCAGTGCAAGCTATTGTATGGAGAGTTTTGCCTCTATATTTATACAAGATAATTTAATTCATAGAAGTTGAATATTGTAAGTAGCCTGTGTCCTATATAGTTTAATTCAATGGTAGAGTGATTACCTTGAGAGTTAAAGTTACCTGAATCAAAGCCCAACCTGTGACTTCTACTGCTGAAAGTTCATATGAACTCGCAAGCAACCATCCATTGATTATTTATCCTCTGTGCAGTTTGGAAGAAAGTCAAATTTGAGAAGTAACATTTCCTGGGTCAAAGTTCAACCTATAACATCTGATACTTGATCATCACATGACCTCCCACACAGCTAATCTTTGATTATTTTTGCTCCATATAGTTTAATGCAATGACAGAAAGATAAATTTGAGAGATAATATTTCCTGGATCAAAGTTCAACTTGTCAGATATGAGCAAATAACCGTAGATTATTATTGTCCTGTACAGTTTAGTGCAGTAGTAAAAGATAGATGTGAGAATTAAAGCTTCTTGGATCAAAATTCAACTTATCAGTTCTGATGCTCAAATATAACATGACCTATTAAACAACTAATTTTCATTATTATTTCTTTGTACAATATTAGAAAGACAATTCTGAAAGTTAAAACTTCAGTATTGAGTCTCAATCTGTCATTTCTGGTTCTTGAACATCACATGACCTTTCTAACAATTAATGTTTGATTATTTTTGTTCCTATGCAGTTTAACACAGTGATAGAAAGCCAGGTTTGGGAGCTAAAGCTATCTGGATCTCAGCTCAACTTATCACTTCTAATACTTAAACATAACATGACCTCCCAAGTAACTAATCTACTGTTATTGCCTTAAAAAGTTTAATGAAGTGATAGAAGGATTTGAGAGCTGAAGTTCCTTAGATTGAAGTACAGTCTCTCATCTGTTGCTTAAATATCTCATAACTATCATGTAACTAGCCTTTGTTTATTGCTATGGTCAGTTTAATGCAATGTAGAAAGGTAGAGCTAAAGCTTCCTGGATTAATGTTTGACCTGTCATTTCCAGTGCTTAATCATCACATGATTTTCTGAGAAACTAGCTATTTGATTATTTTATTTAGTGCATGCTCGTTTCAGAAACTATTAAGTGATAAAATAAACGATTTCATAAGAAAATATTCATATTGTACTTATAAATAAAAAAATGAATCTTTCAAATGTGCTATGACATACAAAATCTTTAATATATATATGCGAGAACAACACAACTGTTTTCCTTACCATTTTCATTCACAGCTTCTTCCTCATAAAAATAGCAAATTTTATCTCCACTATTTAAAAAATAGTCATCTCCTTTCTGAAAAAAGAGAATGGAAAAAATATATATTATTAAAAGTAAATACTCAAATAAACAAAGATCAACAAAGAGCATATTTAAATATATTTATAAGCTTCTATTATTTTTACTACTAATATAAGTGATTTCTATTTATAATTGATAACACTTGGACAATTTAATTACTTTAACTCAAGCCAACACTCCCAAAATAGGCTATGAATATGGGGATTAAAGGTTCCCAAAAGCGCTCAGCCTGATAATTCTCTTAATATTGAGCTTCACTTGTTTGCGTAACATGCAAATTGCAACTTACTTTAACTTTGAAAAATTAGGTAAATTCAGTTTTCTATATATGCTATTAATATTATAAACCATGAGCAACTCTCTACTGTTACACCATCTACTTATCTTGAATAATCAGTGATTAGCAGATGGCAGATCATTTAAATTCCCATTCTTGGAATGATTTTTTTAAAATTCTGCCTGTATCAATAAGAATTTGAGATCAGAACTAGAAATTATGCAGTTAGTTATGCATCTAGCAATGAAGTTATAAACCTGAATTTCAAACCACCCTAAGGTTTTGAATCCAAAGCAAACTTGCTTGAATAATCATATAAATCTGACTCTGCATCAATATTTGCCTGTTCTTTTCTAACTATAGGCTACTTTTTCCCCTGTCTAGAAATGTTAATAATAATAACTCATTTGATTTTTTTTTGTAGCTTACCTAATATGTGATAAAATAACAATTTTCTAATCTGCTGCTCTCTATAGTAAAACTGAGAATCAGTATTAATTATATGGTAAAATCCCCATCTATTTCAGGCTTGATTAGTAAAATGTAGATAAAAGCAGTTTCTAGTTGCATGAGCACATTACTTCCAACTTTGAATCCCAAGTTCTTCTTTGATAAAGCAAAAGCCAGAAATTAGACTGGAAATTTGAATGCACTAACACCTGCTAATCACTGATTACTCAATTTTATTGAAGATAGTAAATGAGCAAACAACTGCATGCTTTATTATATACTAGTTATGCTAAAGAAACAGGCAATTTGTTATGACCATTAATATTAAACAAAACACTCAACAATTTTCTTACCTCATATTTATCATCTAATTTATCAATTATAACTCTCTATTCTTTATTACAAAACCACATATGTAAGCATGAGTAATCAAGGTAGTGGCAATAATTAAATTTTAGAATATGCTCTGACAATTGGAATCGAATAGACTTTAATAGGAAAAGACGATAAAACTAATCGAAGAATCTGTGTTGATGTCTATTTATTGCTCATAGAGATAGCCTAAAATGGATTACTGTCATTAATATTATAAACATTACCAGATGTGCCCAGTCTTTTCAAAGGCCAGCGTATTAATGTGTTTAATTTCTCTTCATGTTAAATTCTTCATAACAAAAAATACTTTTTATTAAATCTAATATTTGTAATATTTTTTTTAATTGGTTGCTTTAACAATTTTTTTTTAAGATTTAATGAAATAAGGTATTTTTAATAAATATTGCTGAATATGTTGTTTATCTGGACTATATTTGGGAATTGATAGAGCATGAAAGTATGGAGAACCTTAAAGCCAAATTACAAATCAGTGTTTGTGGCTGTTTCTGCAGTTGGCTGGCAACCTTTACCATGAAATATACAAATAGTAGCCAAGCTAGCTCATCCAGTGCCAGTGGTCCAGGTACTCTACTGGGAACCACCATAGCTAAAGCCAGTTGAATGCTGAAATAGTGACTGCCCCACTAGAATTAATGAATTTGACAGCATTATTTCCTCTGGGTTTTCAGCCCAATGTTTTTGTAATTTTTTTTTAATTGGTTGCTTTAACAAATTTTTTAAAAAGATTTAATGTAAATTAAATGAAGGATATTATATAAATAAATGCCCAGCCTGAAAGGCTGTCATTACTTGTATATTTTATATGTGAATTTGACAAAAGAAAATATGGATGAAAGAAATAGGTTTTTTAAATTGCTTGTGACATGTGGCAGCCTTAATGACAAACATACATTCACCAATCAGACAACAGAGAAAATAGGGATTTTATATAATAAGATGGATGATTCAAATTAACACTAATCATAATTTAATCATTTAAGATTTCTTATGCCAATGTCATAAATATTATTGTTGTACTAGGGCTAACACTAAACCTAATTTAACTACATAAGTTTTCCTATTTTAAATTATATAATTTTTTTTTTCATAAAACATTGCCATTTATTTTTGGAGAATACACGTATATATCATCATTCTTATATATTGGACTATTGCATTCATCTAATTTTAATTGTTAAATGTTTTTTTTTAAATTAAACCTTATTTGAATCTTTTAAATACAGTCGACAGTTGGTAATATTTCACAGATTAGTTTGCAACACAATGTTTCAAATGGCACTATCCTCTATTTTATGTTGTTGGACTGATCAGGGTCAGTATTAGGATGGAAATCAAAATGGTGGTCTTCAAATTTGCAAAATACTAAATTTAAGTCAATTCTAGGCTTATCGGCCAATTTACCCCTTTCAAATAAACATCATCACTCTTCATTCATTGCAGAGAGATCCTCACATCTCTTCTTAAGTTGCAACAAATAGACTGATTCTGCTGTGACTATAATAAAATCCTTATTAATTTTTTAAAAAGTAAAACCTCTAATTTCACACTCATTTAAAATATAAAGAACACTGCTGATGAAATAAACTGAATATATATATATATATTGTAACGGTATACATATATACTGTTACATTGCTTTCAAATAAAAAAAAAAACAATAAATAAATATAAAAGTTAATAATTTTATTTAAACCAATATATATAATTGCACAGATGGCAAACTATTAAATAATTATTTAAAAGTAAGTTAAAGTAATAAAAAAAAATCTAAAGATAAAAGATTTTTTTTTTAAAGTAATGTAAAAGAAAATAATAAAAACTGTTAATTATTTTCTATTCAAAAATTATGTTTAAATCTTAATAGAATGGAAATGATTTTTTTTATTTAAATAAAATGATTTAATAGCAAGCAGGCCCTTGCGGGCACTTAACCAATCAGTCAGGTAAGAGATCAATTAAAAAAAATTCCTAGTAATAAAATCTGATGTTCTCACTCAAAAGTGAACTTCTCAATAAGTGATGTGAATAAACACATTGTCCGCAAAGAAAATCATCATTGCCACTGAGATCAGTGTGAAGCCAGGCAAGATCGATCCTGGAATTTGATAAGGAATTCAAAATGATATAAAAGGGAAGAAAACTTTGGTAAAAATGAAATTTTGTTCTTTTATAATATTGCTCTTGTAGATTACACAATTTAAGCACATTATGTGTATTTCAAACTTCAAAAATGTAAGGGTCATGCAATAAATTAGGTTCCCATATTTGCACCAGCTGAGGCAACTTCCAGAGTGACGGTTCCCCCAAAGCAGCAAACAATGGACTGGTTTTCCTGAAAATAATATTACTACTAAATGGACTTCGAATGGAGTTGTGCAATGCATCATGGACTACCAAGGTAAACTCTAAATAAATCTACAGCCATAAGAAAGTATAAACTTTAATAATCTAAAATAAAAACTTTTCAAATACTTAAATCTAAACAGCATCTAACCCATAACTTCTCTTATTTGATTAAGCAGAAATTTAAATTATTTGTTATATTTTTATTGTAATATGTTGCTATTATTGTTTCCAATCTCGTAATTTCTTTTAAATTAATAATTTAAAAATAAGCATAAATGGCTGCATAGATGTGTAAGATTATGTTAGTTTAAGTGAGTTAATTTTGGTCTATTTGTTTTGTAATTGAATCAATGCTGGTTGAGGGATGTAAAGGTACTTTATGTCAATATAATCTGGAGAAGCACATTGGATTCTCATTCCCTTGTGCCATGTTAGCATACAGGTCATAGTACCCAATTAAATGCATGGCCCAAAAGTGTAGCCATCACATTGCCAATGGTTGTAGATGTATTTCCTATGCCTTTCTTTACACTCTGGATGAAACAGTAAGCCAGCAAGACTGCTATTCTCCAAGTATAGAGCATTTCTTGTATATATATTTCTCAATGATTACCTTGCCCGACAGATTCCTGTAATGGATGAGGGTCATTATTTCTTTAATATTATGCTACAGATGCACATTCCTGTCAACATGATTTTTTATGCTAACATCTTCATTTTTCATTGATCACATTGGTATATCAGTAAGCTGGCACTGATTTGAATGCGAACTTGTAGCCTGGAATTAAAAAAATTGAGTTAGTTAAGTGCGTATTCTATGTAGCGTATTTATGTTTAGCAAAATATTGAAATTGTATTAAATCTCTTAAATGCATCCATCTGTGCAAATAATGTAAATTAAATTTATTCAGTAACTAATTTAGTTTCCAGAATTTTTCCTTTTAATGTGTGTGTGTGCATAATAATAAAAATATTTTGTTTAATTAATTTTGGCATAACTTATTTTTTTATTGATAATATTTTTTAAAAATCAAGAGTTAGAAATTTTTTTTAAATAGATAGAAGGTATTATAAACTTGGCTCTTCTGAGAATTAGTAGCTGGAGTTATCGGTCAAATAAAAGTTGAACCTTATCCATATGTATGTATCTGCCTATTTTATAAATTTCTAGGTTCAAATAGTCTAGTTGTGCTCTGGTATGGCAGATATGAAAAGAGTCTCCATAGACTGTTATAATACATATATATTTATCCTTATGCATGCAATCAGCCTAATAGTTTTACTTTAATTCTTGATCTAGGCAGTTGGCTTTCATTAGCTACTGCTCGAAATAAAGTGCTTTCTAATTAAGTAATTATAAAGGGATAACTTCGCACATTAAATACTTCCATATTTATATACAAACATACACAGTTGTATACATTTTTTAAAGAAACACTTATGTATGAGTATACTCTTTTTTTTTCTAAAGAAGGGATAAACAAATAAGATAACAGTTTATTTTAATAATTTTTTACTTAAAGAATGTGAAGTAAATAGACAATAGTGATAACATTTGACCATCACAAGTGGAAACTTGCTAAGTTCTCATGTCATTAATATGTAAGGGTGTTTAGATATATATTTTTTAAAATTTGAATCTCTTATGGTGTTATTTAAAAGGCCATTTGATAATTTGAATTATAATAACAAATTAAACACGCAGTTACATTTAGTTGCCAGTACTGATACTTTTTTTATTTTTCACAGCTGGGAATAAATTCAGGAAACATTTAATTATTAAGTCTTAACACTCCATTGCTGCACAAGTCACAGTAGGAATTGCTTCAAGTACTTTCAGCTGATGTATCTACTATCCCATCACTGCATTTAACTGTACAGATAACAGTTGTTAATTGTTTCAGGAACCTTCAACTTTTGAGTTTATGAATACATCACTGTTCTAAACTTCCCAGGTTACAGCTAGGAACTGTCCAGAAATCTTTAGGCTTTGCACCTATCACAGTATCACTGCCCAGAAACATTTAGCAACTCATTCATGAATTTCTATATCTTGAATCTACTATATAATCACTAATCCCAATCTCTTGCTCTTAAATGTTATATTATCACTACACAAGCCACAATTGAGAATTGATCCAGGAACATGTAGTTTTGGATTTGCCAAAAAATTATGACATAGGATACAGCTAAGAATTGAAACTGGACCTTCTAGCTCTTGGTTTTTCCAAATGATTACTGTGTAGGAAATAGCTAGAAATTGATCCAGGAATCTTTAGTTCTTGAGTCTGCCACAATATCACTGCACAGGTCACAGTTGGAAATTGATCCAGAAATTCTAGCTTTAGAATTTGCCACAAAATCACTGAATAAAGAGCAGCTAAGAAGTAATCCATATGATCACAGCATGGGGCATAGCTGAGAATTGATTCAGGATTTTCTAGCTGTTGAATCTGCCAAATTATCATTGCACGGGGCACAGCTAAAGATCGATCCAGAAATCTCTAGCACTTGAATCTCCACACTATTACTGTACAGGGCATAGTTGAGAATTGACCCAGGATTTTCCAGCTCTTAAATAGGTCACACCATCATTGCAGAAGACACAGCTAAGAATTTATCCAGAAAACATAGCTTTTGAGTTTGTCATACTATCACTGCACAGGGGACAGCTGAGAATTGATTGGGGACTTTAGCTCTGTCACTCTATTACTGCATTCAACTGCATAATGCATTTATGATTTTAATTCTTATTAATATATAAAGCAGAAAACAGTTTTGTTATATTTTTATATCCATCTTTTGTAAAATTATCTCTGTTCTTTAATTAAAAATAACAAGAAGAGATAAAAAAAAAAAGGAATTGAATAACTCTATTTGTATTACTACAATTTTAATATCCACTGTAAGATTGAGTAATTAATAGATGCTAGATGGTAATGCTTATTAAATCTCTGGCCAATGCTGTCCTATCCATACCCTAGCCTTTTTTTCTGGATTATGCCCATTGTTAGAGAAGAGTTACAGATCTGGATCTGGGAATTTAATAAGCAATACAAACTAGTATCTAATGATTATTCAAACTAACAGTAGGTGGCAGAACTGAAGTATAAAAAATTTGTTCCAAAAAAGGTGATTTTTTTTTTTTGGTCTTTTAAATATAAACAATTCTAATATGACGTTTTCTAACTCTTTGTTTACATTTTGGTGAACAAATAATTAGATTACTTTCTGAAATTTTATTATGAAGATAGAATTTCTATATGCAGAATTGTTTTCAGATAAGCTTCGCATCTCAAGTTAGGCAGACTGATGTGACAGGACAGGAGAATACTACGATCGATAACACATTTAGAATAATAAATATTTAAAATAATCTTGTATAAGAAATCATTTGACTTTGATAGAACAGAATAATTGATTGAGTCTTGTTGCTAAAAATCAGTTATTTTAAGTCAATGTAAGTTATCAACCCACCCATCTAATTTCAGTAAAACATGGATATCTTTATTTGAGTTTCTCTTCCAAATTTTTATGGATTCATTTTTACATGCAAAGTAATGGCCAAAATTTGGCTACTTAATGCCCATGAAGCTTTAACACATGTCATCTAAATCATCATAGGTTTCCTATTGATTCTATCAAAAGAAAATCACCTTATCACAGTAAAGCAAAGAATCTCTTACTAATTGCACCTGCTTAGTATCTCTTGATTTCTCAAGCTTATAATAGATGATGAACTAGTATAAAATAGAGTTAACTATTAAAAGAATTGGGGTCATGTGATTTTTAAGTTTTACCTATTACATAAATAAAAACAATGTTATGATACTAATATATGTGAATAACTTGGGTGACCAGAATAAGAATGATTCAATCTAGATACATCATAGTGATATATTTGAATAACTTGGAAATAGAATAATGAAACTGATTCCATCTAAATGCATCATAGGACTTTAAGCAATATGTTTGTAAGAAGAAATTGAAAATCTTATTTAAAAATTATAAGATCATAATTGTAAATAAAATATGTTTATAAAAATGTTTAATA
Source organism: Epiperipatus broadwayi (assembly GCA_028023455.1). Lineage (NCBI taxonomy): Eukaryota > Metazoa > Onychophora > Udeonychophora > Euonychophora > Peripatidae > Epiperipatus > Epiperipatus broadwayi. Next base: position 1,618,961 of record JAQFVV010000208.1, read on the forward strand.
TCACAAAAGTAAATAAGATATCTACGAGACTGTTTATATAAATAAAAAAATATAAAAGAGAATGTATATAATTAAAAGATCATAAGAGTATATCTGAAAATTAACATATAAGAGAGTATATGTAATAAGATATATGAACATATATGTGAATAAATAAATAAATAAGAGTTTGTTAACAATGAAGTTAACAATTACAAATGTATTGGTCATATTTATTAATAAAGATGGAAATTAATCATAGAATTAAACATGGATAGAGTGCTTTTAATAAAAAGAACTTGATATTAAAAATATGCCAATGTGTTTGAAAAGGAAGGTTTTTAATAAATGTTTTTTACTACTTCTTATTTATGAATCTGACATTTGGATACTCAACAAAAGAACAATGTATACACTTCAATCTATTCAACAAAGTAGGGTTAGTTATATGCTAGAAGTAACAAGAAGGAATCAAAAACAAAATATATGGGTGAGATAATAAACAGATGTTAATGACATCATTGAAAGAATCAAGAAACTGAAATGAAGTTGGGATGGATATATTCCTAGAAGAGATGATAGTAGAAGAATAGTTGATATGAAAGTGGATTCCAAAAGATTGTAAAAGACATAGAAAGAAAACATATATGAGATGGATGATTGAAATAAGGAAGAGTGCTTGCTGAAATGATATGGAGAAGAGAAGCTAGAGATATGGAAAAATTGGATTAAACTTGAAAATAACTTCATCTTATAGTGAATCAATAATGGTTAAAAATAATGATGATAACGATGTGATAAAAGATCATATGAATGTATATGTAAATAAAAGAACATAAAAGATTATATTAAGTAAATAAGAGAACATATAAGAGTATATATAAATAAAAAACACATAAGAGTGGATATATACATTTTAAAAAAGATATGGTTATATATGAAGAACATGCAAAAGTATATATAAGTAAAAGATCACATAAGATTGTACATACATAAATTTAAAAATATATAAAAGCATATACGTAAATAACACAAACGAATATATACATAAATTAAGACATATAAAAAGGGATTCCACCTTTATTGTTAAAAGGAGATTGCCATAACAGTTTGAAATTGTTGATTATTATTGATATTGGGAATGTCTAAGTGTTGACTGGTTTTAATGAAGAATGTATATGTAAAAAGAGTATATAAGAATATGCATGTAAATAAACGAACACATAAGGTATAAATAACATTCTAAAATCATACTTTCATTTAAAGTTTTTAAAGTTAATAATATATACATATGATTTACGATATTTGCATTTTTTATTTTTCTAATTCAAATTATTCATTAAATTACTAAAATAAATTTATATTTTCATTTCCGCGTTTTGTTTAATTTTCGGCGCTTTTAATTTAAAATTTCCGGCTTTATCAAACAGTTTCTAAAGAAAAAAAGAAAGCGATTATTTTTTAAGTTTAATTTTATTTTCAGTTATTCAAAATATTAATATATAGGGTATATGAGCACAGACTTTCACACGACCCATCACTCTCCACTCTATCTCATAACACTGATACACTTGAACACATATATATCAAAAAGATAAATAATCATTAATATGGTATTTCATGCTAAACCAGCAATCATCAGTTAGTCCAGACTACCATCTCTACACATATATCTATAAGGGGTCAGATATATATTAAGATAGCCATTCTTCATACTTTAATGGACAGGCTTCAATCCACTTCACACTCTAACTCTTCAACTGACCATTCAATATTTATGACTATAAGATTTGGCTCAGGTATAAAAAAAAATTCAAAACAAATATAAATTTCACAGAGACATTATTAAGTAATATTACGTAATTTCCGGATAATATGCGATTTTTTTTCATGTGTCATATCATCGGCCGGGAAGAGAACCCGCTAACCCGTGACAACTGCTTGTAAGGCAGCCATGCTTTTAGTGATAAAGTAATTTTAATTCTTTATCTTATCATTTAAATGAAAAAAGAGAGAGGAACGATATCTTTCATCCCTTACTGAAAAAACTTGCCTTCTTACAAAATTGAATAATAATTCAATATAGGTAAAACACCATTAACGAAATTCCTGGTTCTAAAACTTTGTCAAATTTGTAAATTTTTTGGACTTCAGGAATAAATTTTACTCCCTCATTATAAAAACAAATTTTGCTAAGATAGGAAAAAAACAAAACTCCACTCAAATTTCTTTTTCCAGATACTACCCATAAAATAAGCTGAGCTTAATTTTCCTACATATTAAGTCTCATCAATAAATTCATGATTACCTACAATTTCTGTGTTTATCTGTTTCAGAAATATAATTTAATAACCTCTAACTTAATATTAATAATAACAACAACAATAATAATAAACACTCATAAATGAATATGGCCTTCCAAAAAATAAAAAAGAGGGAGAGGGGAAGAAAGTGAAAAGAAAAGAAAAAAAAAGGGGAGTAAGGAAAAGGAGAAGAGAGGGGAAGGGAGGGAGGAGATGAAGGGGATTGTAAAAGTTTCAGTCTTGTTTGAAAAGTTACTAGTTTTGCTAATCCTTATATTTATCCAGGAAAGTTAATGCAAATAATCCTTTTTTTTTTTTTTGGCTATTTTGTATTGGCTGACTAAACTAATAAAGTAATGCTGAAATGTTTATCAACAGTGTTTGGTTTATTGGTCAAAACTAAAAATTATAGATAAAGTTAAAAATAACACCTTTATTATAATATAGAGGTACAAATTTAGTATACGCTCTACACAATTTTGGCTTCCAGGAAAAAACCAAAACAATTGCTGAGATAACCAAGCAATAAAGGATGGGAGATAAGACCACCAAATATTCTTTTTTAATATTTGACTTTTTTTGGCCACATTTGTTAATTTTTTTTTGTCATTTCGTAATTACTAATATTTTTGATTTTGAGTTATTTGATTTTTTTTGGTTACATGATTATGCTTATTTCTATGAAAGTTCTGGTTTTTTAAAATTTTTTATAAAATTGCAATTTTTTATACAGATTGAACAAAATATGTTGAACACTTGGTTACAAAAATTTGGCAGTATTATCTCCCATCTTTTATTACTTGGTTGTGTCAGAGTGGTTTTGAGGCTCCCCCTGGAAACCAAAATAGTGGACAGTACATATAAACTAGTACCTACAAATATTTTGTTTTAAAATTCTTCATTTACATGGGCTTTAAAATAAGTAATTGACTCCTCTATGAAAGTTTAAATTAAGCTATATATAAAGAAGCTGTATTTATATCTGGATTGTAATAACTTGATGTTTAAAAAAAATATTAGATTTTCCAATCCTTATATACATCCAGAACAGCTAGTGTAACAGGTCATTTTATACTGGTTGGGTAGTTTAGTAAGATAGGGATGCTGAACTATTTATCAATAGAAGACATATAAAAGTACATACATAAATAATAAAAAAATATAACAATGGATATGAAAATAAATGTACAAATACAAAATTTTGAAGTCATATCTTTCTTTAACATTTTAAAAATTAGTGGTATAAATAATATATACATTGTTTTATAATATTTGTACTTATATTTTATTTCTCTAATCTATATTACTCAATAAATTACTAAAATAAATTTGTATTTTTTTTTCCTTGTTTTGATTAATTAAAAATTTTCCCTTTATCAAAAAGATTCTAAAAACAAAAAAAAAGGAAGTAAGGAAATGACTATTATTATTTTTTTAACTTTCATCTTATTTTCAGTTATTTAAAATATGAAAGTTTTATATTAAAGTAAAATACTTAAAAATGCCAATTATGAAGAGATGGTAATAACTGAAATATAGGCTCATTATATACCTGTATCAATATATGTAATATATAGGATATATGAGCACAAACTTTCACATGACCCACCATTCTCCATTCTATCTCATAACATTGATACACTTGAACACATATATGTTGAAAAGATGAATAATCACCAATATATGTATTTCATACTAAACCAGCAATCATCAATTGGTTCAGATTATCATCTCTACATATATATGCCATAAGTGCTCAGATATATATTAAGATAGTCAATCTTCAGAGATGATAAATAAAAAGTATGTATATATATGGACTGTGAGAATTCTCTCAGGCATTATTTATGAAAGTAAATTTAAAAAAATCTAAACTTTGTTAGCTTTATCCTAATAATAAAATAAATCTAACAATAATTTTTTTTAAAGCAAATTCTTCTAATCTCACTTTTACACCATTTTAGCATAAGTTTTAGACATTAATAGATGCCAGGCAGAAGTATATATATGGTAACATGTAACTACTCAACCTAAGTTTATCTGCTTGTGACATATACAAACTGAAAATGGTTCACTTTTTATACATTATGATAAGCTTAGTTTTTTTTTTTTTTATGTGAAAGTAATATTTTCATTTTTTACAGCTAGATTTCTCATTTTTGTCTTACTTATATCAGTTGCAATTTATAAAGCATAATATGTCATATCTCACCTTGCCTTCAAATAATGGACTAGTCCAGACTCCATCTTATCTTGATTGGATTGAACTGCCATAGCCACAAACATTGTGTATGCAGATAGATAATGTATATCCAATGGCAAAAACTGACCAATAGGCAATGATTCTCACTGAATCCAAATGTTCCCACTTATGGATGGGGATCTGGCAATAAACAGTCAATCCATTTGGAGGTAAGATCAGAGAACTACAGTCATAAAGCTGAAAGGCAAAATCCTATAAAGATGTCCACCAATTCATCTGCACGACTATGTTGTCCATGATTCATTTTAGCCAGGGAAAGAGAATGCTATATCTCATCTTGCCTTCAAATAATGGAGTAGTCCAGATACTATTATTATCTTGATTGGATTGAGCATCTGTCACCACAAACTAATGTATATGCTGATAATATATATGCAATAGCAAGAGTGGTCCAATAGGCGATGATGGTCACTGCATCTGATATGGATGGGGATCTGACAATAAATAGTCAAACCATTTGGAGGTAAGATCAGAGAATTACAGTCATAAAAATGAAAGGCAGAATCTACATTTTCCAGACAACAACTGTCACATAGTTGAACAACAGTATAAGCACTCTAAAGAGAACTACTGTCACAAAGCTGAAAGATAGAATAGACATTTTCTCAGAGAGATCAATTGTCAAAGCTAAATGTAATGCAGTGAGGCAAGTCAATGTTCCTAATAAAGACATGAGGCAAGCTGTATAGAGGACAGCCAGAAGTGTCACAGTACCTAATCACAGGGTGGGTTGTCACAGTACAGCTGGAAATGGCAGGTAAAATTATAAGTCACCTGAAGTCTCTTCTTTCTATGGCTTGTGACATCTAGCAAGTATACCTCATCAACAGTAGCAGGCAATGACATAATCACTATATATAGTGTAAATATGCAAGTGTACATATGTTTCATGTTATATTAATAAATATATATTGTAAATGTATTTTCATGTGCCTATGTTTATATACATAAATACAATAAAATGATTTGGACAGTAGGCATATAATGCTCTCTTACCTGAGATTTAAGGCTGCATAATAGTCAAGACATAACAACAAAAAATATGTATAGTATATCCATTTTTTTATTTCTATAATGCTGATGTTAATATAATAAGTAGAATCAATTATTTTCTATTATGGCATTAACTTGGTATCTTAGAGGTTAATTGCTAGATTGTTAGGTCAGATTCTGACATGATTCTCATCACACAAATATTGCTACAAAGATAGGCTTCATTTGTAAACTTCTTTGAAGTTTTTTTTAAGTGGATCAGAGATTTGAACCCTTGATAACAGATGAAAACTAGCATTGAATCCTATGTAAATATTTAGAAAATCTATTGCTTGATTAGTCATATTTAAATAAAACAATCCCAGAATATGTATGGTATACCTATTTTTCACATCTATAGCACTGATGTCACAAATAATTTTCTATTGTGGCAATTGTGATCTTAGAGATCGAGAGTTGAATTGCTAAGCCAGAACTCTGAATTGATTCCTGATAAAACCACACAAATATTTATAATCTTCTTTGAAGTCTGTGATGCAGATCAAAGATTTGAACAGCTGATAAACAGGTGAGAATTAGCAACAAATGTTATTAAAATATTTTTAATAAAACTACTGTTTGATTTTAACGTGTACCAAAAACTCATACTTATTTGATGAGATTGATTTCACTTGAAATATAGATATAGTGGAAGAGAAAATTTATTATCTTTTAAAGGTTGAGTGTCATCTTACAATTACTAGTATTTTTTAAAACATAAAAAAATATTTGCCTATGATTTTAATCCTAAAAAACATACACATCTGTTCCCACTGAACATAAAGGCAGGAAGTGCAAAATTAAAGAGAGCTGGTTCGTTAATAATATAGACTCAGTAATAAACTATTGATATTTTGAATGTAACAGTTGCATTTGACAAAGGGACTTTATATCAAAAACCTAAAAAAATACACGTTTCCACTGAACATAATGGCAGGATGTATAAAATTAAAGAGACCTAGTTCATTAATAATGTAGACTCGGTAATAAACCGTTGATGTTTTGAATATAATAGTTGCATTTGACAAGGAAACTTAGCATCGAAAATACCTTAAGATTGTATTAATTTTTTCATTGTTTTCCAATTTACATTTAATTTATTATGTTGTGACTAAAAATGCCATATTAATTAATTGAAAACATTAGTGTATTATTATTATTTATTACATATATACAAATTAAATTAATTTACAGCTTTTCTCATATGGGCTTCCGAATTTTACATCAGCGGGAAAAAAATTTCAGACTGTTCTCACTACATGCTTATTTCTTAGACCAACCTCTAAACAGCAAGGAGCTAGAGGTTTACATGAATAAACTCTTTCTAATGCAGCCTGGCTTTCTATTTATAATTATAAATATAAGCACAAATATCACATCCCAAATATTACATTCATACTACTAATTTCAATCACTTCATATTGTTGTATTAAATTATCAATAAGAATATTTTTTCAAATAAATCTTTTCATTCAATACATTTCATTTTTCTTACTTGCTTTTTTCCTGTTGTAAAAATATGACGATGTTCTGCGGGATTCATCTGTTCTACAAGTTTATAACAGGTACTTTTAAGAAGATCACATTCTTCATCTGTGAGATATTTATCAATTTTTAAAAATCCATTTTCTTCGAACTAAATAATAATAATAATGATAATAATGATAATAATATTAGTAGTAGTAGTAGTAGTAGTAATAATAATAGTATTTACTTATAACATGATATATATAAAAAATGAAATAACTCCAAACATGAATAAATTTATACGAATAGTTATAAAAAAATAGTTTTCTAATTACAAAATTAATTAAAAAAATAATATATATATATATTAATTATGTGCAAAACATACAGCAATTAAATTTGCAAATGTTAATTCAAAAACAACAACAACAACAACAATAATAAATAAAAATATTTATATGCAATACGATATTTAAGATTGCAAATATTTTGTTTAAATATAGAAAATAGCTATCAAATTTCAAATATATACATACATTAAGTATATACAAACCATATATTGAATAAATTTATAAAGGTTAGCAAAATAACAATAGTTACATGCAATACGATAATTAAAGTTGCAAATATTTTTTAAATATAGGATATTAAATATGAACAGCATCTAGAGACTAAACAACAATATAAAAATTAAACAATCTGATAACATTGTAACTAAATTATCTATCTATGATGATTTTCCAAATTAAAATCTTATTAAATAATCACAGTCTTCTTACACCTTTAAGCAAATAGTTTTTATTAATATAATAACAGTTTCAACTGTTCCTGCCAGTCTTCTTCAGATCTACAAAAATTCAAATCAAATATTACAACACTATAATTAAAACTTATATATACATCAATAAATTATCAATCCATTTTTAATAAGGTATATTGTTGTATATGAATAAGCAAAATTACTGAAAAAGAAGAAGGAAGAAGTATACATATATAGAATTATATACAAATTAAAATCTGATAATGTCTGAAAGTTTTTGTCTAAATGTGTAATAACAATGAAAATTATAATATATAAATGGACAAAGACAATATATATCAATAATCACTGTATAAAGCTTTACAACAAATAATATACACGAATTGTCATAAATATCATGTATGGAAATCAATCCGAGTCTATTATTATTATTAACACTATACTACCAATTTGTTTTAAATGTCATTCAAACATTTAAACAATAATAAGCAACTCAATTCTAAAGATATGTTTTTTTTCATATCAAAGAGTCCATCTTTGGACATACTTTCCTATGCAATTGTCCTTTCTTAGATAACAGATATTCTTCAGTACTTTCAGTTGATTTATTAATGTATCTTTTTTATATTGTTTCACCTACTATCAATAATATGCTAATTTTCATTGAAGATAAGAGCAAATGTTTCTCCACTTTGCTTACTATTTATTGTTTAGCCATTTTTATATATCCCTATTCAGATAGTCACGGTATATAATCTGCTAATGTATTACTTCAGTTAAAAGACTTATAGTTTTCACTTATTCTTAATAATTCAGCATTTGTAAAGTGTATGACACTGCAAATATGACTAGATTTTGTACACTTCTATTAAAAAGGTTTTTTTTTTATTAAGGAAAATTAATACAGAGTGTATACATAAAACCATGTCACATATGGATTGATTGTACACAAGGTTCGGCTACTACCCTGTCTTTAATCAAAGTTCTATATGATATCAAACTATGTGCAGTCTTGAGCATTGATATTGGGTTAAACATATTTTGGTTGGATATAATAAGTTTCTACAGCTATGCCATGACATCAAGGAAAAGCGTAAGCGATCAGCTAATTTAGCATAATTTCATAATATATATTGATTAGTTACCACAATTTTGAACAGCTGCACTGCACCACTATTTAACTTCCCATAATTCTTCAAAGTACAGTCTTAATTCTTCATATTAGACCTGACATCTTATGAAGATATAACACAAGGTACAACAGCTACTTCACTCCATCCTTAAAAGAGCTATAGTCTAACGGTCTTAGCTTGAGTTGTGTGAATTGTATTTGAAATTAAGGATTCTATTTCTTTTCCAGATTATTTCCTGTGGGCAATCCACTTCATTAGTTGACATGCTATATGATACCCACTTGTTGGTCAATAAGTCTTGGTGAATTGTTATAATTACATAGGATGTGCTTATGTTATAGCTAAATCCCATTCTTTATTTCATACCAATCTTCTACAGATAGGTGGATAGCTTGCCTTCTCCTCTTATGCTCACTTTAACCATGTCATCCACAGGGGTATCTCTATTTTGTGCTAGAGTTTTGCCTAAATTCTTGTAGAAACATCCTCTTTGCAGTTCAGTTCCATCTGCTCCCAAGTGTCAGAAAACAATTTTCCCATTACCAACAGATGATCCCTGGTCTTTATATTGCAATAATTTACTTGAACTTATCCCATGGATTTTTCATGCTAGGATGAAATTTCAGGTGGCAATTGGTGAACCATAACACACAATATATTATTGTGGCCATTCTGATTGTAGCAAATGCAACACTTTTCAGTGATTTGTCTAAGTCCATCACATCAGCGCATCCTGAATGGACACTTGAGCACAGCTTTATTTTCAGGTGAGTCAGTTGAGAACATTTGAAATATATATGCTCCATCATCTCCTCATCCAAACCACAAAGTGTGCATAGTGAGTCTAATTTTTAAAGCCCCTGCACTGCACTAGAAATTGGTTTATTGGGAGCACACATTAGACATATTTTATTATAAATCCACCAGTTTGGGCTCCAGTGCCCAAAATCTTGCCCTTCTAGTAAGGAGCTTTATGTTTGTGTTGGAAAACATTGCTGTTTTTTTTCTGCTTGGGATAGACTATTTTGTGAATATCCCATTAATTATTTTTGCTACTAAATAATCCATAATTTGGGTGAAACCCACTTATGTGGACCTCCATTTCACGTAACCATCTACTTCTTTTAGGCTGCGGGGTGTCTGCATGTTCTAGTGAGCAAGCCCTTTGCATATATTGTAACGGTCAAGTTTGTACATTCACATAACAGAATCCAGAGTCTAAGCAAAGAGACGGAAGCTGACCAGATTAGGATTGTGACATCCCGAGTCCAACAATACTTCAACTCGTAAGCCAGTACTCCAATACTCAAGATCCTATGAATGATCACCTTGAAATTACACGTAGTATACCCTTTTATTCATGGCCAACATAGGTCAGGGAGAAGCAATAAGACTTATGATTAAAATTACTATTATTGATAGCATCTAACATATAATTAACTAATGGAGACTTTATTAATTCATAGATTTTACATATATATTATCAATAATTAGAATTGGATTGAATAATGAGATGAGAATGGACTAGGTTAATTTAACTATAGTTTTATTTCCTTCAATAAATCATAATTTAAACCAAAATATATTGCTAGAAGAGATGATAATAGATGGACAATTGAAATTTTAAACTGGATTCCAAGAGATTGTAAAAGACCCAGAAGAAGACCACATGTAAGATGGATGGATGAAATAAGAACATGTGTAGGGGTGATGTGGAGAAGAGAAGCTAAAGATCGGAGAAGATGGATTAAACTTGGAGAGACCTTCATCCTGCAGTGGATTGATAATGGTTGATAATGATGATGATGATACAGTACATGAAAATGCGCACAGGCATTTAATGGCTGATGAGTATTCAGGTATTCTCTTCATACAGAATCAATTACAAAGATATTAAGACAAATAATTACTATGCTTTAAATAAGATGAATTTAACAGGTTTTTCATCTCATAAGTTAATAATAGCAGTATATAAATAAATCATCATTACTTTTGATAAGTAAAAATTTAAATACAAATATATATAATGAATTTACATAGTGCATGAAAATGCGTGCAGGCATTTAATAGCTGAAGAGTGTTCATGTATTCTCTTCATACAGAATCAATTACAAAGATATTAAGACAAATAATTATTATGCTTTAAATAAGATGAATTTAACAAGTTTTTCTTCTTATAAATTAATTATAGCAGCATATAAATAAATCACCACTACATCTTGCCTATAGAGAAAATATGCCAATTCCTCTTAATTTGTGGCTGTATGCAAGTAATTAGACTAAGCCTTGATTAACATTTACAATGGACATTACTTATCCGTTATATTTATTTATTTAGCCTAAAATCAGCTACAATAAATTAGACTGAACGTGCTTTCAAGAGTATCTCAGACAATTGCTGAAAGTAATGAAATAGGGAGGTAGAGTTGGCTGCTCTGGATGTACCAATGCGCTATAGTACCAGAAAATACAATAATAAAGGTCGCTCTGCAGATGCATTGGTAAATCAAGGTTTCTGTGACAAACGCCAGAATTCTTGGACCGATCGTTATGCTGCAGAAGGAACAAACAATTAGTTCAGAAATGGCAGGGGACTTACGTGCTGACCTGGTCATAAACCCAGGCTTCGTGACTGCTCTACCCAATGAGAGGAAGATGTTCTGGCTTAACTGAGGCTCCATCTTAAAGATATAAATATACATAGCAGCAAAACTAAAAAAATATTTAACGAAATCAATCACATCCACCAAGCAAAGAGTATTAAAAAATTTAATATTCCATATTCAAGAATGATAGCTTATTAGCTTGATCAATAGAAGCCACTGCTTATGTAGCATGATAATAAATATATGCTATAGATGGGAATAGTTATAGATATTCTTTACTTTTCCAGTTGAATCTAATTAGTTATTTATCAAATAATTAATACTTTAAAAGGAGGGAAAAGTATATTTGGAGGAATTTTATAAATAAATTAACTAGCAAATATACTTATAAATATTTCTCAAGGCTAGTCAATTTCTTACTATAAAATAAGTTAAAATTAATTTCTGACTGAAACAAGCCACATTTCAAATTTAAAATCAAATAATTACTAATAAAAATTATAAAATAATAATGAGCGCAGAGAGAGACATTACTATTTACATAAGAGGGTTTTGAAACAGCACATGGAAAGATAAGGCTATAAAATAATTACGTGAAGATGTTTTAATTACTCTCTTCTTAAAATATTGAAATTTAGTGCTCGCTGTTTCGAAGCATCAGCATATAATACAAATAAATATTTTAAACTAAGTAATTAAGAAAGAACTATAGACATAACTGCAGTGATATAGTTTTAAATTAGGAAAATATTAATTCATTTTCTTAATGAAATAAATTTTAAAAAGTGTGTCATTTAAAAATTTTGACAAAATAGAAATTGAAAAACGTTAACATTTAGAAAATTTACATTTAGTGATTAGTTAGCTAACTTGTTAGCTAACTTGAATTCAAGATATAAGAGTTTAATGAGATGGTATAGAATTAACATAAAATTAACACAGAGCTCTGCAGTTTGAAGGTAATTTACTGGATACTAATACAGGTGCTTGAGCTGCAGTTTGGTGAGCTTTCTGGGTGACCTCTTCTTTTGCAGTTAGGCTGTAGATCTCATGGCGGCATACTGGTTGTGATGGTGTCGGATGGAAGCAAACCCATCACCTCCATTATGGAGTGACAGCCAAGACTGCTCAACTAGGCTGACATTTCAATTCTAAAACTAACTTAGATTCTAATGACAAACACTATTCAAAAGGAGTCCTTTTTCAAGCTCAAAACATGGCCTATTTATATGTTCATCTCATCAGCCTTAACACCTTTTAAAAATTTACTTTGCCTCCAGATTATACATTTTAATTAATTTTACCAATCATATAATCTGATTTCAAATCTGCTGATAAGTTTCTGAGGTGTTATAACTTTTCCTTAATTCTAAATTTTAATTAAATTTTCCAAAAGCATACAATTTTGATTTTAAATCTATCGATAAATTACTAAGGCATTATAGTTATAACTTTTCTTATGGCTTTTGTGAAACCATTTTGCTGTAAACAATTTTAATTAGTAAGATCCCAAAATAGCTTAATTTTATCTGGCACAATTTCAATTAGCCAGATTTTAAAATGACTTTTTAACTTGACCTAAGGTAGGTGCGGTCATTAATTACATTCGTGTTTATAACAAAATCTGTTTCTAACCAAAACTTTTAATTCTAAAAAAAAAAAACATTTAATTTTAAAGAAAACTTTTCAACATATATGAAATAAATCTTTTACATATTTTAAATCAAATTTGTTTAAAATATTTTACAAATCTTTTAATATTTTAAATCAATATAATAGATTTAATGTCTTAAATCATGTCACCCCTATATACATTATATATATAGGTTGGATTATATATCCACATACGAATTAAAATAATAACTTTATTAATAAATTGACCCCTGTCATTACTTAACATAATAAATTGTTTTATTAAACTACTATGTGATACTAATAATAATATGCTATAATTCTATCATTACAGCGTTCTTTCGTATATAAATATATAATGCTGTTTAGACAGCCATAATAACAAATTTTAGTTTAATTTTAAATATCATCTGTTTAAATGAGGTTCAAAACTACCACAGATGAGTGGGCTATTAGGTTGATGATGAAATGGCAAGGGATTAGGTTACCATTTCAATATATAACCTTGATCGCATGAAGACCAAGATCATTCAGATCCTTAGGTTTCTGTAGTTTAGGAGGACTCGTACAAATTGTTCTGTTTGGTAACTTTTTCCACAATACCCTCGTACATTTGGACTTGATAGTGGTCTGAAAGGCCTTGGTCAGCCTGATGATCAGTAGCAAATATGCAATGCACGGAAAGACCAGCATGTTAAACAATGTCACCTTGCCGTGGAGTGATAGGGGGATTAAAGACAAAGTATTGGTAACCTTCCTGGTCTTTTCGATGATCATATTTTGAATTTGCCTCCTCATCACAGATCTTGACAGTGACACCGAAAATCCCCCAAAAAATTCTGGCACCTTCCTGTAAACTTAGATGCAACATGTTTTCCTCCATTGATCTTCCATACTGATGATTTCACAGAATTAACTTGAAGATGGTACTTTGCGTAATAATTCTCTAGCACCTGATATAACTTGGGGAGGTGCTTAGCAGATGGTAGGATGACAGTCATGGTGTCCATATACAAAATGTGACAAATCATCTTCCTCCATGCAGGAATATATATCCCAGGAATCTTGTCTTCCACTTTGGTTAAAAAGGGGTCAATATAAGCAACAGCACAGAGTGCTGAGCGGTGACCTTGAGGGAAGGAAACATAAGGAGAGAACCCTGGGGCAAGAGAGCCATCCACAGATATATGAATAGATCTGTTTTGCAGCAAGTTAGCAATGATTTTGACATAGATGAGAGGGACCCCATAGCACCTGAAAATGTAGAATAGTTGGTTAGGTAGCATAGAGTCGAATGCAGCCTCGAAATCCAACTGGACTATGATGGAGTGTTCTCCTTCTGTACCTGATGTGTTCTATCAGAAGAATAAATTTCTTCACTGCTTTGCAAGTTGAAGCACCCTTTTAGGCAAATTAGTGCCTGGAAATTCTTGAAAGTAGTTGCTGCTGGACCCTATTCTTAACTATTGACTCAATTGTTTTTATGAGTAACAGCATCATGGATATGGGTCTTAAGTTTGAAAGATGGGAAGGATTTGCTTGTTTTTCATGAATGGTAGGAGAGCAATAGGAAAGAGGTCAAGGATGGATTGAATTCCTCTGCCAACACATCAATCACTCCTAGTACTACAGGTGCTGTAAACATGCTCAGGCATACCAGAACAAATTTCAATATTCTGTGCAGGCCCGGATGGGTATTTTCAGGATAGGCCAGCAGCCATTGGGTGATGTGTTCCTCCGTGAATCCTATATTATACATTGTGTGGAGTTTTTACATTGCTAGTATAGCATTAGTGCAAATGTTGATTACATTTAAATAAGATTTTTTTGCTGAATTTTTCAAAATCAGATGACTGCCACCCTATCACTTTTTCAAAATATGTACACTTGTATTTGTATTCAAAATTACCCCAAATTTACAACTTAACTAGACTAGCCAAAAAATATAAACGCTGAACCACTAGCTACCAATGGTTTCACTGTTTCACCGACTTCTTGAGTGTAAAGAACTACAAAAGAACAACACATTTAAACTACACATTACCCACAATTCAACTTACATCCCAACCATTGGTAATGATTATATTATTTGGCTAGTCTGGGTGAGTTGTGAATTTGGGGTAATTTTGATTATTGACTAGTTTAGCTTTATGCTTTTAATGTTTACTTTGATTTGTATATATATTAGTAATTTATAGAGAAACTAACTACAATAGGCAAACCATATTAATTCACAAATCAGACTCCAATAGAGTATTTTAATGTCAAGCTTTGTTAGCCGAGAGGTCATCGCAGCCATCTTGCAAGCAAGTAGTTGGCTGCAGACGGTTGTGGGTTCGCCTCCTGGCCGATGCTATGACATATGATATGACATATGAAGAAAAAAATAGAGTATTTTGACAAATTTCCTAATTATGCCTATTTCTTTTGTATCAATACTAATTATTAGTTATCATTAAAAGCCAGTCAACACTTAATAACAATCAACAATTTCAAACTGTTGATTGTTATTGATATTATTGATATTGGGATTGTCTAAGTATAGTCTGACTTTTAATGATTACTTACAAACCCATTTAGCCTTGAGCATTATTACACTTATTATTTAAGTAATTATTAGTTAGACAAAAGTAGTGCATTTTTATCTAACTACCATGGTGTTATAAGGTAAAAGGGTGAGAATTTAAAAAGATCTTAAAATATTCATTAAGTTAGCTTCATTGAAAAAAAAGGCCACAATTTGCAAGTTAAAATGGATCTATTGGACTATAACTTATGATATAGTTTGGGTATTGGATTAGTTTTTATATAAAATATTATAATAACAATGCTCTACATTTAAAAACCATTATCTATTTACAGCACTATTAAAATTATTAGTATGTATGAACAGTATAAAATTAGAGCATATAAAGGCATCATGAATATATGTAAAATAACTGAGCTAATGTAAACAATTCATAGTTCTGTATTATCTTTTTTACCTTCAGTTACTATATGACTTAAAAAAGTCAAACCAATCATTCCACAGGATATACTGTGATTCAGAACTAATCCCTCCCATTGTGCCTTAATCAATCATTATGCAAGAAACATTTAAAAAACAACTCTCCATATCAGCTGGTTCTATCAATTACTCTGTAGGATACCTGTGTTTCAATGACAATCTCACTCATCAATAGTCTTAATCAAGTCTTCTGCAGGATATCTGCTTTCAGAAACAAACCTCTTATCAGCTGTGTAGAGCGAAGCCTGACTTCATTCTTTCATTAATAATGCAATCATATTTGACTTCTAATTAAAATGCGAATAATTAATAAATCTAATGATCTAATTTATAAAATGACTGAAAAAAGGAATGGGAGCTGTTCTCCTCAATTATTTATATCCTGTAAATATCAGCTGATCATTTGGATGCTTTTGAATCATATAGTCTTTCAAGAAACTGAGTGACTATATGATTTTACAATCATATAGTTAGTTGCTTGAGAGACTATATGATATGTGATCACTTTTAATTACAAGCTACTTTTGAAAGCAACTTCGTAATTTTACCAACAGGGTGATATACATGTTTTTACTTAGATAGAGATTTAGCAATTAATTAAAAAGATTTTCAAAAATAGATAATAGACATTTTTACAATTATCAGAAAACATGCTAATCTTTAACTTTCAAAATCATAATACTAATAATACAATATTTATTAGACCTTTTTAACGGTTTAATTTATAATAAAATTTTATTTTAAATTCTGAATTATTTCTTTTACTTTTTCCAGGAAAATGTAGAAAAATATCTACAAAAATTTATGTCTGTTTATTTCTACTTTTCCTTTAGTTTATATATATATTGAAGCTGTACATACATATACAGTTATATATATGCTGGTTTCACCAGTCTCTGTGAACTAAATAAAGACCCTAAGTCCAACCACAGAGAATGTGGTTTTAAACTAAATGATGACGAACATAGCAGGGAATAAGTGTAAATTAAAATTGTTTAAAAAGCAATGAAAGAAAGGATAGAAAGTTTGAATTATTTTTAGTTTTATTAAAATATGTTTGTGAATTAATACCCTATACAGGCTTAAACCTGTATATATATATAATGTATATAGGATTCAAACTCAGACTTTCACACAACCCTCAACTCTCCATGCCATCTCACATTGCTAACCCACCTGATCACACATATGTTGAAAAGATAAATAATCACCAATATACATATTTCATGCTAAACCAGCATTCATCAGTTAATCCAGATTACCATCTCCACACATATATACAATCAGTGCTCAGCTTTATATTAAGATAGCCAATCTTCATACTTTAATGGACAGGCGTCAAACTACTCCAACCTACAACTCTTCAGCCTTTAATTTCATTGAAAATCTGATGATGAAATGTTCAAAGCCCACGTTACTGCCAAGGTTATCATCTTACCCATGTTGACATTTAGTCACTCTGACCCCTTATATACAGGAGAATAATCCATTTTTATATACATATGCAAGGGATGGGCAGACCTTTGACACACTATGTTTCATAAAATTATAATTGTATTGACAAATAAATGTAAATTCCTAATATATATAGAATTCTTAGGAAAGGAATTTAATTTTTAAAATTCATTGAATAAAAATTAATTAAAAGGCAAAATATCAGGGGAAAGTAAAACAATAGGCATTGGTTACTACTAATTAGCAGATGAAATGTAGAAAAAAAGCAATTAAGAAGTGTATAAATAGCGCTCTTACTGACAAAATCTTATGCAAAAAATCTTGCTGAGGGAAGTTTTTGCCGGAAAGTTTTGCTGAAGATCTTCGAGATCTCTCTGCTGCACAGTACTTCGAACCGTTGTCCTTTTGTTTATATATCTAAGAAATTTAGAAATGTTCCATGCTGTAAGAAGGTGTGAATAGATCTCCTTGTCTCCACTCTCCTGTCCATCCTTGGACCAGGGTTAGAACAGTGTAAGCTAGGCGGAGAACCTGAAACTGTCTGACTAATGCCTTCTGTTACCTATCAGTAAATAACTATCACCAAGATGTACGATGAACATGGAAACCTAGAAAGATGTATTTACAATGGATCATCCCTACCTTGCTGTATCAACTACATATAGCGCCACACACCTTCAGTTGGTGATAACTTTAAATTTGAGTTCCCTGTTCCCTTTCAACTTAACTTAAATCGTAAATTTACGTCACTTATGTTTACAATTATATATATGGGTTTGAATTGTCTAGTCTGATATTTTAATATTTTGTGTTATTTTTGACATGTATAATGGTGATTCTTAATCTTATTAGGTATACGTAAATCATTCATTTTAGCAAATTGCCATAAAATTCACTAGGATTATGTATTTACTTTTATTTTCTTTTGTAAAGAGAGAGACGGGATGATTTCTTTTCTTAACATGGAATATATATATAATCTATATAGAAGGAATTGGGAAGAAGAGATAATAACTTTAATTTATCTCTATTTGTTTGGCCCACTATAATGAATATGGGAATATTTAAGATTTATTATAAAAATGTCTTTGAATAAAAATCACTCCATCCAATTCCCTCCTGCTGTGTTTGTATTACTAATGTATTTTGTTAAAAGAATAAGAGAAAATGCAGAAAGCGCAATTGTCTTTTAGATAATAATGCAGTGTTTCTTTTAATTTATAATTAGAAATAAAAAACATGCGTGTATATTTATAAAATAATTAATTTTTGTTTTAAAAGGCAGATTCTAGCCTGTGTTATTTGTTATATGCTTCGAAGTCAATTGAGGGTTACTACTACATATGTAAGTTTCTGTAGAACGTGAGTTAAATTAAATGATTTTAAATGGTTGTGATTATTATAGATGTAAGAGAAGGTATAGTACAACTGTATATAAATAAAGTCTGAAATATTTATTAATTCTGTTTGTAAGCTAGTTAAACAATAATAAATTATTAATATGCCCATCCTACGTATAACTGATATTAACTTTATTTGTATAGCGGATCTTTTTTGTTTTGTAAAATTTCAAAATCATATTATTTCTTAATTAAAGTCTTTGACTGCATTTATGTTATATTGTGTTACTCGTTGATTTGTGGGTGTCTCAGCACATATTCATAGTCTCTTCATTGTATCTTCATGAGCTAACTACCTTCTCGGATCGCAATTGGTCGATAGATTGGATCTCGCAATCTTCAAATATATAACTGGGCACAAGCAACTAATCTCTGTTCTTGATCTTCGTCCACGCTATGGCAAACGAGTTCTTTTTCCTCTAACTACAGTTTAGAGATGGAGTGCTATCGAGCTCAAGTTATTTTCATATGAAGCCATTGTATCTGGAAACTCACCTTTTAAACTCACAAATATAATAACCAAAGATACCAATGGTTTATTTTTCATTATATATTAAAACCTTGCCTTTATATGATTGAAATGTTACTGAATAAATCTAGAAAAGATCCACTGGGGGTTTCTCATTGTAGCCTTAAGAGTTAAAGTAGGGCAATGTTTAAACATGCTCTAAATTGTATTTAACTGGTTTAAATAGATATCTATACTTTTATAATTTCACTAGAGCCATAAATCACTGTCTCTCCTTTTTAAATGAAAGTAACCTCGTTGTTGTCTCAGTGTATTATTGTTTTATAATTAATAATTTAATTATCCACACAAATTATTGGATCTCACTTATATATATATTTATACTGTTGCAAGAGAAAGAGCTTGCAGCACTTTCATGTAATCTTTAAATTATTTTATTAATGCAAATAATAAACTTTCATTCCTTGGTATTGTAACCATATTGGTAGTCTGTGTCATTATATATATAAACCTGATTATTATCTGTAAAATTCCCCTTTTTGATTAAAGAATTAACTCTCATGAGGTTTGGGGAGTAAGTCACTTGGTAGTAATCTGGAGGAATAGGCAAGGTTCAAACCCCCTCTACCTTTATCTCTAGGCTATGTTAAAGCAGCTATACTTTTCTTACCATTACAACATGTGCAAACACACAATTATATTGCTGTGTGCCATGTAACCCAACTGGTCACAATATATATATATATATAATATCTAACATACAGGCTATATATATATATACCTGTACAAACATTGTAATATATAGGGTATTTTGAGCTCAAACTTTCACACAACCCTCAACTCTCCACACTATCTCATAATACTGATACACCCGAACACATATATGTTGTAAAAAAAAAAATAATCACCAATATATATATTTCTTGCTAAACCAGCACTCATCAGTTGGTCCAGATTATCATCTCTACACATATATACAATAATTGCCCAAATTTAAATTAAGATAGCCAATCTTCATATTTTAATGACCAGACTTCAATCCACTCCACCTTCCAACTTTTCAGCCATCCATCTTATTGAAAATCTGATGATGGAATGCTCAAAGCCCACACTTATGCCGGTCAAGTGTATCAGTGGTATGAGATAGTGTGGAGAGTTGAGGGTTTGTGAGAAAGTCTGTACTCAAAATACTCTATATATTACATTGTTTGTACAGGTATATATAAATATAGTTGTATATTAGATATTAAATAGTAGCTTGAATGTCTGCCCAACCTTCATATATGTACTTAAATGGGTTATGTCCTATACATGAGGATTCAGAGTGACTGATGGTCAACCTGGGTGTGATGAGAATGTCAGCACCAATATGGACTATGAGCATTCCAACATCAGATTTTCAATAGGATGGATGGCTGAAGAATTGGAGGGCACAAGCCAGAAACTAGTCTTGGGATATTGGATGAGTAAGCACTGGATGGGGATTTTATGCACAAGCCTTCTGGCATCTGCTGATTATTCTGGATTGCACTGAGTGACAATATGCATAGAGAATTTTTCATTTTAGTAACAGTTATAAGCAAGCATAAGAAATGATGATCATAATATAATCCTCAAGACTCCTCCTCCTCTTCTTTATTTTTGCTTACTTTATATAGTATATAATATCAAACCTCCACTCTTTTACACTTTATAGCAAAATATATATTTATTAAATTGATTACAGTTTCAACAGTTCCCAGCAGTCTTCATCAGATCTACAAATTTAAACATTACATAAATACAATCATATTTTATATATTTATACATATAATTTACAATTTAACTATTTTACATTATATTATATTCAATAATTTATCATCTAATCCTTTTAACTTTAATACTATTTTATTTTTATTTTCACTTTTATTTTTATTTTTTATCATTTATTTTTATACTTTTTCCACCATATTTTATTATGTTAATAAATCACTTTTCATCTTTTATCATATTTTACATTTATAAATTTTTTTTTTATAAACTTCAATAAACTTACTAAACTATTATATTAACTCCTATCCGACATATATTCTAGTTTTTATAATCTTACAATTTAATCCACTAATTATTTAACCTTACTCAATCTATTAATTTTCTTTTCTAGATAATATATAAAGAGCCTGCTACTAGCTCTAAACAAGCTTGATTAATATTTTGAATCTTATGTCCTAGCTCCTCACTGATGAGAGCCATAGCTTGAAACTGGTCTGGGGATGGGGACCATCACAGATAAAGGCTTCATGTATTTTCTCTTGTAGCATTTATCATAAAAAAAAAAACTTGTTTAGAGCTAGTAGCAGGCTCTTTATATATTACATATTGGTAATACAAGCTATATAGGTCATGTGATATATGACTGATTTCTTCTACATAATCTAACTTTAACATTTTTTAACTTTTATAATTCAAAACATAATTGTTTTTATATTACTATCAAATCTCTTTTTATCGTAATTTTATTTCAATTCTTCCACTTCTTATTTTATTTTTAAAATTTTTATAATACTATTATACATATCTCCAACCTTAATTAACTTTTACTCAATTATACTATCTTATTCTTTACCCAATTTTATCTCTACCTTCTCCTTCACTGCTTATTTCTATATCTTTTAATTCTATTTTTATCCTATTTTTATCTAACCCTACCTATTTATAATGTTAATTTAAATTCTTACCTTATTCTCACTCTCTTTCTTCCTCCATTTTTCAATCCCATCATCCTTTCTACTTTCTTACTGATGTGATGTGATGTATTGTAGCTTCTCCTTAAACGGAGTCAAAAATCTCTCAACAATTATGCCCAAAGAAACCTGTTACTCTTTATTTATAATAATACAGCTCCCTCTATTATACATCAAACACACTATCTATCCATAACTTTATACTTTACCATTCCTCTTCACTTTCATACTAAAATTGTCCTTAAACCACTTTCCCTATTAATATTTGGCAATTTTAATGAAAGAAATAAAGCCAAATATTAATAGGGAAAATGGTTCAAGGACAATTTTAGTATAAAAATGAAGAGGAATGGTAAGTATAAAGTTATGGATAGTGTGTTTGATGTATAATAGAGGGATCTCTATTATTATAAATAAAGATTAAGAAGTAGAAAGGATGATGGGATGGAAAAATAGAGAAGAAAGAGAGTGAGAATAAGGTAAGAATTTAAATTAAAATTATAAATAGGTGGGATTAGAAAAAAATAGGATAAAAATAGAATTATAAGATTTATAAATAAGGAGTGAAGGAGAAGGTAGAGATAGAATCAGATAAAAAATAAGATAGTATAATTGAGTAAAAGTTAATTAAGTTTGGAGATATGTATTAAAAATTTTCAAAATAAAATAAGAAGTGGAGGAATTGAAATAAAATTATGATAAAAAGAAATTTGATAGAATATGAAAGTAATTATGCCTTTAATTATGTTTTGAATTATAAAAGTTAAAAAATGTTAAAGTTAGATTATGTAGAAAAGAAAATTAATGGATTGACTAAGGTTTAATAATTAGTGGATTAAATTGTAAGATTATAAAAAATAGAATATATGTTGGATAGGAGTTAATATAATAGTTTAGTAAGTTTATTGAAGTTTATAAAAAAAAAATTATAAATGTAAAATATGGCAAAAGATGAAAAGTGATTTATTAATATAATAAAGTATAATAGAAAGGGTATAAAAATAAATACTAAAAAATAAAAATAAAAGTGAAAATAAAAAAGGATTAAAGTTAAAAGGATTAAATGATAAATTATTGAATAGAATATAATGTAAAATAGATCTGACAAAGACTGCTGGGAACAGTTGAAACTGTAATCAATTTAATAAATATATATTTTGCTATAAAGTGTAAAAGAGTGGAGGTTTGATATTATATACTATAAACGGTGATCATGTAATGTTTATTGGCTTAAAATCAATCCTGCCTAATAGGATAGTGGTGGTTATGGTTATTAAAGAACCAAAGACACCAAAATGTATAGGTACTGAACTGAGTTCAGATCTATATGACAATATAAGCTAATGAGCTTGGATTGAAAATATTAGTGTTTTCAATTTGACTCATAATTTTGTAGTTAATTAGAGATAAAAGATGGCATCTGGAGGCTTTCATTAGATCCTAAGATCTAGGTGCAATGCTTTCAGATTCAAGGCTCCTCACTGATGAAGGCCACAAGCCAGAAACTAGTCTGGGGATATTGGATAAGTAGGCACTAGATCAGGATTTTATGCACAAGCCTTCTGGCATCCATTGATTACTCTGGCTTGCACTGAATGGCAATACATATAGAGAGTTTTGCCTGTTTTAATATATGTACTTAAATGAATTATATCCTGTATATGAGGGGTCAAAATAACTTATGGTCAGCCTGGGTGTGATGAGAATATCGGCATCAGCGTGGGCTTTGAGCGTTCCATCACCAGATTTTCAATAAGGTGGATGGCTGAAGAGTTGGAGGGTGGAATGGATTGAAGCCTGTCCATTAAAGTATGAAGATTGGCTATCTTAATATAAATTTGAGCACTTATTGTATATATGTGTAGAGATGATAATCTGGACCAACTGATGAGTGCTGGTTTAGCATGAAATACTTATATTGGTCATTATTTATCTTTTAGACATATAGGTGGACAAGTGTATCAGTGGTATGAGATAGTGTTGAGAGTTGAGGGTCATGTGAACGTCTGAGCTCAAAATACCCAATATGTATATATATTATTATTTCATTTTTTTTATATTTTATTCTTATTAATTTTTTAATATTTAACTCTAACATTATATATTCATATTTTTATATTTTATATTATTATTATTTATTATAATAACATCCAATATGTATAATTTTCTTTAACTTTATAATATTATTTTTTAACATTTTTTATATCTACCTTCTACATATATTTTCAAATCTTAACTGCTATCAATTCAAACTTAAATTTTAATTATATTTAGTAGCTCTCTTTATTGATTGATAAATATAGAATATAAAAAAAGATTTAAATGCATAGTACATAAAAAGGTAATAATTATATAGAGAAATATATAAAGATATATGTGGATATATAAATAATGATTATACAATAGATTATATGTATATAAAATGTAAAATTATATGTTCATGTATATTTGTATTCATGTACTTGTATTGTATTTGTTATAGTTCTGAAGAAGATTGCTGGGGCAATCGAAACCATTAATAGTGGGCTGTAAAAAGCATTGTAAAAAGTAATATAGATATATTATTTTATATAATTTGCTGTATGGGAGGTGGCATGTGGTCACCCTACCAAGACATTAGAAAAGTTTTGTTTATGATGTCATAAAATTTATAAAACAGAAGGCAAGAACATAAAAACCAATCAATAAATTTTTCAACATGCTAAACGTACTACTATAGAATCTGCTAATCATACAAGGCTTCATAAAAGGATGTTTTATAGTGAACTTGAACAAGGTTTTCAAGGAAGAGATAAACCTAGTTCACGTTATAAGGGTTGTTTCCAAAACACTCTAATAGTGAAATATTGAATGTGGAATAGAATATATTGAAGAACTATAATTCGGTACCAGCATATTCTATATGCGGTCGTATGTGTTATTCACAGTCTGTTTGTAGAGTCATGGCAAAACTTATCTCTAAAGCAGGGATCCCCAACCTTTTTGCACTTAAGAGCACATTCTATAATACCCGCCAGGTGGCGGGCACCATTTATTTTTTCAATGTAAATTTATAGTTGGATATTGTTAATAATACACATAATGTACAAAAAAATATTTATTCCAAAAATAAAATTTTAACATAATTAACAACTGAAGCATAGGCTTGTTATATACCTGTGTCTATATATATGTAATATAGGGTATATGAGCACAGACTTTCACACCACTCGCCACTCTCCACTCTATCTAATAACACTGATACACCTAAACACATATATGCTGAAAAATAAATAATCACCAATATTCGTATTTCATGCTAAACCAGCAATCATCAGTTGGTCCAGACTATCATCTTTACACACATATATAGTACAAGTGCTCAGATATATATTAAGATAGACAATCCAGATATATATTAAGATAGACAATCCCCATAGTTTAATGAACTATGAGGATTGTCTATCTTAATATATATCTGAGCACTTGTACTATATATGTGTGTAAAGATGATAGACCAACTGATGATTGCTGGTTTAGCATGAAATACGTATATTGGTGATTATTTATCTTTTCAGCATATATGTGTTTAGGTGTATCAGTGTTATTAGATAGAGTGGAGAGTGGTGTGAAAGTCTGTGCTCATATACCCTATATTACATAATTAACGTTTATATTTTTACGCTGTAAAAGTGTAGTATGCCCTACAATTTGATTACAATATAATACAATAATTTATAAGAAATTTAATTATTAAATTTATTTGTATCAGATAAATAATTTTTTATCGTATTCGGATAGCGGCGGGCACAAGTAAAATGGTCTGCGGGCGCCATGGTGCCCGCGGGCATAGGGTTGGGGACTCCTGGTCTAAAGTGTTGCTATACTTGTTTACGAATCGCTGCTGCTAATGATAGGTCGGGCGTTCCCTTATTAGAGGGATGGAATATTTGATTTATCATGCACGTCATTCATAATTATATTGTTGTATTATATATATTTCAATTTTATCATATATATATGCTGATGATAAGCGCGTTGTTTTTAAAGATTGAATTAATTTTTTGTTTGAATTTTCCCGCTAATTGTCGTGAAGAAGCAATTTAGTCTTTGTACTAAAGTAGCAAAAATTTTTGGTCCGCTTTGAAGTCAATTTAATTTCGGGCAGAGAACATACGTAACAAAGTTCGCTTAATTATTTTTAACTAAGATTATATAAATAAGCTATATACAAAACAATTATTTAACGGTTTAGAATTTTAAAAGCATGAATTTAATTCCAGGAGTAAATTGTAATTTTGTAAACAATGCATTTTCAGTCTGACAGCAAGTTGCGGATTACTAAACAGCAGCCGCCACGCCTTAACCCAGTTCAATTAACTTATAATAATTAGTAGATCTAAAAGATTAATTTTAATGAGTTCAGAATTTAGGTTACAAATATTTTTTAGAAAGTTGCAAAAGAAAAAAAGAATTTGATAAATAAAAAATGTATCGCTTTACATTCTTCTTCTTAATGTTATTGTAATTTAATATAACACTAATATTTGAGAATATTTTAAAAATTAAAGCTAAAAGCAAACCTCACGGACTTGATCACATGTTGCCATTTTGTTACGCAAAGAATCGTCGCTAGAGGCGGGCTAAATTTTAAATGTTTAGTTAGTATTTTGTAAGAACGTGACCAATCTCTATAAAAAAAGATCTGAAGCGATGGAGTACTATAAAATACCTCGAAAAATGTATTTATTGGAAAGTTGAGACTTAAACTCCTTAAATGCCACAGTTGATTCTAATATGAATAGTTCCAGTGGCATAATTAGACTACTGTAATATTTAACGAATCTCGGAATGGCTTCTCAATTAAATTCTAACTTCTTCGTACTGTTCTTAATAACCTTTTCCTTATCTTTGCACGCATATAAACCTGTAGTTATAATACATGGTTTATTTGATAGTCCACGTGACCTCGAAGATTTAAAGGGTTTTATTAAAAAGGTGAGATTAAGTTTTATTTTCTTAAAGTCGATTGTTTATTTATAACTTAACTTCATGCCCTCGTTAAAATTTCGATACAGGTTTGCCTTTTTGATTTTAGCTAGAAATTTTAGCCGTAGTAATTATATAGTACATATATAAATTTGCTAAATATTTTGCTGAAATTTTTGCATGCCAATAGTATATTTCATTCGTGCTTTTTATTTGCCTTGTAATCTGACATTTTTTACCCCCATCTAACTCCCAATTTACTAGGCTCACACAGGTACTGATGTTTATACGATTGATATTTTTGACGACTGGAGAAGCGTTCTCCCCTTATGGGAGCAGATTGACGGCTTTGGTAAAGCAATTGGCGAAATAATAAACAAGACTGGAGATGGTATTCATCTTATCGGTTATTCGCAAGGTAGTTTTGATATGTTTTTTAAATATAAAATGTTAAGTATTTATAGAGAATAAAATGTGCAGATTATTATAAAATTTGCCTTCGAGAATTCTGAAAGATAAGCGCTGCATGCCCCCCCCCCCCATACATACATTTTTTTTACCATAGAATTTGCGATTGTACTAATAATTAGTGCCACAAATTTACTCGACTGTTATAGGTTTGAATTACATTAGGTGAAATAGCTTTTTAATAATATATTGTAGATCAAAAATCTTTTCAACAGACTTCCTAAAGAAAATCAAAGAATAGGCTTGACAATTGTCAAATGAGATTTTTAACGGTTGCCAGCCTACTTATTCTGTTTAAGAATAAGTAAATGCCTATCCACTTATTTGGGGTGCTTATGCACGGGTTTTTTTTTGAAGAAATGAAAAATTAAGCCTGTTTGGAATCTGAAAATATTTCCGAAGTATGAATTGACATCCCTGGGTAATTGGTGTGGTTTGCAGTGTACTAGCCAATGCCATGAGGCTCATTTTCATAATTTAAGATTAATGTTATTTAGTCTTCTAATAGAAATAACACAAATCAGGAATTAAACTGCAGAATGTACCATTTTCCCAATTCATTGTAATAACCATGAAGAAATGAAAACTTAATAAATCAGTGTGAATAAAATGAATATTCATAAAGAACCCAAAAAAGAAGAAAAAATTACACTTATGTATTTTAATGAATATAATTTTGACCAAGGAATTGAGGAAAGAACATTTGTCATTAAATTCTATTTATCTTAGTGCAAACATGGTGAATTCATGAGAAGAATTAGCAATAATCTTTGTTAGACAAACATGAATTAATGTTGCCAAAATTAATTATATCTTTGGTAGAATGCTTTGCTAAATACATGAGTTTTATGGTTTGCCTGTTGTAATTCTTTTTTGTAATGATGTGATGTACTTCTTGTGATTGGATAGACCAGATGTGATGATTTATGGATGTGTGAATATGGATTGTATGCATTTTTAAAAATATATGGTTGTCTACTTAATGAATAATATTTCTGTAGCATAATTTCCACTACACCACTTTCATGCAAGATGGGAACTGTCCTTATCTTGCATGAGAGTAGTATAATGAAAATTACATTATAGAAATGTTATTCATTAAATGAATAATCTCTAGTCTAATGAATGACTAATATAAATTGTTTAATATACTTCCATTAAGTGGTTTGTGTCAAAGTTATGAGAGCAGTAAGTTTGACACATCTATTAAACTATAATAATTGACTATCTATATATATATATACTGAACAATGATGAAGATATATGTAAAAGATTGTGATCTGGGCCAAATGATGAGTACTGGTTCAGCACAAAATATGCATCTTGGGTATCACACTTTTTCATATATTTGGTCATATTTATGATCACACCCCTCCACAAGCTGTTAAAAGTGGCTAGAAACCAGTTCCCTTCCTTGTGTGAGAGTGACGTAGTGAAAATTATACTACAGACATATTAAGTAGATTATGTCTAGTTAATGGATGACTAATAAAAATTATTTAATATGGTTATTTACTTGCTTCAAACTAGTTTTACAGTTAAATATGTCTTTAATACTTTCCACATTTTTTCTAATATGATGATCTGCTCTTATGGGACGATGATTAAATTTTTAAAAAAAAATTCTAAATTTACTTATTTTCTATTTTTCTTCTTTTTTGAAATGAAACATATTAGTAATTATTACAAGTCTTAAGATTAAAACTGAATCTCTTCATACAAGTCAGAGTAATCAATGATTGCCACTGTTTTAATAGCTTGTGTAAACATAGAAAGGTCTGTTCTTAAAATTATTGACAGATTTGTGAAATTCTGAAATTGAATAAGCTATGTTGATCTAAATTTCATTGTCATATCATTGAATATTTATAAATAGAAAACATCTGGGTATTTCCTTTTTTAAAAAACAAAACAAAACAATATTAAACAACATAAAGAAGTTTTAAGACAGTTTTCAGATGGTTAGGCTGAAATTGAAGAATAGTTTGTTATTAGAAGTTTCAAGTCTTCAGTTCGGTATAAATATGATCTGCAATATTAACATTGTATGGATTTTGGGATGATGGCTAGAATTCTTTTGGATCAATTTGTTTACTACATTTCTGTCCATCTGTTGTTCTACTATTCACTGAATTTATGTTGATTATGAAATTAAAATCAATGCAAAACTTTTACAAAAATTATTATTTTGATTTTAACTACAAGTCGTCGAAAACTGCAAAAAATTAATTAGCAGGAAAAAAAGGTATATTAACTAGGTATGTCAGATTTTTGAATACAGTAAATGTATTTCACACTAATATACAATTGAAATCATAAAGAACTCTTACAAATAGGCATCCACCCATGCAAGTTTCATTATTTAAAATCTATTTTACTTAATATCCTGGTTAAGATATGAGTTCTTTATTTTATAATTGCAATGGTTCTTATGTAAATAATATTATTTGTTTTGTATTTTTGATAATTTTTTTTCAATATTTACTTAAATTAGCTTATAGTGATATTAGCGATTAAGCCAATGCACATGTGCTTTAAAGAAAAAATTATAAATGAATACTGTCAATTTTTCCAGACACAAGATATAGTATTTTAGAAAGAATGGAATGAATCACCCATTCTTTCGACCCAAACGTTTATGTATGGGCAAATCTTAAGCGTGTGGCAATGAAAGCGTGAAGGTGTTAAACAATCACTTTAAATTACATTTGTTATGTTTGAACAAATATCACTTGCGAAATCTTTACAATTTATGACATGTCATTCTTTAGTTGAAATTAAACATATATAATGAGATATTATTTTATATAGCGTTATGTTTTTTATGTAATAGTGATATTAGCGATTAAGCCAATGCACATGCACTTTAAAGATAAATTATAAATAAATACTCTCAATTTTTCCAGACACAAGATATAATATTTTAGAAAGAATGGAATGAATCACCCATTCTTTCGACCCAAACATTTATGTATGGGCAAATCTTAAATTAGCTTATATTTTGATGAAAGTTATTTATATCTGAATATAGAAAGAGACCACATGTGAGATGGATGGATGAAATAAGCAAGTGTGCAGGCAGGGATTATGTGGAGAAGAGAAGCTAAAGATCGGAGAAGGTGGATTGAATTTGGAGAGACCATCCTGCAGTGGATAGATAATGGTTGTTGATGATGATTCTAATTAGCTGTTTATTTAATTTTAGTAATTTTATAATATAAGAATTCAATGAAGCCTATCATAGTTAGTAGTTGTCTTATGATCTGTTATTGTAAAGGTATTTTAATAATTGGTTATTGTTCTTAATTTAATATTTATCTAATATTTTTATGCACTGATTATTTTGTTAGTAATTTAATATTATCTTTGTTGTCAATTTTATTTCATTTCATTATTCTCTTTAATCCAAAGTCTTTATTATGTCACTATCTTGAATTCCTTGTTTCTACATTGTCTTATCAGTTGGAATTTGTAATAGATATATGTATGCACACATACGCTACTATATTAGTTATCTCTTGTATCCATCAACTCCGTAAATTTGTGGCAATTTGTTATTATATTTGACATATAAAATAAGTAAAACAGTGGCAAACTTTCCATACATTAGTGCCATCCAGTGCAAGTCATAGTAATCAATGAATGCAAGATTTGTTCATAAAATTTCTATCTAGTACCTATTCCGCCAATATCCATTAATTCCTATGGCTTGCACTAGATAGCCTACTATATAGAGTGTTTGCTGCTGTTTTAACAGCTTGTGTAAGCATAGGAAATAGTGATCATTCGATATAAAGTAAGTACTTGTCAGTCATATATTTCAGTTACATAAATTCACACTCCACATTTAGGCAGAATTACCATACATATTTTCATTGCACTATATATTTGTAGATTAATATTGAAATCAATTTATGTATATATGAATAGCAAAGTAAACAAATATAACAGTATTTATAAGAATCGAAATACTACTTATTTTGAAAATTGTTTTTCAAAGAAATAATGTTTTGAAGAATAAATACTTTGTATGCCTAATTTTTTTTGATTATGATTTTAAATTTATTAAAACTTTTTAATTTAAAATAACTGATTTTAATGCCATGTGTAGTTCATTGCTATAATAGAATGGGGTAGTATACAAATATCACAGCTCTATTTCAACATTTCCAGTGCTTGAACTTCTTATAATTTCCACATTAAAGAGAAATATCTATATGCGCAAAAAGTAAATAAAAACCCAGAATATCATTTTCATTTTTTCACTTTTATTGTTATTATTTTAATCAGAGATTTAAATTTTATCTAAAAGTTATTTATTTATAATTATTGGTTACCCATAATAGCAATAGATGGCGCTAGAATAGAATAAAATTAAGTATAATTGTTTGGGAACTTATAGAAATTTCTAGAGTGGAGATTGATTTGGGGGGGAGGGGGGCAGTGCTGCAGCATTATGTTAATGCAAATTTATTTCAATTATTTTGATTTTATTTGAAATTTATTTTATGGTCTTGATGCCAGATTCTTTATGCTAGATTCATTCATTAATTATGTTTAGAAACAATTAGCAAAAATAGCAATTATTACCATACTGTAAGTCTAGAATCCAAGAATTTTTTGTTTTTGATTATTTGGATGTAGTCTATAATAATATTTCTAAACATTTTTTTTATCTTGGACCAGTGAAAAATCGTAATTTTTCATAATATGACAATGTAAAAGTATACATAAATTGAGTGTTACACAAGTATTTGTTTCTTTACATTTTATACAGCAATACATATATTTTAAGTTAAGTATGTAATGATTAATGAATAGAAAACATGTTTAATGAGATTTTAGTTTTTGCTCATATTCAATAATTAATGTTTGTTACAAATTTATTTTCAATATTCTCAAACAATACTACACATTACTTGCTCTAGTCATGTAATAAGGTTGCAAAGGGCA
Organism: Epiperipatus broadwayi; assembly: GCA_028023455.1. Lineage (NCBI taxonomy): Eukaryota > Metazoa > Onychophora > Udeonychophora > Euonychophora > Peripatidae > Epiperipatus > Epiperipatus broadwayi. Next base: position 1,651,579 of record JAQFVV010000208.1, read on the forward strand.
AGTGATTGATATTGTTCATAGTTTTCATCCAGAAAATATTTCAAAACACATCCTTAAAAGAGTCTGTTTAATGAATTTTTTTTTTTTAAGGAATGCATAGCTCTACTACGAGGATTTTAGTTAGGATTTGTTGTTTATAAAACTTTATTTAAATATTTTTTTTTGTAATATTAATATCATTTACTTTCTTTATTACTTTTACAATGCTTCATAATTATAACCCACTATTGACGGTTTCGATTGCCCAAACAGTCTTCTTCAGAACTTAATGAATTAGGTACTGTTCAGTTCGCTGTACTGTGCTGGTAGATGACACTGCAGTACCCATCAAGAACCATCCAAGCGATAAATTTCTATTGAAGAAATCGTTGTAAAATACAAATTACAAAAACAGAAATCGATGAAATACATAAATCACAACTTTTAATATGAAGAAATCGATCAAAAATAAGTAAAATACAAATTACAAAAACAGAAATCAGTGAAATACATAAAATACCCCCCCCCTCCACTGCATGAAGAAATCATTTAAAAAGTAAGTAAAATACAAATTACAAAAACAAATTGGTGAAATACATAAAATGAAATGTGACTTAAAAAGAAAAAATACTGACAAAAGATGGACATCGTGGGAAATTTGTTGGAGCAAAATTATTTAGAGAAGCTTGTTCAAACACATTGCAGCACAGTTAACTAATAACAACAGATTAAAAAAAGACAACAATGATGGCATAATTTAACAGCAGGCTTTAGCAAACAATTATTTAAAGAAAGAAGGTAGGGCAATTTGAAAATAGGCAAAAAGAACATTCAAATTTTGAGGCTTTTGGAGCAAAATTATTTAGAGAAGCTTGTTCAAACAGATTGCAGCACACTTAACTAATAACAGCAGATTAAAAAATACAACAATGATGGCATAATTTAACAGCAGGCTTTAGCAAACAATTAAAGAAGGTAGTTCTGCAAAATATAACATCCCAATGCAATTTCAAAGTAGGCAAAAAGAACAGTCAAATTTTTATGCTTTTGTAACAAAATTATTTAGAGAAGCTTGTTCAAACAGATTGCAGCACAGTTAATTAACAACAGCAGATTAAAAAAATAATTTAACATGATGTGGACAGATTACAGCAATTTAGAAATTTTAAAACTTGCAACAATGGTATAATAATGGCTTGTAACATAGCATCGAATACATCTTCATCATGGTGCAGTTGTCGTCATATGAATTCGGCTAAATATGACTCCAGGTGATGTCGAGTGGTCCTCCTCTCTTTTATTACGTTATTTCACTAGCCCCCAAAGTCTTTCTACGTTTTGCGTATGTGCCCCTGTAGAAAAATCGACAAAATTATAAGTGATTTACTTTGAAATGTTGGTAACCGGCAGCATTCAATTCATCACTTTTGTAGGCCTTCTAACAATCAGAATAAATGGAGGATCCTGGTACTATATGTTGTTTAATGGCATCTAGGAGAATAGATGCTGTTTGACTTGGAATAGCGATCATGAAACACTTTCGTTTCTCTACATAAACCACCAAACAAACACTGTTGTGGAAGAATTCTTCCCTGTTGGTTTTTGCATTTAGTAAAGAGTTTCATTGACCTCTACACAATTTTTCCTGGGCCTCCAAGTTTGCAGGATGGGCGAGATAGCAGACTTTCTTTACAGGCTTCTCTCAAATATTGCTTCATGCAATGACAGTGCTCCTGTTCAAATCCAAATCATTTATTCTTGATTGTATGGTCAATTGGTTTTTACTCCAGTAATAAATGATTCGGATGGCTGTTACAAATGATAGTCTACAGCCCTCAAACCAGGTTCCTTTCCGAAGTGCTATGCGACTTTGACATGCACCAGTGTTGCATTTCCATTGTGTTCTTGGGCTTATATAAAGTGTCATTTGATGGCCATTGATGCACAACTTTTTGAGAGGGTGTAACGGTCAGAAAACGTGACTCGTAAACATAGTGCAGAATTCGACCACCATACAGAACAGCAGCACCATCGAGTAGCGAAGCCACCCGTGGTACTGAGTTCGAACATAGTTTATCGGTTCCACAATACAATCCACGAAACAACGCATCTGATGCGACATTAGTAAATATTTCCTTAGGCACGGTGGTCAGGGATATGCAAGAGACTCATGATTTTATTCTCGAGTTAGCCAATAACCAAACTAATATTAATTAAACATTCAGATTTACATAATCGAGGAAATATTATATAGAATGGGTATCGAATAAATGAAACATAACTGCAGACGTATAGTTTAAAATTATTTATTAATACATTTTAATAAAATCATTGACTAATAATATTTTATGGACTAACAGCTTCCGTAGCGGGATTTGCGACATGATTATATTTTAAAGAATACATTTATTTATTTGTTTACAAAAGGAATTCACTTATTTGAAGGCGTAATCTAGCTACCTAAAATTCTCGAGTAAGTATTTCTAATGCATGCCTGGAGGGATTTATACCTTTGCAATGCAAGAGTCTAAAGTAGGGGTTATAAGAGTAATGGCAGACATATATTTATTTAATTAAAATATTTATTTATAACTAAGGCAAACATTTATTTGAGAGTGAATTATGAAGATAATGCAGAGGCGGAGTGATATGTTTAGAATAATAAAACTAAGTAAAGGAACACGTGGTACGCTTTAGAAAGGCGATATGGAATGGCAGTATATTGAAACTGCAATGCCGCGAATGAATTTATAAAACTGTCAGGCTGGTCTCTGCCGCGGCCCGACAAAGTAAGGTGTCACATAAGCATAACCAGGGACAAGCGGTACGTGTCGCAATTTGCCGCTGGCTGCATGACAGGTCAAATCCTACGGGAGCATTTATTATGTCCGCTTGTGTAGGACGACGGGGGTTAATTTCAACCCTGAAGAATCCGGAATATTTACGGCGGAATAGATCATCGCGTCTCTAAAACATAACACATGTATACTTATAAACGATTATGATAAGATTTAAATGGATTTCTAATTCGGTCCTACATTATCAACATTTATTAAAGAACGTTGGCGACTCTCAAAGAAATGTAATTTTCTGGAATTATTCATGATGATTTAGTAAATACAAAACATATATATAAATTGGGAATTATTATAACTAATACGTCAGCCATTTGCAAAGTTGTAGACACCTGCATTACAATAAATGAAGCATTGAATGCGTGTCGATTTATATGAAAGTTAAGTTATTAAAGAAAGTAAATATTAATGAAAATTTGACACGCATTCATTGTTTTAAGCAATCATAGATTTAAACTTTGAAAATTGAAATAATTATGAGCATGCAATAATTAAATAATAACTATAGATAGAAATGTAGATTATAGAAATACGCACCCAAGATAGAATGAGGTAAGCTAGATTAGTAGAGAAATTTACACATTAAGTTAATTATTCAGTTTTAGCTATACATATGGTAGTTTTTACATTTTATAATTTAGATAAGTATTATGAAGAAGAGCTATAGCATATTATTAGAGTACTCTAGAGTTTGAACACAGACAGGTACCTGTTTTATAAGGAGTTTTCTGATTCCATTAGTTTAGCAGCAAAAAGTTCACGAGTGGCAATTCTTTCTTGTATTTAGATATTTCATTTAATTTCACAGCAGCAGCAGCTTTTCATTTATTTCAGGCAGCAGATCTTCATGGTGAATTTATGACGGGCAATGGAAAGTTCAGCATCCGATAGGCCATCTCCCGATGGAGAATAATCTAGGTGCTTTACTCGGTCATACCTTGGCAGGAACAAATTATTTGTATATTTTTGGGGACTCTCAGTGATCGAGAGCAAAGCTAAAGTTTAAGTGAATATCTCCAGCAAGACTAAGATGGCCTCTTTTTTTATCTTGATCTTTCACATTTTTGTTAAGATATTTTTAGGTTCTATTTAATCTGCCCTGAGGATATTTTAATTAAAGAAAGCTGCCGTTCTATTGTTTACATTTACTAATTATATTTTGGGGAATTTTTCTTTAATTAATCTATTATCTATCACTGACCGATGCTTTTAAATTTCAAAAACAAAAAGGGAACATAAGATTATTTTAACTTTTAATTAAATATTACATCAGATATTTTTAGAATTATTATTAAATGAAATTTAAACAAAGCAATAAATACGAACTTTATAATCCAAAATAAATGATTAAAATTATACAAAATTATATAACTAAAAGAAATCTAAATTATATTATTTTATCCCTATTTATTGCGTTTAATTTGAGATTGAAATGTGTGCGTGTTTATGCTGAATTCTACATATATTTATACATTTCTAAGATTGCTACACACACAATTCGATACCAAAAAGTTTAAATTTGGGCGGGATAGACCGGTCAGTGAGAGACGACAGAAAAAGGTGAAACTTAAGATTCGAATACGAATCTTACTGTTTCAAGGGCCAGAACACTTTTACTTTGGAAGAACCCACTGCCTCATGTTCTGCCTTTTGGAGATCCCAAATTTTGATCATTTTGAGTAAGAAAAGATGCTACTTAAATTTCAGCACGGGTGGTTTTTGAAATGTTGCCTGAAAGTTTGTGCATGTTTAATATTGTATTCACCTGTGTAAAAAAAAATCCATATTAACACTGTCAAAAAATAATCCCAACAAATTGTATTTCTAGCACTCCAAAATAATTAATACGTCATAATAAAACTAAGCAGGTAATTCAAAAGACTAGTTCGGTTACATTTTTCACGTGAAAGGTCTATTACATCACATTTCATTTTGCCAAGCGATTATAATTTTTAATGTGAGAGGTCTATTACATTAGGTTTCATTTTGCAACTTTCTTTAAATAATTGTTTGATAATTATGTCATCGTTGTTGTATTTTTTTAATCTGCTGTTATTAGTTAAGTGTGCCGCAATCTGTTTGTACAAGCTTCTCTAAATAATTTTACTCCAAAAGCCTCAAAATTTGAATGCTCTAAATAATAATTTGAATATTCTTTTTGCCTATTTTCAAATTGCCCACGATGTATTCATCTGCGTAAAAAAAAATCCATATTGACACCATCAAGAAATAAAATTTCAACAAATTATATTTCTAGCACTCCAAAATAATTAATACATCATAATAAAACTAAGCAGGTATTTCAGTTACATTTTTTATGTGAAAGGTCTATTACGTTCTTTAAATAATTGTTGGCTGAAGCCTGCTATTAAATTATGTTATCATTGTTGTATTTTTTTAATCTGCTGTTATTAGTTAACTGTGCTGCAATCTGTTTGAACAAGCTGCTTTAAGTAATTTTGCTCCAACAAATTGCCATGATGTCGATCTTTTGTAAATATTTCTTTTTTGTAAGTCACATTTCATTTTGCAACTTTTAATATGATGCAATCATATTAAAAGTTGTGTTTTATATATTTCACCAATTTCTGTTTTGTAATTTGTATTTTACAGCGATTTCTTCGATAAAAATTTGTTGTTTGTATGATTCTTGATTCGTACTGCAGCATCACCTAATGGCACAATACAGCGCACCGAACAGGACCATATTCACTATTGACGGTTTTGATTGCCCCAGCAGTCTTCTTCAGAACTTAATGAATTATATGATGCATTGTAGAAGCAATAAAGTAAATGATATTATATGAATTTGAATTTTTGTTGTAATTGAACTTATATTAAAAATATTCGTTTTTTTTTTCTAATTCAGAATGTCTGAAATTACTGTAAAAGTTATGCCACCATTAGTTTTCATTTCAAGACAAATATTATTTGCAGAATGGTCAAATCTCTTTATGGACTGCTACTGGTACATTCTCTGGCCATTGTTCTAGTCCAAATTTGGTCTTAACAAATGTTTTATGTATAACTGAAAATAGGCGCCTAAGTCTGACATTATTTTTTTCATTTGCTTAAATATTACTACTTAATTATTTAAAATTTTTTTACAATTTTCCCACACCTTCTAAATTTTTTTATTTATTTTTTAATATCTATATTATTTCCATAATTTCAAGAACTTTTATTATCTGTCATAGATCACTGACTTATTTCAATTCTTCACTAGTGTTTTATTTGATATTGTTGTGCTATTAAAGATACTTTGTTTTTATGTTTTTCATGACTATATAGTTTTTTTTTCTTAAACATTCATTGACTTGAGTTATGAAAAGATATAATAAACATGAGCTAATTAAATGCATTGATCCAGGTTTTGGTAAAACACTGTCAGAATCATAGTTTTGAGTAGTTATGCAGTACAGGTACTTCAATTATATAAGCACACCTGTGTTGCATAACTCTACTCACACTGATTCTGGCAGTATTTTTTTGAAAGCTGGTTCAGTGTATTTAATTAGCTTATTTTTATTGCATCTTTTCATAATAACTTGAAATCAATAAGTATTTAAGAATTACATAGTTTTATGAAAAAAGTTGTCTTTAGTAACAATTTTATCTTTTTTTAGTACAGATATATCATTGAAACTAACATTTTTTCTGTTAATTAAAGTATAATCCATTTTTGCTGAACCTTCATTTCGATATTCTATATTCACTTTGGATTTTATTACAGAAAAAAAAAGTTCCGTAAAGTACTTTTTTCTTTTCCAAGTTTATCTCCTCTCACGTTTGCCTTTTAATATGGTTATTGACTACAGTTTTATCTTTGAAATATTTTAATGTTCTTGCCTTGAAATCTGTCATAATAATTTCAAAATGGTTTGATTAATCTTATATGTGTAAGTTTCTGCTTCTTCATTAAAGTGAGACTTAATTAAGATGTAAACTTAATTTATTTCTAGTATTTTCCAATAAATTGAGTAACTAATCTTGCTACTCTTATCTCATGTAATATCAAATTCTTAACAAAAAAATAATAGGAGCAAAATCTATTCTATTCCACTGGTGCTATCTATCATAAGCTTGAATGATCAGTGGCAAAACGTATTAAATCCATATCCAGTGATACCTTATGTATCCTTGTTCCTATTGCATATGGATTTAGTAAGCAGAATCATTTGATATTTATTGATTGCACAAGCTTACAGTAAAAGGCAATAGTGTAGTAGATTAAACAGCTTACTCCTTTAAAACATTATGTAAACTGAGGATCATATAATTTTTTTTTTAATAAAATAATAATTAAACAGTCAGTTGCTTGGGGGAGTCGTGATATCCGAACACCAACATGACTAACTGAGCATAGCTGTTTCATTCATTTTCTCAAACTGAATTTTATTTTCTGTATATGAGGATTGATTCAGGAATCTTTAACTCTTGAATTAATTGTTGTTGTCTGTATGCAATTTCTGCAACATGACTTATTTATTAAAGAATCCTAGTCCATTTGTAATTGCAATATTTGCAATGTATTCAAGTTGATCGTTTATTTATTTAGTATGGATTTTTTTTTTTAGTAGATAGATAACTATTAACAAAATAACATAAAAGAATCTGCAAAATTTCCATTTAGGGGTTAAGTTCACCAGTGGCTTTGTTAAATCTTTCAATTCTTTCATTGCAGTTATAGATTGATAAGTCACTATGTGGTACATGACCTGTGCTTATCTGCATTTACATAGGTCAGTGACTATTAAATTCTGTTTATGAATCATATAAGAACAGTAACCATGGTTTGCTCTGAATCTGTTGTTATAGTGTATGGTAACATCAAATCAAACTGATTTAACTGTTATTCCTAGAAAAAGAAATTTTTTTGGAACCTTATAAGAAGTCCATATTTTATGTCATATTCTTAGGTTACAGATTTTTGGCTGAACATCCAGAAAGGTAATATTGATTTGAGATAAAATGATCATCACTAGACAGAATCAGATATTTGATCGTCTTTTGTGATCCAAATGAAATCACAATAGCTTTTATTATGATCGTAGAAAATATGCAAGGAGTATAATTTGAGCATTCTGTATGCTGTGAAAAAAGTACTATATTGGTTTTATTAGAAATATACTATTCTCAAAATTTGGTGTTTAATACGTATTTTTAAAAAAGGTAATCATTTGGTAAATTGCTTAGGAAGTCATGTGACAGTCTACCCAGGTGGCAGATTAAAAATATAACAATTCCATTTACTTAACTAAGCCAAGTTGTTTTTTACTCTTATTGAGTTGAGAACTGATCCTAGAACTTTTAATTCTTATTCCACAATTTTAATAATAATGCTTAACTACACAGATTGTTGTTCATTTATCTTTAGCTACAATTATAATTTAAGTATACGTTCTAGCGGGCTAAATGTCAATAGTAGCCTATAGAGACAAAATTAAATTGCTTGACGATTTAATCAAAAATTAGAACAATATTTATTTGCAACCGAATAAGTTAATGAATTTCTATTTGACAAACATTTTATTTGGAAGGCTCAAAGTATTCAAAGCCACTTTATCCCAATTGAATGTTCAAAACGTCGATAGAGAAATATTTTTCCTAAGCTAAGAGAGAAATAAAATAAATTTAATTATTTTTTTACCTCAAAGAATTATTTTAAGTTTTTTATTTAATTCAATACTCTTATTACATGTTACATTGCAATTCTTTTTATGTTTCTGTTTGTTATCACCATTTTTATTGAATCATCAGTATTGTAAGGATGACCTATAATCCTATTCAGGTTACTCTGCTAATGTCCACACCAGCATATTAAAACCATTTGAAAATAAGCTAGGCAATAAATGCTTAAATATATATTACGGAATACCCTATGATATACCCATGCATATATATAAACACACACAGTTTGTTTAAATTTTAGATAATATTACAATAAAGTAGTTTGCTAATTATAAAAAAAAGAAAAATATTTGTTGGAATCTTGTATATATGTATGTAAACTTAAGTCAACAATGAGATTTTACCAATGTTTTAATGTCATGACTTATGACTGTAACTCGGTAAACATAGCAATGACTCAATGTCAAATCATATGCAAATAATTGAGTGTTTAAAGAGGAATAATGAAGGAAATGAATGTGTGAAGTTTTACGGGTAATTGTACTATAAAATCTGATTATGTAATCTTAATTATGTGTACAACTAGGGGATACATGCAACAATTGATATACACTGCATTCTAGAAAAGGAATGCAAAGAAATCATGCTAGGTAATGGAAATCAATCGTGGTATAAAAGCAGACAATTCTTTTCCATTCTCTTTTGTTATTTCATCAAAGGCTGTGATAACTATGCTCTCTTAAGATAATAAGATCTAACACAAAAAAGATGGAGGATTCATTCGAAAGTCTAAGCTGAATTATATAGTTTGCACCTTGTAAAAATTAAAATGAACTTATATTCAAATCCTGAAATAGAAAGGATTATTTATTTCCAGCAGTTATGGAAGAATCGAATTGATTTATTTTGAACTGATAATTTAAAAATAAAAGTCTTTGTCACTATTCAAAAAAAAAAAGAATTATACATCGTTGACATATAAATATAAGTTACGAGATGAGAGTTTTTTATTTTATTTGCTAAATTTCAATAATCAGTTGAAAGAAATTAGTTCTTTTATATATATAAGTTATCAAATAATGCATTCTTGCTAAACAAAGTCACCATAGGATCAAAGCGCTATTCTCCCAGCCAGCGAAGCATGATGTGTACTTAACTTGCTGACATACTCGATGCCTATAGAAACATCAAACGTCACACGGAATATGTTTAAATGGATTCACGAAGGAAGCAGCTGACAGACCGGAGACATCACTTTGACCACATTCCTGGAAGAGTCAAGTGTCAAAGAAGAATTCATCAGAGTAGAATGAAGGAACGTTATGGACTCTATCCATCATAGACATTATCGCTATGCTCACTAATTTTAATCAGGATTATTAAGGAAGATATGATTTTTTTAAATTTTATGTTAGAAATTTTTTTATATTTTTTTTAAATATGCGTTTGTAAAACTTCATTCTAGTTTTCGTTTTACACTTGGAAATCTTTAATGTGTCAAGATAAGGAACTGTCCAATATGTGTAAAGTAGCATTGTATAGAAGGGGGAGAAGGTTGCTAAGTTAGCTAAAGTTATTAGTTTTTTTTATTATGTAAATAAAATCTAGGTTAGCTTCCCTCATAGTGACTTTGACATCGGACCATTACCATCATGTGATATGGGAGGTAAAGAGTTTATATATATACTTTTCCATATTAATTTGCAGACACTTTTTAAAGGACTGAATTATTTGTTTACTTACTGTTGATTAACAATTGTTATATATATAGTATACCTTACATTCTTCAGTAAAGACTTTACAATGCAATTTTAACATACGACTTATTTCCTCTTGCGTACAGTTTCAACTGTCCGGCAGTCACATTGAATATATACAATTAATACTTTTCTATATATATATATACAATATATACATACAAATGTATGTATACACACATACTCATAAAAACACAAACAACAATCTAAATAGCATTTTAAATTATGGATTTTTAATATTTAAAAAAAAAATTTTTTTATATATTTTTTTATTTTATATCTATATCCAATTTTTTACATAAACATTTATTTCTTCATGTTCTTACTATTTTAAATTTGTTCATTTATCTAGTTAATTTCTTTTATTTTAATTATTTTACCTAATATACATCAATTTATCAATAATAATAATAACAGAATATCTATATAAATCTATTTCTTCCTAATTTTTAATTAACTCTATCTCTTTAAACTTCACTACAAGTACACCATTTCTTAACTGAAAATAACTTTTAAATTTTATTACATCACCTTTACACCCTCTATGAACATCTTTTTGAAACTATATTTTATTTTAATCTCTATATATACCTATTTTATTAACAAATATATATATCTATAAAATAAATGTTTTCAAATCCAAATCCTTATTAAGAGATGGCCTAATATTTTTAATCAATATAGCTTCTTTTATCTTTCTATCTCTTTATACTTGTTATTATTTGTGTGGATGTCTAATCTTCTAATGAATGATTATTTACTATTATTAGACATGGGGACCCAAGAAGATAGAATATTAATATATATTTGAAATTGGAGAACAAAGTTGTTGTATATATATATATAAGTACATATGTTCGCATAAAACTAAGTTAGTTAGCCAGTTTTGTCTTATCTTATTTAACTTATTGTATAAATAGTAAACATTGAATTATGTAACTCTACCATGGGGTATGGAATAGTAAATACATTTGAATAAGATACACAGAGTTATATATTTTGATTACTATTGTTAAAGAATTTTAAATTTCACTTGTTATCAATAAAAGCTGATGTTTTGATATAAATGTTCATTTGGTCTCTAGTTTATCAAAAATCTTTCATACACCCATCCATTTATTTATTTGATTACACAGGCATATATATTCATACACATTTTCTCCATATTGTAACAATATATAAATATGCCATTACATTAAATTGAAATAAAATCTTTTAAGTTCGCAAATAAAAATAAATGTATTAAAAAAAAAACTAAACGCTAAAATTAAAATGTTTGTATAACGTATATATATATTCGCACAGATGCTAAACTTTAAAAATATTTTTTTTTATAAATAAAAAAAAGGATATTTGAACGTACTTTTTTTATAAAAAAATACAAGATTTAAATATAAAAATATTTTAATAAAGAAATAACGTAAGTAAAAATAAAAACAGGTATTAATTAATTCCTGTAATCTGTAAATGGAAATGATTGTTTATTAATTATCCAAAAGCTGTGTAATTAAAAAGTCAGATGAAAAATAGATAAGAGAATAAAGAGATTTTAGCTTGACCAATGGAAGCAAATAAAGGCCCGGACCATAACGAAAAAAATGGAACAATGATGTCTTTGTTCGTGGAATCCCTAGGAGGACTGTAAAAAGAAAAATATTGAGTTCCAGAGGGTTCCAACTTGATTTGGTGAGACGAACGTTGGGACGCACATATCGTTCTCTCTCACTTATTTTAAAAAGGAAAAGACTGTGATTCCAGAATGAACCAGATAAGGCTACCTCCAGAATATCCGAACGGTCTTCCATGAAAGTCTTCGGGGGAATTGCCAACAGGAACCTGGACTCTTCTACCATAAGCTATATGAACTAAACAATTTTTAAAATCATGAAAAAAAAAAAATAATAATTAAGAACTTTTGTCAGGGTTTGACAAATTTAATAAACAAACCAACTTAAATGTTAAAGTGGACTCTTATCTGATTTTTGTAAGTTTCAAATCAATTAATAATGTTTAATTTTATATATTTTGCGTTTGATAAAAATCATTGCCATTTATTATTTTATTTGTATTAATATTTATTGTTTAAATTTTAAATGAGGAAATTTAAGTTGGGTATAGACATTGCATAGATTTGTTAGTGGTTAATTATGTTGCTGTTTCATAGTCGATTGGAATATATAAATCATCAATGTCACTGCGACATCTTACGATGAATGCTATTGAGTTTTTTTGTATTCCCTATGCAATTGTCGTTATCGATGATTTTGTATTTTGATCGGTTGTGTTTATTTTGAAATATTTTTGACCATGGAATCTGTGCAGCCGATCTATACTCAACATTATAAAACAAATTGTATAAAATTCATCTGTGCGAACGTATCTAAAGGTTAAATTTAAGTCGGGCGTGAATGGCTGTATAGATTTGTAAGTTATATATATAGTTTAAGGGAGGGTAATCTTAGGTTATTTGTTTCGCAGTTAAATTGGGTCAATGGATTAGATGTATTGATGTAATTAGTAAATGTAGCAGGAGATCCGCTACTGGCAGGATTGCATATATACGCCACACACCTTCTGTTTGCCTATGGATGGGATTGTAAGTCGGCAAAAAGGACCGCAGTCCATTCCTATGGAGTTTTTTGTTTATTGTTCTGCTCGCCAACAGATGTAGCATTCCTGTTGGTTGAGAGACAATGTCTTCTCTAACTCTACTTACTGTTCAGGTGAACATTCCTGGCACTATAGTATTTTGTGCTGTTGTATTCATGCTGCATTGAATACATCGATATATCCGATGGATTGACGTTGGTTTGGCTGCGAACTTTTTGGCGTAAGGTTAAATAAGGGATAGAACATTTTTCTTTTCAAATACAATCTATATAGTCTATTCATACTCGACCCTCTAAATAAATATTAAACTCATTATTGCAAGCTATTTAAATGTAAAATTAAAAGTTAATATAAAAATCTAAAATGTTAAATTTATTCCTCAAAATGTAAAATGATTCAAAATTTATATGTGCGTAAATAAATATTTGTTTGTTATTTACTGGCAGTGGCTTTTATTTTTTGTATATATATTTAAGATGCAATTAAACAAGTTATTTATTATCTCTGCATCTCCATGAGCTAGTGACAATGGGCTAACGATCTAAATATAAAATAAAGTGGAGTCTTAACTGCGCATATCTGCCTACTTTATAAATTTTTCTAGGCTTAAATGCCTAGATGGTGCCCTGGTAGTGCAGATTGCGGTTAGATTCGATCTCCACTTCTTTTCGATCGTTACAATATGAATATAATGAATCAATAATAGGGTTAATTGATACAAGCCAATAGGAACCTATATAGAGGTTAGATAATTGTCATCCTGAATGAAATTCATCCCTGAAGAGAGTTAACAGCAAATTTTTCTCTGGGTTTGAAATCTGAGACATAATAGGATCTGAAAGAGGAGTGAGATATGAATGAACCAAACTAAATTGTATCTTAATATGATAGGTAAATTAGAGCTAGCCCTTTGAATCACATACAATCTTTGATTATATACTTCATCATGACATTCTCTGCATCCTACCAAAGACCCTAGGTCTGACTAGTAAGATATGCTCTCTTCTGTGGTGTGGGATCTGGTTTGTCACAATTCTGCAGCTTGAACATACACATGTACAGATGGCCTGTTACAATATATTAATCCAGAAGTTAAGAAACTAAGACTTCCTGATTATCTATCAATAATCTGTAGTAGAAATATATGTCCACTTTTCAAAATTATTTTCTCACTTTTCCGCCTGACTTCATAAAGTTTGATAATGCTTCATTTAATTTAGCGTCCTTCTTTCATTTCATGCAGTCTTCTTGTTTATTTAAAAGTATATAAATATTAAAATACATATGATTTATTGTTTATATTAAATTAAACAGAATTCATTTACATTTCTAAAGAACTATGAATGAATAATACTCTCTTATCAATTAATGTTTTATAAAGAATAGTCGGACCATCATTCCTTAAGCTTAGATGGTAATTAAGTAAACATGCTTTAATGTTGATGGAAATAGAATATGATATTTATATTGTAACCATATATTTTAGTATAAAATATAATAATTGATGTAACTAGTATAAAAATTTCTCTGTCTTCTTTTGGTGATTTGATTGGCTTGATTTGCACTTTGAACAGATTACTCTCTTATATTCAAAATAATTTATTAGAGAGAATGGGTAATATTTGGCCTTACTTGTTGCCTATATTATTTTAATAAATTTAAATTGCTTCTTTCCATATACTAATTCATATCAAAATGTTTAACTTTTTAAAAATTTTGACAACACATTAGATTTGGTAAAATATTATTAAAAATGATAATTAATTTTATTTGTTTAAAATGGTCTTAAAAATTATTTCCATTGATTAAAAAAAAAAAACCATTTGTTCAACTAAATCTAATTATTAAAAATAAATACAGTAATTACGTATGCGTTTCAATGTAAAAAAAAAAAAAGCGCGAATTTAAAAAAAGATCGTCTGATAGTTTGCTTTTGGAGGGAGAAAGAAAAGAAAATGGTAAAAAGGCAAATGGTGTAAATATGATAAGCTTATTTTAAAATAGTTAACAAGTAAACGGATTACCACAAAGTTTTCTATAAACGTAAAAATAACATAGTGGTATTTAATAATAAGATGAATTGCTAAATTTAAAAGTCTGTTCAAGTCGGCTAGCCAGGTGGATCAAATCGCCAGTAATAATTTTCCAATATTACATTTGAAATATGTCGGAGCTTTCCAGTTTAAAAGAATTAATTGCAAGAGTTTGGTATGTTTTAAAATATTTATTATTCTACAATTTGGAAAAATTAAATAAGTATTTTAATTACAGAAGTTTTATAAATATGAAAATTTGCTTTTTAAAAAAGAAGAAGTTTAAATTAAAGTAAAATGTTAAAGTTATTAACATAGTTTAATATCTCCGTTTATAATTTTAATAAAAAATATAGAATTGATTGATATTTAACTTTGCAATGCCAGTAATATATTTGCTAGTTAATTTGTTTACCATTTGGATAATAAAAACAGTCTTCAAATAATTAATCAAAGCTATTTTCTAATTTTATCGTCAATTTGGAATGATTAAATTAATTGCTATAATTAGTATTCCTAGATTTAAGCGTGGATAAATAAATATTAGCATGGATGTGATAAACTTGGAACGGTTTTAATAGAGAAATGTAGAAATTAATAACTTATGAAAAAACATTTTCATTTAAATTCTGCGTGTCATGTTTTGAAATTGTTTCATGTTTATGGAGCCACGTAAAATCGTTAATCTAATAGTGCTTATAATAACTAATACAAATGGATAAAATTACATGTATGGAATTCAACTATAATTGTAGCTATTACTTCGTATATTTATTGTTCGACACATCGTACATGGATTTCACGGATCATATTTGTAGTTATAAAATGCTATACAATCTAATTTGTGATACACACACCTGCTAGAATTCATGTATTGAACTATAAAATGCTATACATTTAATTTATATCACACACACACCTGTTAGATTTTATGTATTTGATGAATAATGCATTACTTTAATTTTATCGTTATAGGAACTTGCATGTGAAGTTCATAAGTTATATTTTATTAAGTTTAAATTAATAGGGGTTGAATAAAATATTTATTCAAGAGAATAGCGCTTGCGAAAAAGCTTGAAAAGTACTAAATGAATTCATGAGATGTATCAATGTTTATGAGGTATTTTGTGAGTCTTTCCAGATTTCTATTCCTATACTAATATTACTTATATTATATTACATATGTTTTATCTTAAGCAAGATAAGTTAGTACATTAGTTGTCCTGATTAGCGTAACATTTTATTATGCAAGAACCCACATTTGCTAAAATGTTAGTGTTTTCTGAATGGTCAGAATAACTGAGGAGGATGATTTTGCACTTTAATGTGAAGTAAATAGTAATGTTGTTTTATAATGTTAAAAGGCATTAATCTGTGCTGGTGGTTAATCCGCAGATTACTTAATTGCCATTTTTTGTATTTTACACTCATTCCTGTGCTGGTGGTTAATCCGCGGAATTGTGTAATTATACTTATTACTTTATGATGGTGTATAAATCCACAAAGCGTTTAGTGTTATTTAATTCCTATGTGTAGATGAATGCATCCACAGGAATATGGTTTTACTTCATAGATATAAGTTGGGCAAAGTATTTTAGTTATTCTGCTAAATCATCTTCTTCCATTTGTAAGTATAATTTATAAGTTAGATCATTAAATTGTAGCAGGACATTCTATTCAAGTTACCTCATAATAATTAACTGTTGGTTGATTATTATTTACCTGAATGTAAGTTTAAATTTTCACTTTATTTAATGATTGCATTATAGCTAAATCCTACAGATATAATATTATTTATTATATTATTATAAGTTTACGGTATAGATTTATTGAATCTGGAAATGACATTAGATATTTCATGAGTTGATGTTGAATTTAGTATAATTTCCTCAATACATTCATTATATCAAATTGAAATATAAGGTATGATTAGGTTTTTAAAAACCGTACCTATGATATGTTATTGAAGAAAGTCGATGGAATTATAATTTATTTATTTTATTTGTTTATTTATGTCTTTAATTATAACGTTAGAATTAATTACTTATTATTCATAAATTTGTAAATAAACGTTGATTTATAATTAAATTTACCGTGCCGTTGCTATTTGTCATTCGTAAAATCAGAAATCATAAACCTTGGATAGAGCATACATTGAAGTACATACTATCATATTAGTGATATTTTGAGAAAACATTTGGATGCTTTTCGTCTTTGGTAGTTTATGATGTGTAGGGTACAATAAAATCCCATTTACCTTTTCCATCATTTTAGCTTTGCGTAGTTGATTCTAGTATACAATATAAATTGATTATTAAACCTGTAAACAGATTTACCAGATAATGACATGATTGAATATATTTACTTAACGTTTTTAAATTGTCATTTGTCAGTATAATAAGAGTCTCAGTGATATAGTAAACTATAAAAAAAAGAACCCAAGTATTTATGTTTATTTATTGCAAAGCTTTACCTGGACTAGCATTTGTATTAAAAATCATATAGATGGTTTAAAATTTCATAATCTTATGTAGTTCCACAAATTATGCCATCTTGTACATGGTCGGCCATCGGGTCTCATACAATGAAAATCGCAAATTAAGGTTTGAAAGATAATAACATTACATACTTATAATTTGTTTAATGTATTTTATCATACTACTATGATAGGTCTTCGCGGTATACCCTGGCTGCGATCAAATTAAATCATAAAAAGTTTATGTTATATTATTGGTTTGGTCTGTGGTAAGTTGCTCCAGATGTGGGTTGTGGTCTTTGGTGCATAATATAGATAGCATGATATGCTTTTGGCTACAGCTCTTAATAGCTGACAATGTGCAGCGAATTGATCGGTGATTGAGGTTACAATTCTTAGCGTACTTATGTTTTGGTGATGTTATGTAGTTGGGACAACAATCGAACGGTTACAATATACTAACCTAATTTTAAATACAGTATGTTTCTGAAATTAAAACTAAATATTACAGGAGAAAGTCAGTTTTATAAATGTAAATATTAAAATAGGCATAACTTAAGGTATATATAAAATTTTCTTCTTCCTCCTTTTCTTATGTATTGATTTCTATATTTATATATCATACCATTTCCAACCTTCTTATACACTTAACAATATTATTTTTTATACCAAAACTTTATTCTTACAGTTTTGACTGTCCTGCAGTCACCATTGAAGAGTTATGGATAAATAGTACTCCCACATCAATAAATGTTTTGTAAAGAATAAGCAAACCACATATTTCTTAAGCTTAGATACTGTTTAAGTGAATATTTATTAAGGTTGATGGGAAATAGAGTGTGAGAATTACATATATGCTATGATTTTAAATATGGCATATTTCTAAAATTTATATTAAATATTATAAGAAAAAGATGGCATCTCATTTTTAACTGCCTGTAATATTAATACAAAATCAGTTTTTATAAATGTTGATACTAAAATATATATAACTTAATATATATAAATTTAATAGAAGTCAATGCTTATTCAAAGCTTTTTGGAACTGTAATTGATTTCCATTCATTTTACATATATACATTAAGCTATGCATATTTTAATATTTACATTTATAAAAACTGATTTTATATTAATATTGCAGGCAGTTAAAAATGTGATATCTCCTTTTTCCTATAATATTTAATTCTAATTTCAGAAATATATCATATTACAAATCAGATTAATATATAAATATCATATTCCATTTCCAATAGTATCAATGACTTACTTAAATACTATCTAAACTTAAAGAATAGATGGTTTCCTATTTTTTATAAGATACTTCTATGGGAGTACTTTTTATTTATAGTTCTTGAAAAGGGTAGTTGACCTCTGCTAAATTTATATATATGTATATATAATGGAGCTGGGTTAGACTATTGCTGGAAGAAATAATAATAGATGAATCCTTGAAGTTGTAAATAGGATTTTGAAAGATTATAAAAGACCTAGAAAGAGACCATTGTGCCGGTCGGATTTGTATGTTCACATAACAAGATCTAGCATCTAGGCAAAAGTACCTCGAATCCAATCGTGCGCAAGAGACACAAGTCAGGAACACTCATGAACTCTGCCCTATTTGCCTATTTCCCAGATCTATAACATTATGAGCAACCATCCCGATGACATCGATTAATTTACTTCTCACCTGCTGGCATCGATCATCGAAGACACAAAAAGACTCTAGGCTAAACTTATATGATAGATTAACTTAATAACTAGCTATGTTTTATGAGCAATGAAGGCTCGTGACCTAGCATATTAATTATGTATTGAGTGGAGATCATCTAGTCATATTTGAACTTAAGTAATAACTTAATATATTAACTTAATTAAAAGAAAGCAATGGTTCGAGTTTGATATATATATTTAAGATTTATTAATAACAAAATTATGTCGGGTTATTTTCCTGACATGAGCCTCGTACGTATTATATATATGTGTTTGATTCATATTTAACAATAACATAAGATTTGCGACTATGCCAATAATATATATGTGTGATTTAATAAACTAGCGCTATTGGAATACATTACTAGAATACTATTACACTCCCAGAGACGAAAAGAGCATTTACTTAATTTAAAACGATAATAATTTTACAAACAGGTATTATATTTGGATACATTCAATATTATTATTGATTGGAATTATAGATAATTAATGCGCGGGGTGGATAATGAATAATTATATAAACGATACTAAATCTATCGCATTAATACGTATATTAAACTAATGGAAATATGTCTGTTTAAAGAAATCATCTCATTACAGCTTATGACTGTTTCTGGGCGACTAATAAGACACTGAAAGGCGTGCGTGCATGGTGGCTGATTGGGTTGGTCCAATTATGGATCCTGGAGTATGCTTCATGAATTTTTAATAACGAAGTGGACCGATTTCCTCTGCAAACATAGGCAGGGGTGGTTTGACGAACAAAAGAGTCCAAGATTCCCTGGAGTGAAGTACAGGCGAATCATGGATGACGAAGAGTGGTCGGCAACGACTTTATTGGGCTGGTTTCCCAGATCGCTCCCCATATAAAGTATGCACATACAACCAAGTATGTCCCCAGTGTGGTTTTACAGCCCGGTTTAAGGACATTGAGAACGACGATGGGGCTCGACTGTGCGAATACCTCCATGTGAGAAAGAAGCACGAACATATATATATAAACAAAATGGCCTTTATGCATGTAACGCTTAATAATATAATATAACTCAAAAGGTTAAAGATTATCTAAACAGATTTATTGCCCATAAATTATAAAATATTCGGCGTAATGATATGGCTTCATTAAGCAAACATGGATAATTATTATACTTAAATATAAAACTAAGATCTTAAGATCCCCCTCCCCCTTTACATTATGTTAATATTATTCATTACTTCCCATACATTTAATAAATCTCAATTTTGGTTAATTAATGCCCTTGTGAAAATATATAAATTATTACAAAATAAGTGGATGGTGGTAATAGCTAAGATGGGTTTTACATATATAATATAATTTAAGAATAAAAGATAGTGCATTATTTAGGAAGGAAAATGTGAAAAACAGATGTCAATCTGTTTTTCTACAGTAAACATAAAAATATAATTAGTTTATTTATCTAAAATCACGAGCACCTGATCAAATTATAAATTATTTACCCGGTAAATGATGGGTGGGGAAACGAAAATGAATTATATGCTTGCGATTTTAGAATATTATTGGCATTTATTTTAAAATATAAATACATAAATCTTAATGAAAATTATTTGCCGCTTGGAAATAAAAGAAAAGGAAAAGCATTTTATTGGAGGCTTAATATAGATTAGTTATATAGAGTTATACGAATACATATTTTGAAGACATTTAAAATAGGTGATTAAAATATAAATATTACAGAGAAGGCAGGATTTAAGAATTGCAAGCGGTCAAAGTTCTTTTACCTTGTTTATTTAGAAGAGCGATTTCACTAGGAGTCAGTCCATCAGTATTGTTTCACTAGATCTAGGGTAGCATTATTATTTGAGAATTAGCATTTCATTTTCACTGGAAAATACATAAAGTTCATTGGTACGGGATGCAGAGCTTCATTCATGGGAACAGCATATTTAGAACGGAGGGAAAAGGCGAAATTTCTTTTACGACACATTGAGTGAGAATCAAAACTGGCATGGAATATGTATAGCAACATAGTTATTTAATGGTCTCCTCCTTTGTGGATTCAAATCCAGCAGTATATATACTTTTATTTTGAAGCTGTAACTTAGCAACTACTTCTGGACCTGAGGCGGTTTAAGCACTTAAGTTTCATTTGGAATAGTTTGACCGGATACTCTTATCTAGTAAGATGTTTGAAACAATGCAAGTTTGTTATCAGTTTCTCGAACGATTGTTTTAAAATATATCTTATGATTTTAAAACAAGCTAGCGTGGACAATTTCCACTAATGGGTTTATTTTATTATTACCAATTCGTAATCTTTTACTTTAATCTAAGGAGTCTTCCCGGTAATTGTTTTTCGAAAGACTTCTTAACAAGATTGCATCATTTCTGGCTACAAAATTATATATGAAAAAATAATAAGTTTCATATATAATACCTTATATATATATAATATAACTATTAATTTATTCGCAATCTCCTACACTGAAATATATAGATATTTATTATTTACCCCCGCATATACATGAGAATATTATTATTAAATAAAATATTTTTAAATTAAAATACATACGTGTTAATGTGATTTATGTTATAATACTAACCAAAAGAAATATATATTATTATTAGCTATGTATATACGTGCGTAAAGGCGGGTTTGAATATGGTTATATGGTAGGAGATTGGATGTGGGCTGTGAAGCAGGATCTGAGCATCAGATCATCTGCTTCACCATATATAAAATGAATGAATATGATAAAGAAATTTGATGATTGATTTTGAAGAATAGAAGCAGCGAATCAATGAATCTCAATCATAGTTAAAAATGATAATGATAAATCATAAATAAAACCATTAAGTTACTGAAAATAAATAATTTATTATTAAGAATGTGGTTTTGAATTTTGTGCATTCTTTTTTAATTTCAAAAGAACCACTAGGGGCAAATTATTTTTCTCCGCATTTCTGGTGGTGCATTGCTGAAGCATTGTGTTTTCTAATTAAATATATTCCATTCATATTTTATTACTATTTTATATATTTATTTCAGTTATTTAAAACATGGAAATAAGAGCAATAATAAAGAAAATTATTTATAATACAAATACTAAATCAAAATAAGTTGAATCAAAGCAGTATTTTCTGACTTTTTTTTAAAAAAAAATTTTTTTTAAATGTCTATTTATATAAATTAATAATATGCAAATATATTTTCTAATTAGAATAATATTTAAAATTCAAAAGTATTTAAAAAAAATATTTATATACAATAATACTTTATACAAATTATATAATTATCATACATTCTTAAAATGGTATTGGGTATAAGTCCAAATAAATTCTGCTTTGAGTTTCAATTTTACCAGATGAATAACTTTGAACTTTTAGCTTGTAAAGATTTTTAAATATTTTGTTTTGTAAAAATTCTTAGAAATACATAATACATTATTTATGTTTTTTTTTTAAATATACATTTATGTTTTTTATATTAGAAAAAATGAGTGAACTTTAAAATATGGTACTTTGGGATTATCCCTGCTGTGATGTAATTGTTTGGCCATATTTATTCTGACTTTGCAAATATATTTTCATTGCTTGTGAAGTATCACTTTAGGTTTAGCAAACATTATATTTAAGAAATGAGTTCTTGAATTTAAGTTAATTTTAGAAAAATATTATTAATATGATATAAATAAAAGATTTGAATTAAATAAACTGAACATCAAAAATTGCTTTTGTTTATTAATTTTTTAATCAAAAATATCTTTTACTTGTATTCATAATATTTTTTAAAAATTAATTTGAATTCAAAAACTCATTTTTTAGATATAAAATTTGCTAATCTTTAAAAAAATAACAAACCTAAAGTGTTAGAATAATTTACCATGTTAGAATAATTATGGCCAGGCGATTACATCATACTAAATTACCTAAAATACTTTCTATGCATCACATAATGCTTGCCGAATATTAACGTTGTATACAATGTGTCTTAATGAAAAGATGACTGGTTCTCTCTCCAAGCTGCCTGCAGCACCATCTCTGAATCAACTCACATGTTACATAGGTTAACTATTAACCGCAAACATTTTAAGACACTAGCTTGTCTGAATCATGAGTTATTACATGGTATATGACAATGAGTTTTCTACCTTTGTGAATTATCTTCAAGGTTATTGCTAGTTTGGAATTTTGACAACCATTTTAAATTTATTCTCGCAATTCATGGCTTTACTACTATACACAATATGAATCATTTCAAAATTTTCACTATCATTTTTGTCCAAATTTAAAATAACATATTTTGTTTTATAATGGTTTAAGATCCAAATCCACTGTCAGATTTCATTTGTACCTCATGATCCACACAAGCTAACATCTTTATGTTTGCACAGAATAGCTAAACTATGTTGATACATATATATATAAGTTTTTTAACTTGCTTTTTTTTTTATCATAAATGTTCTTTTGGGTTTTTTTTTATGATATAGATTGTTGGGGGTTCTTCTTATGGGGGGGGGTGAATTGAGATCATACCCCCATAGCTTTCTGGTTTTTTTTTTTGGGGTTTTGAGAATATTTTGTTAAAAAATTCCCTTGCAAACTGAATAGAAATTGTTTCATAAACGCTAGAGTTTTTATTTTGATTTTGTTTCTTTTTTTCTTTCTTTCTTTTATTATAAAAATAGATAGAAATCAATTTGAGAGAAAAGTGTAATTTTGGGAAGAGAGAGAGAATTTTTTGGTGTTTAAAAAAAAAAAACGCTTTCTGTGTTTTGGGTAGTGTTATCTACATATAAATAAAAAAATAAGCAAATTTATTTTTTTTTTTTATATATATATAACATGCATGATTCAGAGATAGTGTAGGTAGCTTGTTGAGACAATCAGTCATCTTTTCACTAGGACATTTTGGTTCCTATTTTTATCAGTAAGGCTAATGAAAGTGCATTTAGAAATTTTAATTTCCATAATCTGATTATCTTTTTTATATACCGAATTAAAAAATTTCATACAAAACTGGTAAAGAAAATCACATGACTCTAGCCTTTACAGTGCTTTCAATTATATTTATAGCAATTCGGTTTGCTCCTAATAAGCATTTATAAACTGGTATCATTTGATGTCTTTTGGTTTTAAACTAATTATGGCCAAAGGATACAGCTACCTAGAATATTTACGTACTTCTGTGATGTATCAAAATATAGTGATATCCATGTATTTGAAAATAAAAAAATAGTCAAACCAAAGAATATTACTTATGCACTTATATTTTTTAGTTATTGGCAGTCTTTTATTTATACAGACAACTATCAGTCTTTGTGTTTTGGTTTTTTAAAACTTAATTTGGTGCAATTTGCAACAACATTTTTTTGACACCATATAACTTATACCAAAGTTTGCACGGCTCTGCATAAATACACATAGTAAGATCTCAATCGGTATTTACTTTATTGTTAGCAAAAATATAGCAAACCAAAACACTGTGTATGGGTTTCTAGGTTTTAAGAGTTATTTTGTTTTATTTATGTACTCAAAAAATATTACTGTATCTGCTATAAATATTAAAAGGGTTTTTTGTTAAAGTTTTGTAAGAGGGGTTCCAAAGTCAAGGTTTATCATGCATATTATATGATAATGTTGTGTTTTGCTATTCATTGATATATGTTAACTTTTTTATGAGCTGGTGATTTCCTAATTTTATTTTTCTCACAGGCATTATTATTTTTATTATTTGATTTTATATAATGGGAGGTTTTTCAATAATCAATTGATTAGCTAATATCTTATTTCATGTCAAGTTTAGTAGAGGATGCTTTAGTGCTGTGACTCGTATATAATTTTTTTTTTTTTATAATCATAAATTTATAAAGTTAAACTAGAAATTACATAAACACAATTACAAAACTTTAAAAATTATAGCCAATCAGGCCTCAAGTTACATATTTACTTTGATGGCTTTATAATGTAAAAAAAATAACCTATCAAATTGCACTTTCAATAATAATCTCTTTCATCAACAATGAACTCCCATGAAATACAGTACTCACATTCAATATTAGTTTCAAATGACTAGTTTTATAGTGGTTGTATATTAAACCCTTTTTCTATACAGTTAAGTAACTCAAAAGACAGGAGAGTTAAATTTATTCTAACCAATCAGAACAATATTATTTCACTGTACAGTTGAAGGCATAAATATATAAGACTTGATTTATTCATGTTTTACTATTAAGTCAATCAAGGTTGTGCTGTTAATATTGAATTTTGTAGATCAGCAACCCTCTAAGACAGCTAATAAAAGTGGTTGTTTTTAAACCATATAATCTGCTGTTATTCATTGATTTTTTTTACATTGTATAACGATTGTAGTAAATATTCAATAAGCAGTTTGCTTACCTAATATTTTTAAAATTATATGATATAGTTGTATGTAATCTGTTATATAAAATGGACATATTTTGATGTTATATAAAATTAAATGTTCTGAACGAAGAAATAAGTATGGTATCATATGACCTCAGTTTATGTAATGGTTCTGCCATCTACTGTAAGCTTTAATCAGTATATGCCAGTTGATAGTGCTTGATAAACCCCTTTTCAGTGCTATCCTATTCAATATCCCCATATTAATTTCTAGCTCATGGTTTTTATCATTGAAGAGCTTTTGGATCTGGAAGCTGTGCACCTGTTTGGATCTAATGTATCTTTCTCCCAGAAGCTATCTTTTATTTCTTTGTTTTCTATCAAGCTACCAACCCAAATTGTAAAACATGTTAATGTTTTCAGTCTAAACCAATTTGTTGATATAGTCAATATGTATCTGAAATCAATTCAATATCTATATATTATGGTGAACTTAAGTTTTTTAATAACTATAAGCATTTCTATTCTTTGGCCAGGATTGATATAAAAACCATAAGCTAGATAGGATAGTACTGAATAAGAATTTATTAAGCACTACTATCTGGCATCTATTGATTGCTAAAGCTTATAATAGATGGCGTAACAATGTTAAGAGAAAAAGAATTTGCTACTATTTTGGCTGAATTGAACAGCATTCATTGTAAATGAAAGATATGTATAATGCATTAATAAAAAAATTTCCAATTGGGAGAAGTTTTAGTTTTTAATTGATTATAAAACCATTATATTTAATAATTGTGTGTATTGCTCTGTGTAGTCTGTATAGAGAAGTGACAGACCCTAAGCTCAATTTTTATGGATTGTGATTCAGCTATTTTTCTGGGGCTTAAATATATCTAATTTTTTATGAAAAAGTGCTACATATCCTATTGTTGATTATCACTACAATCTCCTTTGAAGTATTCTCCCTGGGAAGCTATTCACTCACCCTAATTGCCTAGTCTCTCCTTTAATGTGATTTTGGAACTTTTTTGGATTAGTCAGTTATCATTGTATTACCCTTGATGTCCTCAGTATCACCAAAATATCTTTATCTTTGGGGGGAACAAAAATCATTAGGGGCCTGATCAGGCGAATAGGAAGGATGTTCCAATGCAGTTATTTTCTTACTGGCTAAATACTCCCTCACAGACAGTGAGTTTCTTTTCTTACTGGCTAAATACTCCCTCACAGACAGTGAGTTTCTTTGGGATCATTTTTTCAGACATTTTTCTTATAACATGATTTGTATTTAAGATTTTCCTGTTTCTATATCAATGTTTACTTGGTCTGCTGTGCTCTTCTCATTCAGCCAACAATTTTGATGGACAATTTGACACATTTTTGCTATATTTTTGCGAGTTCTGCTCGTTACTAGTTGCCTTGACTTTTCTTTATCAATGACACCTGTCTTTAGAAATTAGTATATCTGTACACTGCTATTTTTTATTAGGAGAGATATTCCAGAGAATAGAATATATTAGACAATTAAAATTAGACATGGTGTTGAAGTTTTTCAGAAAGAAAAGTTTTCCTCAGAAATTAAATGGTAAAATATTGAATAACAGAGTAATTGACCAGTGTGTTTTATATGTGTTCATATTTATAGTTCTTAAGATGGTATTATTTTTAATATTATCGTTGATGTCATTTTGATCAAAAAGTAAATATTATCTGACAAATAATGTTATTTATTCAATGGTAGATGTTCCTTGGATACTGTAAAAATCATGTACATCATTTAATATTGATCATGAAGTCAAAATATTGGTTATTTAAATAGATTTGTGTAAAGCCTTTGATTCTCTTAATCATAATATTTTAATTAAACATTCTTATTTGTATGGTTGTTGTGTTCTCTTGGTCTTTGGTTAGTGATTTATTTAAAAAAATAAAAAAAAAGTTAATATTTATATTAGAGTAATGTGATGATAATTAGTCAGGGATTCCTATTAGGTTCAGTCCTTGGTCTTTTTGTTTTTAATTTACTTTGACAATATTTTTTCATTGAAATTACAATTAAAGATTTTTAGATTCACTGATTATATTGCTCTATCTTGTAGAGCTGCTTCTTATAGCTGTCTTAAAAAAATAACAAAGAAGGATTTAGCTTTCATTAGAAATAGCTAGCATATAAATCTGGGTAAAATAAAAACTATTGTTTTTTTCTTATAAGCATAATTCTTTTTCTCATAAGATTTAAATTTGTTTTAAATATATTTTGCATTTTAATAATATATGTACTTGTGAGAATATCCTTTTTTGTATATAATTATTGTTACTTAGGAATTTATATTGAATGAGATTGTTCTGATCAGATCATAGTATATATATTTCTTCATGTTTATATCAGTTGAATTATGTGCTTTTTCATTTAGCAAGATTTCTTCTTATATCAGTTCTTATCTTTGTATTGCCTGTTATTAAAATACTTTATCTTACAATATCTCTGTTTGGGGTAACTATTCGGGGAATATTCTTTAGGTGGTTTATGAAATTATACTTTATGTATTATCTTTGGCGAATCTTGATCTTTTCTGATCGAGATATATTCATAGAGGAAGATATATTTATTGTTGCTTCTTGACATTTTTGTAGAAAACTTTTTGTGTATCTGCTAAATGTGTTTGTATATTTATATATACACAAAATACGTATTATTAGTTCAATAATAATTATAATTGAAAACTAAACGTATTTCTAATTGTGTGTGTGTATATTTATATATACACAAAATGTGTTATAAATGATATAACAGTAAACTAAATGAATGTGTGTGGATGCCAATGGCATTACACAATATTTTATAAAAGCAATTAGCTAATTAAATAGTTTAATTAAAGGAAAAACTATAAACTAACTTATCAAGAAAGTTAGATGAATCTGAGCAAAGGATCAAGATAATGTAAACAAAGCCATTGCAACCCTGAATGTTTAGTTCCTGATCAGATTTAATGATAATAGAAACATTGCTTAAAATAGACAATTCTATGATAATTGCATTATCTGATCAGGGATTGAATATGGTAACTCAAGAGATGACCACCATGTGGACAGCAGATAGCCAATCAAGGGAGTCTACACAAAAAACAATGAGAGGATGAAACAGATTTAGAATAGAACTGAGACCAGACACTTGCTAAGTGAAGCTTTTGAAAGGCAGATGTGCCATTTCCTCGGGGGCTCCAGTCAGCTCCTTCCTTCACTCAGCCTTGCGAAAAGGTTTACCTCCGGACGTGCAAAAGTAAACCTATGAACTGTATAACAGAACAAATTGATATTATTATTTAGTATGCATTCGGGCCCTTATTGTTATTTATATAGCGTGTTATATACATGTCATATATTTATATATATTAAACAAGGTTGATTATCTCCATATAATTCTGTAAATAAATTCTTATTTAAATTTACTTGCCGAGCTGCTTCATTAATTAGTAATTATTTGTGTTATATATATATTTGCAATCCAGCAGGCAATAGAGTGCCACTGGACACAGCAGTATCCTGGAGTTTCTATTATCAATACTCATCTTTCTAATAGATTTCAATTTGTTTTACTAAGTTTTTTTTCAAGGAATCTAGTAGAAGACATTTGGGCCTGAATTATTTAATACATCAATATATGAGTGTTTAATAGATCTAAATAATATTTCTCATGTATTTTTTAAAAAGGATTTGCACCAAATTAGTCACACAATATATTTTAATATTAAACCACTAACCATCACATGATCATTATTTCTTATGCTTGCTCATAACTGTTATTAAAACAGGCAAAACTGTCCTAACAGTAGTGCCACTCAGTGCAAG
Organism: Epiperipatus broadwayi; assembly: GCA_028023455.1. Taxonomy (NCBI): domain Eukaryota; kingdom Metazoa; phylum Onychophora; class Udeonychophora; order Euonychophora; family Peripatidae; genus Epiperipatus; species Epiperipatus broadwayi. The sequence continues at coordinate 1,680,831 of JAQFVV010000208.1, forward strand.
ACAGAGTAATCAATGGATGCCACAAGCTTAAAACTAGTTTGGGGATATTGGATCAGTAGGCACTAGATGGATTTTATGCACAAGCCTTCTGGCATCCATTGATTACTCTGGCTTGGAGAGTTCTGCCTATTTTAATATTGTTATATATTTTTATTTATATTTGTTTACTTATTTTAACTATGTATTTTATTGTTTTTGCTATTGGTGCTATTGTTAATATGTATATATTTTTCTCGCCAGGTGGTTTAATCGCTAGAGGTGTAATATCAATGCTGGATTATCACAACATTGATACCTTCATCTCTCTGAGCTCCCCTCAAATGGGTCAATATGGTGGTAAGTTTAAAATGCTGTAATTTTTTTTTTTTAAATATACAAATAAGATTTTACAATTTTGATGATTTGTAGTTAGTAAGCTAATTTAACTTATTATTAGAAACAGATTACTTGAAGCGTCTTTTTCCTCAAGCTGTTAAGGGGAATCTATACAAGTAAGCTATTTTTCACTTTATTTATATATCAAATTTTTATTGAATATTTTAAGCATGAAGATATCCATGTTTATAATTTGGAGATGTATATTGAATTCTTACTAAGTGAAAATTTGCAAATAGTAACTTTGAGGTATTAACAATATTTCTTCAAATAGTGAAGAAAAAAAGTATTTATTTGTATACTGAATTTTTTTTGTGACTATTGCTAAATTAATGCTTTTTTTTTTTTTCAGGATATTTTATTCTATTACTGGCCAATATTTTTCTGTAGCTAATTATTGGAATGGTAAGTACACTATAATTACTGTGGTCCCTCTGTATCCATTGACTCACCATTCAGAGTTTCAGTAACCACAGTCAAAAAAACATTAAATAAAAAAAAATTAAAATATATAAATTTGAATTCTTAAATTTTGGATACACACCTGTTGTCATGAATTATATCAAGCCATTTTCTTATTATGTGGTTACTCTTGTTTTTATAATTGCATTGTATCTTTTTGTTAATTATTTTAATTAAAATCTGCAAATTATATTGTATCTCTCTATATATTAAGCATATATGATATGTATGCTTTGCTGTAATCCATGCTTTCATCTATCTGCAAAACGACTTTGAATCAAATGTTAGTGGATATGGAAGATCTATAATACTTTTAAATTTTGAAAAAAATTTTAAAAAAAAATTTTTTTTTTTTTTAGATCCTCATCAGCACAAACTTTATTTAGGATACTGCAAGGTTTTACCAATGATTAATAATGAAATATTGACTGAAACATCTGAAAGTAAGTTGAAAAACTATTTCCCACTATGTTTGGATATGGGCATTGTTTAAATTTTTTTTTTTTGAGTTTTTAAATTATTAAATCTTCTAATTTATTTTAGGAATTCGCACAAATTTTATGAAACTGAAAAAGTTAATTTTAATTGGAGGACCTGATGATGGTGTAATCACACCGTGGCAATCAAGTTTCTTTGGTTTTTATGATGAAAACGAAGCTGTGGTAGATATGAAAAAACAAATGGTAAGACTTCTTTTAGTATAGAGCAAGAATTTCCAAATCATAACCCATGAACATTTTTTAAGAATTCAGGGATTTTTAAAATCAAAATTTAAATTTTGTGGCACAAAATCATCATATTCATGAGCTTAAATTTATTAATTATTCTGTTTTGTGATATCAATAAACAATGAGAATCGTTTTTTTTGAACTCTCTTAAAATTGCTATTTTTTTTTTTTTGAACAGCAGATTATTCGCTTGCTGTATGAGTCCGATGTGTAATATACTATAACATTTTTCTAGGCCTCTACACGCTAATATAAACTGCGTGCGAGTTGATCAAGTTATGTCGAAAAGAAGAAAGTTGTATTTCTATTTCTAAAAACATAACTATATTTCTTGATCAAACTCGGCCTATTAATTGTTGAGAATTATACTATTGACGAAATCAGCTTTTAATTTATTTAATATGGGCGCCAGGACCTTTTATTCTAAAGAATCCGCTGAAATAGTCAAATAACGTCTCACGAATAAGAAAAAGAAAAATACTTTTAAACTAATCGGTATTACATCATACCATAACGAGAATTATTTTTTTAGATTATTATTCCTGGGCTTATTGAAACATATTGGCAAAGGTAAATTACATTTTAAATGTTATTAAACTAATAATAAATTTAATAATAAAAAATAATAACTATTATTAATAACGCACAAATGAAAATTGATATTAGAAATATTTTTTATTATAACAGATTAAAAATCTGTTTAAGTTAAAATGAGAATTCCTAATCAAGTAAATTAGAGAGAACACATATTAATTCAAACATGATGCAATCAATAAAATAAAATAATTAATTAAAAAGTTCTGGTATAAACAAAAGTCTCTTGTACAGAAAAAATGAAACTCTCTATCGGGATTATTTTAAGACTCGTTTGCAAACGCTTAATTTTGTCATAATCAGGAATAAGTAGTCTTACCGGTAAGTTTTAGTGAATTCACGATGGTTGTAGATAACTGTGCATAGTTTTTCGGGGTTAAAATGAGCTCACGGCCATTGATTATAAATTGATCTTGGTGCTGGTTCCATAGGCTAGTCGCGTAAGCTTCTCTGGTGTCCATCGGTAAAGTTGTCAACTAAAGCTCCGGTCTACTCTCATATGAAGAACTTTTTCATCGTAGAGTGGTCTGGATTCTTTAATCCAAAACCAACCAAAAGAATATCAGGCAAATCAAGACGTTCCTCCAACCGAACCCCTCCTTTTTATACTAGAGGTCCAGTTTTCAGACTTCTGCACATGCTATTATCATGGCGTTTTGTGTTTATAATCTTATACAGTCTTTCATTTTTCAATTACTAAATTCTCATTTTTTTATCAAGTTTTTCGGCCATGTTTAATTAGCTAAACTTTTTCTTTTAGCTTATCTTTTTTTTACTTTTGGAATTCTTTTGTTCTCTCCAATTCTACTTTTATTTCTAATTACATTAAAAAAATACGAAAGAATAATTTAACTTTCATTGTACATTATTTTTTTTTTTTAAAAAAAAATTAGTCAAAAAAAAAATCTAAATTTACTTTTATTTTTTAGCTTTTACCAAATGCCAATATATTTGCAACATATATAAATAAACGTTACAATACTAAACATTTCAATTTTCATAGTTTGGGCCACAAATATTTGTGTCCATTTTATTAAAAAAAAGGATTTTTTTTAAAACTAAAGAAAAAAGAATAATACAAAAAACACTAATCTTAATTCACTTTTTATAGTTTATATCCAGTAATTAATTTTTTTTTTTTTATTAATAAAGAATGTTATAATATTGATAATTCAAGAAAGAAATTTAAAATTTGGCTGATGAGAAAAAAAATAAACAGATTTTATGAGGATTTGGTATGATGTAAAATCTATCCATTCCATCCATTATTCTTGATAAAATCTTTCTCTTAAGACATTCAGTGACTTCTGATCTAGAGTTTAAAACTAGAAAATGAAGATAATTAATCATCTTTGGTGTATTGAAATACTCCACTAACTTTCTAAAGTTTGTAAAGTACAGTGAAGCCACAAATTACATTATATTTTGTTCCAAGCCTCTCTTGCATTCAGACATATGTAACATATATTAGCTCACTTTTTATTGATAAACATTAGTGAGAATAGAAAATGTATTATTTATTGAACTGCAAATGTACATTATTTTTCAACATGCACATATACATATATAACATGCTTTTTTTTATTTATATTATGCATTCATAAACAAAATTTTAAATAATAATAATAATAATATAGTATAATAGAAACATATTAACAACACTAACATGATCTTAATTAAATTGATATTTATGTATATTTGCGATCCCGTTATTTAAGCAGAGGAGTTAATATGGTTAATATTTTTACCTATTAGCCATACCAATGATCAGACCGGGATGGTATAAAATATACGACCTGCGGCCACATTTCTAGACCATTGCATTCATTCTATAACTGCAAGAAGCAAACACTTCTTCTGTGGATATTTTTTATTTCTATTGGGATGATTCCCAGACACCATCTGATCAAAAAAGACTAGAATATCAACAAAAGAAGGGTTTTAAAAACTTCCAGTACTTTATTTACCTGACTAGCACAAAGAGCAAGAAATTGATTTCAATTAGACTATCAGACCAAATATATTTACAATACGCATATATAATTATATGATAATTAAATGTTATATCTTTAAGGTATGGAGAAAGAGAACCAAGCCAAAATTAACAAATTAAAAATAACACCAAAAAAAACTTTTAACACAGTCAAAATTAAAAGTAAATTAAATCATGTTAATTATAGAATTCTTTGCTTGGGATTAGTCAATTTCTAAATAGGGGTAAAAAAAAAAACCTCAATTATTTTTTAGTTTATTAAGTTTGAAAAAGAATAAAAGTTTGTCTAGGCTTTGAATTTATCGTTATCGTTACATTTACCTAGGTTTTTGATTTAGCTTTGCTTCTGGAGTGAACTTCTGTCTTTTTAAACATGATGGAGTTCATTAATGGGCAGTCCTAGATTTTTTGGCAATTGGTCATTCCTCTTTTCCAGGGTAGCATATATCTTGTGTCTTGTTCAGCAGTAATTTTCTATAATTAAGGGTATGTATTTCAGCAGTGGCAGTCAATGATATTTACTATATGCCAGGTGGTCAAATGTAGAAGAAACTGGGTGGTGAACATCGAACAAACACCCCTCTGTGGTTTAGCAGTACATGTAAGGTTAAAATGTCTATGTATAGAGCTATACATTTTCAATTGATGCATTGGAAACTTTGAATGGCACGTGGTCAATAGAGTGTGTACAGCAAATGACTAAACTGACAGCAAACTGGATGGTGGACTCTTAACCCTTTCAACGATTATTATTTAATTGTTCGAATGAGTTAAAAATCAAAACTTTTAATTGGCCAACTCACAACTTTAACAAAATCTATTGTTAAAATAGATCACTTTTAATAATATAAATACGTTAGTTTCATTTGTAAAAAGTGTATTACTAAATTGTCAGATTACGAAAGTAAACGAAAGTCTTTTCAAAAATAAAATTTGATTTATAATTTAAAAAATATTCAATTGCGGTGAAATAAAAGTAACCGCTATTCAATCAACCAAAAAAGATTGCGTCAGCAATCTTTTTTTTTTTTTCACTTTAACGTTATGATAAATATGTAGCAATAAATAAATAATTCTTGCTAATATCTTAACTATTTTTCTAAAATAATTTGATTTTTAGTATTATTTTATCAATAATAATTTGTAATTCAATTCAAATATTGTTTAAAATGTTGTAAACATTCGTTTATCATTTTCGTAATAAAAATCAAAACGAACGTAACTTTTTACTTTTTGGCAGCCATTTCCCTTTTTGACAGAAGTTGTACAGCCAATAAGATTCAAGAAAAGGTGGTGAGGAGGTGGTGCTTTGGTTTTATTTGACATATATGGTCATTTTTATTGATTTTTTTACTTGTAAAATAATTCTGAAGAGGGCACCATCTTACAGAACTTTTGATTTTCTTTCGAATGACATATAATATGTATACATGGGATAAAAAGTAGCCGATTTAGAGTGGCGACAAATCTTCTCATTTTTTGACGAGTCAAGCAGTCAAAAGATTAATGGAAAACATAACAGAAGCATAGATTCTTCTCAGCAAAATTCATCAGAATAAAGAACAATAGAAAATATATATCTTTTATACATTTGCCACCAATTGTTTGAGACTATCCACATTATTAATTAGTTTTCAGATTTTTTTGATTAATTAGTTAATCTTCACTTTTCTTAATTGCACATTATTTAAACTTATTATCTAATCAGTTGGAAATACTAATTTCTAATAAACATAATTCCTTCTGATCAGGTAATTTGCAAAATATTTAATATTTAATTTGATCTCTAATTAAATAGTTTTGATAATTAAGTTATAATTTATTTTCTTTGTTTTCAAAATTCATTGGAATTTCCTTTTTTACTTAAAAGAGCATAAAAATTTTCTTTTAAAATATTAAATCTAAAAAATTTCTACATTTTTAATAGGCTCTAATCAGACTATGGATTTATTTAAAGAGAAAAATATAATTTATCTAGTAAACTAATGGTCTCTTTTTTATTTTATTTTTTATTTAAAATTAAAAAAAAAAAGGATATCATTTTTTCCCCTGAATGTTATTTTTAATCATTTTATGCAACACATATATATATATGTATGTGTCACAATAGTTTTTAATAATTAAGTGAGGGGGCATAACTTATATATATATTACGGAGACTGTGTTTACTCATGCATTGACTGAAGCAAAAAAGGAAAAAAAAACTATCATATTTTTATTTTTAAAATAAGGTAAATAGCAAAATATGTAACTTTTCTTGTTTTTAAATATGCTCTGAGCAATATTCATTTTTTAATCACTTTTCTCTTATAGAAACATAATAGGTTAGTAAATGTTAACTTTAAGTGTGTTCTAAAATTTTGTAAAACTTTTAGCAATTACTTTTAGAAAATATTTTATTACGCATCAAATTTGAAAAAAATAATAAAGGAAGAATAAAATATATGCACTTTCAACATAAACTGAAGAAATTTTATCAATGTATATAACTGTTTGTGGTGCTCCAAGACAGAAAAATAGTTACTTGTGTATTTTAAAATTTATTTACAATTTTTTTTTATATGCATAATTGCATATGGCACTCAGAGAAGGAAAAATGGCTGCTGGATATTGTAAAATTTGCAAATTTTAAAGGTTTTTTTAATTATTTATTTACATTTATCTTTGAATAGCATATAATTGAAGTCATGTAGTTAGATACATCTTAGTTCACAGCTCCACTTTATTATTTTTATGTTAATGTTGTGAAATAAAATATGAGAGTTTATGTTTTTGTATGATAATAGATTTAGTCTTTAATTTTTGCACAGTAGCTTATTAAAATAATTAATCCTTCTTTCTTTTTAATCTTTTAAACTAAAATACTATTTTTTTTTTTTTAGATTTATGCAAATGATCTTTTCGGATTAAAGTCTCTTGACAAAAGAGAAGCTATCAAAATGTACAGCTTTGACAGTGTAGCACATACAAGTTGGCATGGCAACTACACTGTCTTTGAACAAGCTATACTCCCTTGGCTTTCGTAATCTCTTCTATGTTGCTAAGCAACATTTTTGTATAATAATTTATTTTATGCTTTTTACAAGCTTTTCGTTTTTTTAAATTTTTGTACATAATATGAAGTTTTTATTTGTAGATATTTTAATGCTTTATACTGTTGAATATTATGGGTTTTTTTTTTTTTTGAAAAAACAAACAAACTTTTTTAATTCTTCTAAAAAAGTTTTAAGATTGTGTGCGTATTTTATGCAAATAAATATTTTATTTCCTTATTTTTGTTTTTTTCGTTCTTTAAATTGTTTTCAAAGTAATCATTATTATATATGTTTATTTTTTTGGGCTTATAATTTATTTCTAAAAATGAATCGGTTTTAAAAATTAGGACCGCTGATTATAAAATGTGGTTTTAGTATAGGAGAGAATAAGGTGTGTTAATGTTTCTTTTTTTTTTTTACTTGTTCTTTATATTGTTCAATTATAAATGATTGATGTGGGGAAATGGGTTCATTTTAATAATCATTAATGAAAAAGGTCGAAACTTATTAAGACAAAAAGCTAATGACTTCCATTATTTATTTATATTATCCAGATTTCTGTTAACCAAAGAAGGATTGTGTTGAAACTAATAGTTCATATGGCACAAACTGAGTATCAAGTGGTACCTCTTGACCATTTTCTGAGATAATTTGGTGCCACTTTTCATTCTCTTAGTATAAATTACTTAACATCTCAATTTTAGAATTACATTCTAAATTATAATGAGCTCTGCATTATTCAGGTGTATATACCACTTTCCATTCTAATCATATAACTTAATTATTTTAAAAATCTTAATTAATGAAAAATATAAATAAACAATACAATTTTAGCCTTTTTGTTAAATTTTTGTGTTGAAGAAATTTAAAAAAAAAAAAAAAAAATTTAAAAAGTAAAACAATTTTCCTCATTTACATAAAAACAAAATTTATTCTTTTACAAATTGCAAAATACATATTTTGTTAATGGTTCAGTGTTTTTATCGAGAATTTTTTAAAAAATAGGTAAATGCCATTCATTTTTTACAATTTTTTCAAACTAGTTAACAAAACACTAGCTGCAATTTTAAAATTTTGAACTTTTTTTTAAACCTTCTATACATATTTTTTTTTTTACTTAATATCTAAATATAATGATTTATGATAGATTTATTTTTCTATCTTTTCCAGAATTAATTTGTAAGACTCCTCAACATCTCCAAAACTTTTTGATTATTTGAGGAAATTTTTGGCAGGCATTTGAAAAAGAGATCCCTTTTTGAGTTAGTACTAATTGATCATATCTTTCTAGTGTTATGGGAAAGTCTGACTAATCTACTTAATAACCAATCCCTTTCCTACATTTTCTGTTTCAGAAATAGAATGATCCATGCAATTGGTGACTAAGATTAGTGCATTCTGTGGAATAGATGAAGAACTTAACAGGATCACTGGTAAATTTATTTCCAATTTGGAATCATTACAAATTGCTTTATAATGTTTCAATAATTAGTTAAATTTGGATTTTATTATCGTCTTCCTTCTATTTTGCCATTACTATTGATATTACAATTATTTCTAATTACTTGGAGTATGCAAACTTTATGTGATGCAAACTCTTCAAAAACTGAATGGAAGACAGCATTTATAGCTAAGGAGCAATCAAGATTTAGGATTCACAGAGGCAAAATTCTCCATACAGTAGCACCACTCAGTGCAAGCCAGAGTAATCAATGGATGCAGGAGGATTTTTGCATAAAATCCTTATCTAGTACCTACTCATAGGGATTTTATGCAAAAATCTTCCTGCATCCATTGATTACTCTGGCTTGCACTGAGTGATGCTACTGTATGGAGAGTTGCCTCTGTGAAGAACAGCTTGTGTAAGCATAAAGAATGGTGATCATGTGATGTTTGATGGTTTAAGATTTAGGATTGATATAGTGGCTCTTAGTGAAACTCATATTCCAGAGGGAGGAAGTTTAATAGAATAAGTAGATTGGCTACAACATTTCTGAAAATGGCAGATCAACCAGTGTAAGGAGATTGGATGGTGTTGAAGTAGCTATAAGATTTAATTAACTATCTTTTTTTTTTTTAATTCCTCTATATATCCTTGAAAAATTAATGTCAACGTATTCATGCATATGTTTGTAGTTTTACTGTCTCAATGCTATTAAAAAATCAATTTTTTCTTATTGGTAACTTTAATACACATGTTGGTACAAAGAGTAGACTAACCAAATGTTTTAAACTCACATATCTATTGTTATTGAATTTGCATAGCATAAGATTGATTATCACAAATACTTTAGATAGAAAAATCACTAAAAAGGAACATGGATGTTCAAAACAGTAGCTCATAATAGATTACTTTATGATTAGGAATCGGAACGCAAAAAAGGTCCATATTACACAAGCAGTTAGAAGTCACAGATTGTTAAAAATATCATACATTATTGTGTTCCATGTTAAAGTGATAATTGTATTAAAGAATAGATCTTATTCCAGTACTATTTTCATGAATCCTGATATTAGTTTTTTGGAGGCATCTAGTATTTATGTTAAATTTCAACCACTATTAAACACTAAAATTGCTAATTTGGACTTTCAGAATTATCATGTTACTGAAGCATGGATTTTTTTAAAAAAATATATTCTTGGTCTCTGACAATTGTTCTATTGTTAGGGACTTAATTAAAAAGAATTAGGCAGGCAGAATAATGAGTTAAATATGAAGCTTTATAATAAATATAGAGATTTAAAAGGGCAAGTTTTGTGACTAATAAGGTGTAAAATTATTGGTGAATTTAAATTGCAAAAGATATGTATTTACCGATCATGGTTACTTTAGATCTTTTTAATGCTAGAAAGTAACATGGATCTAAGAAACAAACAGTATCACAATTTTATTATATCCATTGACGTTCTCTCACATGATCATTGTAAACAAATGGAATATTTTGATCATCTCTTAATAATGATATAAGAATTGAGGTGATGATTTTTAATGATATATCCATTTTATCTAATCATTTAGATTTGAACAAAGATATCTGATTTATTGAAATTAAAACAGTTCTTTGTAATTTTAAAAATGGAAAAGCTACAAGTGCAGATGAGATATCTAAAAAGGTTTTAAAATATGGTGATGAAAACTTCAAAAATATTGATATTTTTTAGGATTATATGAAGCCATGAAATTGTGGCACCTGATCTTAAGAATGTTTTTCTATTGTTCTAATTTATAAAAATAAAGAGAATAGATAAGACTGCAGTAATTATTATGGATTATCATTATTATCCACTACAAAATGGTACTCTTTAAGAATTTTGTTGAATAAGGTATTTCTGGCCAAATGTTACCAGAGACTCGATGTGGTTTTAGAAAATCAAGAAACACTATAGTCTCGAAAAGAAGGAATGATTTATATATTGCTTTTGTTGATTTGATCAAACTACTTGATTCAATTATTTAAATAGGTCTAGGGCACTGTTTAAAATTAGTTGGTTGTTTATCAAAGTGATGGAATGAGAAAAAGTGTTAGTTGTAATGATGGAAAATATGAGGTATTTGAAATAAAAACTAATGGCTATGATACTAATGTTTGGAACTGTTTATAGATCTCTTAATGTCTCAGAAATCCGAATGAGATGTAGTTTTAATGGTGAAATTTGTAATTTGAATGTATTAAAAAGAAAAAAAATTTTTTTTTGATTTCTGGATCTATAATATGGTGATGATTGTGTAATTGTTGCCATTTTAAAAAGGGATCAACTGAATGTAAGTAATGTTTATAACATGTCATTTAAAAATTGGTTTATGAATTAATGTTTTAAAAAACTCAAGCCCTTTATCAGCCAGTGATAGAAAAAAATATTTTTAGCAACTTTAGTGTATGGGTTAATCATGTGAACCAATTTAAGTATCATAGTGGCTTTATAAGTAGAAAGATGGCGTAAGATGTTAAGATATAGCATAGACTCTAATGGGTTATTTTAAAAGAAAGACTATTTTATCACAGTGAAATAGGTTGCGGCAATTAAAGTAGTTGTGTATATAATTGTGATTTTATAGTATGGAAGTGAGACTTGGACATGCTATTAGTGTAACATAAAAACTTTAAGGATTCTTTATAAAATATTAAAACTATGATGACAAGATTATAAGAGTTATCAATATGTTCTACAGCTTTCCGAACAGTGATATTATAGGATACCACTGCTAAGCATAATTTATTGAACTGGACAGGTATAAAATGAACAATAGAATGCTTAAACAAAGCAAAACTCTCCATACAGTATTGGAGAGTTTTGCTTTGTTTATAAACAATTATGTGCTAGTATAAGATAGTGATCATGTGAATAGAATGCTTTCTAAAAAAATATCTTATCATAAACTTGAGCATGCTTTCATGGAAATCACAAGTTTCATTTACATTATAAAGATTACCTTAAAGACATTCTAAGGAAGTGTAATATTGATATTTTAATTGGTAAGATATGACTGAAATAAGATATAATAGAGGGCTACATTTAGACATATTGAAGTCTTCCTGAATGAAAAGTTTGCTGCAGGGGAAGTTAACGGGGCAGCTTCATAAAATATCAAATAGAGAACAATGAATTAGCATATTCTATGTCAAAGACATTTATATTTTCACATGAGCACCATTTTCTATGCTTATACAAGCTGTTAAAACAGTAGCAAATTTTCCATATAGTAGTTGCCATCCAGTGCAAGCCTTAATAATGAATTGACGCAATTAAGATCTGTATATTAGATAGGGATTTTATATACAAACCTTCTTGCATCCATTGATTACCAGGCTTTCAACTACTGCAAGGAGAGTGCTACTGACATTTATATTTTACAGTTTAATTTATATAGTCATCACCAAGCCAACTTTTTTTATTAAAGTGATGACTTTATTATTGTAACAAATGTTTATAAGAGGGATACATTGTTATAAAAGTAGTTCTAAAGGTTGTCCTATAATGTCTAAAAATAGTCTTGGCATCTTTCCTATATTGTGATTGTGTTTTCCTAAAAGTTCAACCTTGAAATCACTGCCCATTCAGCTTTTCTTTTGCTCATTATTCCAGTTCTAAACCTGCCACACTATTTGAACATCAGTTAAGGTGTTGTTTAGCATGTTTTGTTCCAAGCTAGTCGTTTTCAAATAAGTTTCATCTATGTTGCTCTAGTTATTATTAATGCTAGCATTTACATAGTTACTGTCAGTATTTGTTGGTGGCAACTCGCCCTTTTTCATATTTTATTTATTTAGATTGGTCATTTCCCACGTGAGCCTGAAGGTCATCTGGGGTGCATGAAGCTGGCCACAAATTCTTGTCTTGTTTAATTTCTTCCTATAAGATTGGGTTAGAGTTATGCTGTTGGGGTTGTACACTGCTTCACATCTTGTAAACCACAGGTTGAATGCAAGGAAGGTTGAGCTTCTCACAGTTGTGAAATCTCCATTATTGATGGTATGTCTGATTAGGATAGTTAGTGGTTGCTTGATTTGGTATATTGCTTGGATTGTGTTTCGGAAATCATAAGGGAACTGCATTATTCTAAAATATGGGTTATGGTATCCTCTTTTCTCTTGCATAGTTGGCAAATAGGATCTATGTTTTTAAAGCCTCTGCGGTATATCAGAAACCAATTAGTAGGTAAAGCTTCCAAGTTTGTTTTGACTAGGAAATTGTAAAATTTAGGTTTGAGGAAACATCTTTTGAACTTCTTTAGTATTCCGTGATTGGTGATGTTCCACAATGTGAGTTCTGATTCAGGTAATTTGTTAGTAAAGTGATAGGCTTCCCAGTAGGTTATTTTTGTTGTGTTATTCTGAGGAAGTTTGAGTGTGTCTTTTATTATTTCTGCCTTTAGTTTTGTTATCCATTCTATTGTCAACGGTGCCGGTGTGTCCGTGGGACTTATTGTGTGGGTTAATTTGAGGAATGACTCTACTTAATTTATATATTAGGTTATATATTCGCTGATACCACCAAATCGACTTCTAGAGCATTATTTTCTGATTTTCCATCTTTTTGGAGTTGGAATTAGGCCATGTTCATTTGTGAGTTGTTTGAAAAAATAAATGAAATCCATATGCTACTTAAATAAATGTTTTGTTAGTAACAATAACAACAAAAGCCAGTTCTGAAAGATTCATTTTGATGGAGATTTTTTAAAATTTTTATTAAGTAACATACACTTCATTAAATAATATATTATGCTAAAGGATTTGATATTGAGATAAATTAAATGTTTCTTTTGATAGGAATTGAAATCTTTTTTTATGTGAAGTTGTGTTTTGAGTTCAGCAGTTTTATGTTAAGAAGTTTTTTGTTAATGTGGTTTAGGCTTCATCCTATATTTAGGTAGCTATTTTTATCATTTAAATTTATTTAAACTTTGCTAATAAAATATACACATTTACATAAATATGATTATTTAAATAAAACAACTTTAACGTATAGTAGCAATAAAAAATGAATTTCACAAAAAGTAATGTTTTTTAAAACTCAAAGTTGTTAATAATTAATGTAATGTATTTTATGTAAATAATTTTTCCAAAAGCTTTGATTTTTAATTTTTAAGTAATTGTAAAGAATAATTTTTGTTATGAAAATTTTTTAAATGAATGAATTTCTGTGCCTGTGAAATAGCTTTAAACAGCATTAAGTTTTAATATTAATATTACTTTTACTATATTACACTTAGATTTATTTATAAGCCCAGTGTCTATAAAAGTTTATTGCATTGTATTACATTCAAATTGTTATAAACTTTTCTATAGGCCCTTTTTATTAAATACACCTATATATTTGGGAAACAGGATTGATAGAAATGGATACATGATACCATTCAGTTGTGTGTATAAGAAAAGATATATTAATCTTTGATTAAATTTAATGTTGTATATCTAGGCTAAAAATCATATGATCATCTCTAGCCTAATAAATGATTACGAATAATCATTAACATATTTATCTAACAAGAATATTGTCAAATGTTTGAGTGCAAGAAATTTGGCATTTGCATTTAGTTTGCATAAGTTTCTTGTATTACTTTTACCATTTCTTAACTAGCCAATGCCTCTTAATGTCACTGAAATCCATTTAATCAAAGTATATGTAAATCACAGAAAATGTCTGTTATAGATTAATTATTGTAATAATAAAGCAATAATATATTAACTGCTTCAATAAATTTTATGGTACTGTTCTATTAGCCATATATTTCTGTGTTTTGCATAGCAGCAATGCCATCAAGCGGCTGACACTAGCTAATAAACAGTACCAAATTTTATAAATAACTTATAAAACACTGTACTTTCAGTTATTTTCATAACTATCTTCAATTGAAAATTTTTAAAATTTAGTTTAAAAGATTTTCATTTGAAGATAATTTTAAAAAAAACTGTATTTCTGTATTCTCTAGTAGTTATTTATAAAATTTATTCTCACCATTAATACTTTATAAATATATATAAAATAGAAAATTATGTAACAACCAGATGTATCTAGCCTATGAAAAAGACTATTTTTTTTTAATTGATTGCTTTAACAAATTTTTTTTAAGATTTAATGTAAATTAAACAAAAGATTTTAATATTATATAAATAAAAGTAAGACATGTACTTAGCCTGAAAGGCTATTGTTTTTATAAAGCTAAATTAATAAAGCTGAGTTTAAATTTAAATTTTTAAGTATACTTGTTATATTTGATATGTGAATTGGACAGCATTATGGACAACTAAAAGAATTTGTGGATTCTTTAATATAAAGGATGGAATTATTTCTTTTGCATAAAGTGCCCATGATATAAATTACAGTGTGTTAGGTATAGTTATTTATTTATAAAAACAAATTTAAAGTTTTTTTAATTTATTTTTCAATTGTGAATTTGACAGCATTATGGCCAAACATAATTTTTTTTTTAATTGGTTGTGAATTTGATACGTGACAGCCTTACAAAATATTTACAATTTGATTTGTGATGACCTTATAGACAAACATTCATACATTCATATGGATTTTATGTATATAGACAAAATTCTTGTTATAAATTATATTCAAATTCTTTCATGACCATAGTTTCATTTATTAACAAATACACTTTTTCAAATATACACACACACACATATATAACAAAATTTTCCATCCCATAAATCATTTCAATAACCATCCATCTTTAATATCAAAAAGTCTTCATGAGAATGATGGCAGATTTATCATCAGTTTTTTGAACTCTTCTTGAATCTGAGGCTATCAATTTCATGAAAACTTTCTTTAATATTAAAGGTGGGTGGTTTTGAAGTATATATGATGTCTTCTAATGACCTACTAAAATATAAACCATACAATTTATTTTTATTTTACTAATCTCTAAATCATACCCTTTTATTTTTTTGTTCCATCTTTTTTTATTATTTTGTGAACTTCTTGATCTTTTCAAGTTTTTTTTTTTTTGTATATTTTTCAATTTTGCATCTTTTTAAAATAATTATCCTTGTTTCTAATTAATTTTATTATTTTACTATTCACCACAAAGAAATACTTTATATGCAATCCCTTTTTGATTTCTTTTTATTGTACTAAGAATAATTTATAAAATATACTTTTTTTGGTAGTTATAATTTACATATTTATTATTTCCATATCTAATATTAATTGTGAAAAATTTAAACTTTATTTAAACTTCTCGTGCATTCAACTGCTAGGAATACCACACAGACTAGCTTGTAGCACAAGGTTCCGGTGATATAATTCTGCCATCTTCAGATATTGCAGGTGAACAGTGACAATACTAGGATGGGAATCAAACCAGGGTTCTTTATATTTGTAAATTTTTAAAGTGACATTCCAACTAGCTAGGTCTTTGGCTAAATAGCATAGCTGTTTGGAACATCAACTTAAACTTAATATTCATAAATCTAAAGCCCCAAGTTTAATTCCCATGCTAGCACTATCATTGGGCAGGCCAAAAACACCTGAAGAAGAGAGGAGAAAAATGTCATTCAAAATATTTCATTATATAATAACCTTTGTTCTATTGCTGACCCTTTAAATGTATTTGAAAACTTTAAATGTATTTTTTTGAAAAACATTTAACAATTAATGTTAGATGATGGAAATAGTTCATCATATAATTACAACTAAAATTCTATCATCACAAACTTTCAGATAAATATTTACTTGATAGTTTATTTTTCATCAAATTTTTTTTCTTGTCATTTTTTGATCCCAGATCCATAATTTGTGTGTGTAAAAGATTGTGTAACTAGTATTAAAATTATTTTTAATTAATGAAAATATATGCTCATTTAATATTTACTCTATATACTGGTTTACATAAAAGCGTTAATTAACATTAGCAAATAAATTACGATGGAGTACCATATTTAAAATAATATATATACAGTATATAGAATTCTAAGAGAAGGCAATTGATTCTTTAACTTAATACAGTATTATATAAACAAAAGTAGATCTCTACTCTAACACTATTTATTGAAAAATTGAGTAATAAACTGAAATACACTTTTTTTTTGTAATCACAGATTTCTAAGCTTGCAATAGGTGGCGCTAAAATCAAGAACTATTTTTAATTATACAATAACTTAAAAATCAAAAGTCTTATTTTGCACATAAATAAGAAAGGAATCTTTTATTTGAAATTATAGCCACATATAAATCATTAAACAAATATAATCTTTTAATAAATATGCGAGTGCATATATTTCCAATTTTTTTTTCTTTTTGACAGTGCCTATCTCATTTCAACTTTACCATATCACTCTCCTTAAGCATAGAAAGTCTCACTACCTTCTCTCGCTACACATGCATTTTGGAATCTCATTATTTTTCAAGTGAGTTAAGCATAAACACCAGGAATAATTTAACTTCATATATATATTGTAATGGTCAGATTAACATGTTTCAACTATTTACATTTTTTCTCTATTTATATTGGTGTTATCTGGCTTTAAGCATCAGGGAATAAACTAATACATATATATATATATTTAAAACAATATTTTATTTTACCAAAGAATGATGACCACAATATATATTCATTATTTGTAATGCCAGGCTAAATTGCAGAAAACACAAGTTACTGAGGATAGACCACACAATCTTGTGTTTAAAGAAATTAACAAATTATATAACAATAGTTTGATTATAAATATTATTTGATATACAATTTATTTTCTTTAAACAAAATTCCTTTAATCTATATACATTACTGTCTTATCTCAGATGTAGAGAGACAATTATTATACATAAATGTCCAAGGTTTCATTGCTATGTTTAATTTTAATCTTCATTTACATTATGATGTTCATATAATTATAAATAATAGAATATATTTGCCATACAGTGAACCCCAACTTTAGTAGATTTAAAATACAACTCTATGCATGTATAAATCATAAATATATATTTTTGACTCACATGTTTTCTAGTACCAATAGATACATATATTCTATATGGTATAGATGGCAAAGTTATCTTCATATAACAATAAGTATGAAGAGTGGTTTTTTGGTCCTACTCTAATTCAATAAAACATCTTTATATAACAATAACTATGAGGGTGGCCTTTTAGGTCCTAACCCTAATTCAATATGACCACAATTTATATAGGGATGGCTCATTTTGACACTGATCTCTAATTCATTAAAATTTATAGGAATGTATGCCTCCATATGGATGCGAATATACATAGTGAACAAACAACTGCATATATATAAATCCACCTACATAAAATTTAATTCTCAGTAATCAAATGATAGAGTTACAAATGTTAAATATAAATTTTAAATAATTAGGATAAAGTTCAGTTTTTTAAATATAAAATTTACAAAACAAAATAGCTGTAAATTATTTCTGCTTTCACATGGAATTATATTATGCTTTCACAAATTCCATTTCTGCTATCTGAAATGAGTGTTCTGCATTTTCATGGGAATTATTTGAAATAGTTCAAGTATTCCAGGTTATATTGACTAGCTGGTGGTGTTTCTTTTATTTCTATTCACTAAATATAGTGAAGTTGATTTTATAAAATTTAGTTCTTTCTGGAACAACTTATTTAATTTTTTTTTTAAAAAAATAAATAAATTTGCATATCACTTTGATGGCATTTTTTAAAATTTTTTTATTGAAATGAATAATAGAAAGTTCATTTCAAATTCTCATACTTAAAAACATCAAACTTAATGATTCCTGTAGAACTACATAACGCAAATAGTTTTCCTATTGCCTTTTTTTGCCCAGCAATAGCCTCCAGAACAGGCTTAATGCACTAGCTGAATCTCAAAACATGAACATACATTTACTGCTTCTTTCTCACCATTATCACTTACTAGGATCTTCTACCAGATTTGGAAGAATACTGTTGCTAACTCAACATGTAGCAGGGTGTTGACTTATTTAATGGTGGTCAACACTCGCCATTATACATCTATCATCATAGGAATTGTGCCATTTTATAGAAGTAAACATGCCACTGTTTCTACCACTTTCTGGTAAATGTTGTCTCATTGTCAGTGTCTTTTTATTTACAGTACTTTGCACTTATTCACAGCTAACTTTCATATCTGAAGGCTATTTCTCTATTCGCAACCAGAGGACACTCTGGAGGGCTTGATTTTGTCTGGTGAGATAAGTGTTGCTGTACTGATTGCAAAAAAAATTCCAATCTTAATCTAATGTATCCTTCACCACTGGTCTTGAAAGTGTCATTATTCTTACAAGGTGTGGCTATGGTTTACTTTTTTACTTTATGAGCATGTGTTAAATATGGTAATAACGTTTTTTTATGAATTGATGATTATATAATTGAATAGTTTATTGCTCTAGAGTTCATAAGAAGTTTGAGTATTGGAAAGGCACTATAGTCTGTCAATCTACCATTGTACTAAGTCATATGTGGCAAAAGTAGTTGCTCAGGAGTGGAAGTGATAATTAGATCAACAGCATTTAAGATTTCCAGACAGCTACTCATCCAAATATTACTTAACTAGTGATCAGCTGAGAACTGTGTTCTAAATATGGTGAAGTTATTTCAAAAGCAACATATGAAATAAAACTATTACATAAAAAAAAATATTGTTTGATATGTCCTTAGTATATGATTTAGTTTTTAAGATTATTTAATCAGTGATATTAGACCTTTGTGTGATTTGGAGCAACAATAGTGATAGATTCATGATGAACTAAAGATCCTGGAATGGTAGTCCAGCTGTCTCACTTTAGTGCTTGAACTTTTTGTGAACTTCTGACCAATAAACTATTCGATTATTTTAATGACATGATGAGCAGACAAGATCTGCATTGATAATGAGCCTAAAAATAAAGATGGAGCTTCTCCAAGAATTTAAAATTGTTTCTTAGAGACCTTAACGACTGGTCGAAAAGTTATTGCAATTAATAGTATATACTCAAATCGAAAAGTTTTATGGATATTAGTTAAAGGAAGTCAAATTCCGATCAGGGATTTTCTATATCTTTCCATCTGTATACTTGTATATAATAACATCGTACTTGTTTATATTAAGCAAACTTTTTTATATGATTAAATAATGAATTGATGTTTAAATATGACAATATATATAAGTTTAAAGTTAAAGAAACCAATTTCTAAAATAAAAGTAATCAATTGTTTTTTTTTAAAAAAAAACATAATTTGTTTTGATGCAGAAATGATTGTCCTTTAAATAAACACTAAAAGCTTTTTTTTTTTTTTTATTTATAACATGCTCTTAGCCATATATAAAACTGGAATGAAGTTATCTCTTCCAGATACAAATTTAAGATTTGCATTTAAGACTATTGAAAATATTGTTAAAAGCAGATAAACGTAACTTTGACAGGAAATTATAACTGTCAATTATAAATAATGAAATAGTTAGAGAAAACGTGTTGAGCATAATAATATTTTGAATTTATTCATTTTTTAAGAATTTTAGTAATCTTATTTTATAAAACAAGAGCTCTATAAATTTTAAGCTTGATTATTCAGTGATTATCAGATCCCTTATTTAAATTTCCATCATCAGATAAGATGTAACTTTTGCGTTTGTCAGTGATGGATTCAAATATACAATAGATGGGTCTAGAGTGAGGTATCAATCAGGTACATGAAGTGGAAAATTAAATAATTTGCTATTATTATTAAATTTATATGAAATAAAATATATATATATGGATTTTTATTATTTTAATTTTCCTGTTTATATTTTAAGTCATCATCATCATCAACCATTATCAATCCACTGCAGGATGAAGGTCTCTCCAAGTTTAATCCATCTTCTCCGATCTTTAGCTTCTCTTCTCCACAACACCCCTGCACATTTTCTTATTTCATCCATCCATCTCACATGTGGTCTCTTTCTGGGTCTTTTACAATCTCTTGGAATCCAGTTTAAAATTTCAATTGTCCATCTATTATCATCTCTTCTAGCAATATGTCCAGCCCAACTCCATTTCAATCTTTTAATTTTTTCAATAAGGTCAGTAACACCTGTTTGTTGTCTTACCCATACATTGCGTTTTCGATCTCTTCTTGTTACTCCCAACATACATCTCTCCATACTCCTTTGAGTGGTCTGAAGTCTCTGTATTGCTCTTCTATTAAGTGTCCAAGTCTCAGATCCATAAGTAAGAACTGGTAAAACACATTTGTTAAAAACCATTCTTTTCAAACACATAGGCATATTTCCTTTTAGTATCAAGTTATTTCTACCAAAAGCACTCCAACCAAGTTTAATTCTATGATTAATTTCCTCCATTATGTTTCCATCTGTATTAATAATCTGACCAAGGTATTTGTAACTGTTAACTTCTTCTAATTCTTCATAATCAATCTTTATTTTCATATTTTGAGCAAATCGATTAAACATTACTTTAGTCTTTTTAACATTTATCTTTAGTCCTACTTTTCTCCTTTCATCTGCTAACTCCTGCAACATTTCCTGCAGCTCTGAAGCATTATTTGCAAAAACAATTACATCATCTGCAAAATCTAAATGACTTAAATACTCTCCATTTACTTTCATTCCTTTAGTTTCCCATTTTAATCCATAAAATACTTCTTGCAGCACTGCTGTAAAAAGTTTTGGAGATATGGTGTCACCTTGTCTTACACCTTTCTCAATGTTGATTTTTCCAGTATCATTATGTAATCTAATTGTTGCTGTTGCATTTTTATAAATATTCTTTAAAATATGACAATATCCTGGATCTATATTTTGATGATCCAATGCTTTAATCACTGAAGAAATGTGTATAGAATCGAATGCCTTTTCATAATCTACAAATCCAAAACATAATGACAACTCATATTCATTTGTCCTTTCTATGACTTCTCTCAATACCTGGATATGATCTATTGTACTAAAACCACTTTTAAATCCAGGTTGTTCTCTTGGTTGGTGGAAATCCAAAGTTCTCTGTAGACGAGTTGTAATTATCTTGGTAAAAATTTTATATAAAACTGATAAAAGGCTGATAGGTCTGTAATTTCTAATATCTTCTTTATCACTTTTTTTAAATATTAATATTATTACTGCATTCTTCCAATCTTCCGGTACATCTTTATCATTTAGACATTTGGTATATAACTTTGCTAAAATTGTTTCTATTTCTTCACCTGCTTCTTTTAATATATCAATTATAATACCATCATTTCCTGGAGCCTTTCCTTTCTTTATACATTTAATTGCATGTCTCACTTCTTCATTTAAAATTCTGGGCAATTCGGAAGATGTAATAGATATAGAAGGTACTTGTTCTTTATTACCATATAATTCTTGATAAAAATCTTCTACCAATTTCATGATGTCATCTCTCTTTTTAGTAATAATTCCATCTTTTTTTCTTATTGCAGATATAAATTTCCTACCAATACCAAAATGTTGTTTAACATTCTCGAGACTTTTATTTTCTTCTACAGCTTTCCTTGCTATTTCACAGTTATACTTTCTTATATCATTTTCAACTCTTTTCCGTACCATTTTACAAAATTCGAGATATTCAATTCTTTTTAGTACATCATTTTTGTATATCTTCATATTTCTTCTTTTCTTCATAAAT
Source organism: Epiperipatus broadwayi (assembly GCA_028023455.1). NCBI lineage: Eukaryota > Metazoa > Onychophora > Udeonychophora > Euonychophora > Peripatidae > Epiperipatus > Epiperipatus broadwayi. The sequence continues at coordinate 1,703,111 of JAQFVV010000208.1, forward strand.
TCTTTAGTCTCAGTAGAAATTTTATTAGTCAATTGCTGCTTTTTTCTACCAGCTATCTTTGTTGCAGTTTTTAAAAGTGTATCGGTTATTTTCATATTAATTTCATTCAAATCTGAATCATGTTCAAAATCTCCTAACACTTGAAACCTATTTGTAAGTTCTAATTTAAATTCATTAGAATGTTTCTGAAGATTAGGAATATCAACTGTAAATATTGTTTTTCTTAATAATTTTTGTCTCTCTAGTTTTACATTAACACGTAACTTACACCTTACTAATCGATGATCACTTCCTGTGTTAAATTTATTAAGAACATTACAATCTTGAAATATGTATTTCCTGTTACTCAAAATATAATCCAATTCTGCTGTACCTTCATTTGGATGCTTCCATGTCCATTTCCTTTTAACATTTTTCTCAAAAAATGAATTTATAATATAAAGTTTTTCTTTTTCTGCAAACTCCACAAATCTATGTCCTCTCTCATTTCTATTACCATAACCAAAATTATCTACAACAATTTCATCTTTCATTTGTCTACCAATTCTAGCATTAAAGTCTCCCATAACAATTTTAAAATGTTGTTTACCCTGATCAAAAGCCTTTTGTACATCCATATAAAAATCTTCTACTACTTCATCACTATGAGAACTTGTTGGGGCATAAACCTGAATTATCTGCATTTGGTATCTGCTATTAAGTTGTATAACTAATCATGCAACTCTGTCTGATACACCATCAATCTCCACAATATTGTTCTTCCATTTTTTATTTATAATGAAACCTACTCCACTTGTATTTCCAATATGTGTGCCTTTATAATAGAGTATATGTCCACTTTTTAAATTAATTGTTTCTTCCCCTTTTCTTCTAACTTCACAAAATCCAATAATGTCCCATTTAATATAAGACAATTCTTCTTCTAATTCTTGCAATCTTCCTTCACTTGAACGTGATCTGCAGTTGTAAGTACCTAAATAAAAAGTCATCATCAAATGGCAGCCAGGGTTCGCAATCAGGGGATTCTTAGCACCCTCCGCCTTCAGCCACCAACCGCTGCCTTGGTTGGTGACTTTACAGCCTCCTGGGAATAAGGGCCATGCTTTATTTTTGTCTGTCATAATTGTATATATATGTATTGGAAAAATATTTGTCATTTACACAAACATTCATTCTGCCTTATCAGGCACTGAGAAGAAAGACCATGGTGTTTCTTGATCTTAAACTCAGAGGTAAAAAGCCAATAAACTCACCACGCTGGCTAATGCATGTTGGTGAGCAGCCCATCCATGTTCGTATACTATATGAATAATCACTTAGTAATAACAGCTGCAACGACAAGAACGTATGGAGTGGACATTAGGAATTTGCCCTGCTCGGTTCCTTTAAGGCCTCCAAGAGGAATCAAAGGGTCTCCTTTCTGTTAATAGCAAACTCCTTTCTGCAGCTATATTTTAAGTACTATTCATTAAAACCATCTATTTGTCTTCATAGAATTAAAATCCACTATATATTTTGCAGATGTGTTAAAATGCCAAAATGTCTAATTGAAAGAAGATACGAAAGAAAAACATGAAATTATCTACAGTAGCAGGTCATACATGTACCAATGAACATAACTTTGAGAAAACAAATATGGACAGAGAAGAAAAAGTAGAAAGATAAAATTCGAAAAAGCTGCTCACATAACAGTAACAAATAACTTCATAAGTCAACCTAAAGGAATCATCATTATCAACCATTATCAATCCACTGCAAGATCTCTCCAAGTTCAATCCATCTTCTCTGATCTTTAGCTTCTATTCTACATCACTCATGCACACTTTGTTATTTTATCCATCTCACATGTGGTCTCTTTCTGCATCTTTTACAATCTTTTGGAATCCAGTTTAAGATTTCAATTGTCCATCTATTATCATCTCTTCTAGCAATATGTCCAGCCCAACTCCACTTCAGTCTAGTTAATTTTTTCAATGAGGTCAGTAACACCTGTTTGTTCTTTTACCCATACATTGCTTTTTCGATCTCTTCTTGTTACTTCCAACATGCATCTCTCCATACTTCTTTGAGTGGTCTGAAGTCTCTGTATTGCTCTTCTATTAAGTGTCCAAGTCTCAGATCCATAAGTAAGAACTGGCAAAACACATTTATTAAAAACCTTCCTTTTCAAACACATAGGCATACTTCCTTTTAGTATTAAGTTATTTCTATCAAAAGCACTCCAACCAAGTTTAATTCTATGATTAATTTCATCCATAATGTTTCCATCTGTATTAATAATCTAACCAAGGTATTTGTAACTGTTAACTTCTTCTAACTCATCATAATAAATCTTTATTTTCATATTTTGAGAAAATCTATTAAACATTACTTTAGTCTTTTTAACACTTATCTTTAGTCCTACTTTCATCTGATAACTCCTGCAACATTTCCTGCAGCTCTAAAGCATTATTTGCAAAAACAACTACATCATCTGCAAAATCTAAATGACCTAAATAATCTCCATTTACTTTCACTCCTTTAGCTTCCCATTTTAATCCACAAAATATTTCTTGCAGCACTGTTGTAAAAAGTTTTGGAGATATGGACTCACCCTGCCTTGCACTCTTCTCAATGTTGACTTTCCTAATATCATTCTGTAATATAATTGTTGCTGTTGCATTTCCCCTAAAGGAATAATCCATAATATATGAAATCTCTAACTTATCCTTTCCTTAATTAAAAAAGTAAATTAAAGAAATCATATTTCTGTGACATTTACCATTGGTTACAATGTTGTCTTTAAATTCTCAAATACTGAATCTTAAAATTTTAACCAGCCTGGCTAATTCATGAATATTGAATCTACTAGAACATGACTTGATCATCATTTTTTAGGCTTGAACTGGATGGCACTATTGTATGGAGAATTTACTACTGTTTTAATATTGAATCTAAAGGATATTGGTTCAATCTTCATGTTAGTACTGTTTCTTGGTCAGGTCAGCAAATATATGAAGAAGAATACCACTTGAAATATTATGTTCTATCGTAATCTAATCTATAAATAAAGTTTGAATTTTTACAAAAATACTTAACAATTTCAATTAGGTAATAAAAATAATCTAATAAAAATAATCTAATATATAACTACAAGTGAATTTGCAATGTATTTTCATTTATTTTAAAGTTTCATATTTGTGCTAGATATTATTCTACAACCCTTCCCCTCCCATCTGATAAAATATCAAGTGATACTGAAGTAATTATAAACATAGTTAATCAAAGATAAAGTGTGGCACTAAAACAAATTTAAATAGTTGTTTTAAATAATCTTTTATTTTGACTATACAAATATGTGAAGACTTAAATCGGATAAGTATCTCTGCTTAAAGAAAACAAAATGATTTCTCATATTCGTGGTCTTGGTAACTCAATATGAATTTGTAAATTTCACATAAGACCCACTTATATGTGCAATATTCTCAATGATCTTTTAACTAGCCATTTCTCTATAATAAATTACGAAATTCTTTAGCATACACAAATGATAAAAGAAAAGCAGGTTTTCATTCTACTGACATCTATAATAAAGTTAAGTAATTAATTGTATTTATATATTGGACTTTTTCCATCATCTAATATACAATTATTGGTACTGTAGTGTACCCATACAAACTAAAAATACCAAGAAAATTAAGGAAAATTTGCAATCAGTATAACATCAGAGGAGCTTTCCAGGGCCTTACTACACTATGAAGAATTCTAACATCTACAAAGCCTAAACTTAAAATGCTGAAAAGAAAAATACTGCATCTATTAAATATCATGCGAATGTGGAAGAATGTATATTGGTAAGACCAGTCATTCCATTGAAAAGCACTTGCAAAAACAGAGACTGATGATTAGAAGAGAAAACATGTGTTGAAGATAGCAGATCATGTCTGTACCAAAGAATATATGTTCAATTGGGAAAATACAAAAATATTGGATAGAGAAGAAAAGGTACAAAGAAGAACATTTAGAGAAATTGCTCAAATGCCATCAACTTTGCACTTAAGAAGAGAAAATGGAAAAATCAGGAAGAACCTCATAGATAAGTATATGAAATTTTTGTTGACTGTTGCTTTTGTCAGGATGGCTGTTGGTTACAGCATTATTTTAAAATTCAATATTCAAGAATCTAAGAGTCCAGGTTAAATTCCCATGCTAGTACTGTTACTAATCATACCAGAAACATATGAAAAAGGGGAGAATAATACCTCTCAGAACATTGTGCATATACTAACCTGTGTGCTATTACTAACAGTCAAATATATTGGAATATTTAAATAAAATTAAATTTTTCTAAAGACATTTAATACTTGTGTTAGATGATGGAAATAGTCCAATATATAAATACAATTAAAATGCCCCCATCACAAATCTTCAGGAAAACATTAAGTAATTAGTGATTTTTAATTGAAAATGCATTTAAATCTCCACCCCCAGTTTAGTTTTTGCCTTTATCATAGCTACATTATTTCCAGCTTTGAATTCCAAACTTTAATTACACAAGAAAAAAAATCTAAAGTTAGTCTGGAATTGGGAATTTAAGTACGTTATCAATCTAATAATCACTAATTACTCAACTTTACTGTAGATGACACTCTCATTTACACACTCACTTCTATGCTTGAACAAGTTTTTTTTTTTTAGATTTATTATTATAATGTCATTTTCATACCTTCATTATTCTATTTTTTGTTAGCAGTTTCTGTAGAACATTTGAATTCACTGTTATCTATATTGTTGTATTTGTAGAAAGGCTTGGAGTATAGTAACATGTATGATAGTACAGCTTTCAATTTCAGCCAAGAAATTTCAATTTTACCTGGAAGCTACATTTTTCATAGTTGTTCTAAAGTGATTTCTTTGTTTCATTTTCTGATTGGGAAGAATAGTTTCATCTCGATGGAGGTACTCATATCTATACTATTTTTATTTCTGGTACTATAAAAGGTTCAGGGATATCATTTTCTACACAGTTAAGTACCAGAGAGTCATTTATATTTAGATATAGAAGCCTTCTACAAACTCATCAAAAACAGATAGTGATCTTCCTTTTTTTGGTTATAGCTTTTTTTTTAATTTTATTTTAGTGGAGACTAAACTAAAAAGGCTCCAATAGAATTCATTTGAAAGTGGCTTATTTTGACTTATAATGCATGCTTTCTTTACATTCTTCTTGAGTTTTGCTCAAGTATGGGCTTTTGAACAGTAGTAAACCAAGTGGCAGATTCTCCTTATTTTGAAACAAAAAATATTGTACAATCATATCTACTTTTTCTGATTTTTCTTTTATTTGTGCACTTGAAATATTGTGGATTATTCTTATTTCATGACTGAAAATTGTGAGAACAGCAGTAATAATTCTAAGCAGCCATATCTGTTGAAATTTGATTCCATGCTTTTCTATTACAATTGACATTGTGAATGGTCATAAATCTTATATATATATATATATATTGTAATGGTACTGAGTCTGGGGTGATGGAAAATCATCATCTTCAATCCTAAGTTACTACAAAATATTAAATTAAATACAAATGAATATCATGTAGAATGAATGTGAGAGATCAGCACAGAACTAACTATAAGATCACCATCATTATACAAAAGTAACAATGATTCATCATGAATGATCAACAATAAAAATAAATCAAAAGTCAATCTTATGACTGTATTTGAAAATGGTCCACTAGAAATCAAGCTAATTATTTAGCTACTGCCAAACCTAGGGCATGAATACAAACAATAATTATCTGGATGCACATACTCAGGTGCTACGCCATCAAACTACAATAATAAATCAAATAATGCTGGAATACAGAAACATGCTGATCATCACTATAAACTAAATTTCTAAACAAATAATAAAATGAAATGTAATGCATGGACTTTAAAAGATATTTCCTTTGTGCCATCCAGAATTAGAGAAGTAATGAAATTATTGTCAATTGGATGTCCATAAACACTAATTATAAATCCTTTTATATAACAGATCATTATGCATGAATCCATCTCAGAAAGCAAAAGCTCTAGAATTGTTACTGTAATCAAGAAATATAATACAAATATATAATCTAAAACTATTTAGGATTGAGTAAATTCATTGGAACAATTTTAACAATGAAATAATAATTTATTAATAACAAAATGAAATTAAAGTTTATTGAGTAGGCCATAAATATAAATTTGGCATTCTGATTTTGATTAATATATAAGTTATCACATTGTGATTTACAAATAACTTATAATAGGTTTACATAAAACGGTAGTTTTATAGACATCCATGCCATGTAATGGCACAATTTATGTGCTAAAACAGATAAAAACACCGTTTACGTGGCCGAACGTATTTTTGCGGCCATGTGTTACATGTATACAACAGTTCTGTTGTACTACCCATTGTAGGCCACATCACAGTAAATTATTTCAGAAAATTTGCACACTTCACACTTTTTTATGGTGTCATGTGAGGGTGTGTGTCTTACAATTATGTATAAATGGTTAATTGTAAATAAAGTTTAATTTTAATTGAAATCACACGATTGAGCAAGCAATAATTATTGAAGGGTTTACACACTTCTGTAGTCAAGTTTTAAGTTGCAAAATCTTGTCAAAGGATATGTCTGAACAATACTTTGAAGGAGGTAATGTGTCAAATAACGTAATTTTGATAGCCTCGAGACAAAGAATACAGAAAACCTAGATGTTGTTCAATTCTCACAATTAATGACCACTTTAATCAAGCTATATCTCATATATTACTGTAGCTGTGATCAGCTTGTTTTTAAATTTATTTATACCAAAAAAAGAAACCGTAATAAATGTGAAATTTTTTGATGCATACATTAATAATTAATGCTAGTATTAAGGAATTTAACTAAGATTTGGAATGGACTATGAATGATATGCAATACATTGTTTATAATTTAATATATTTTAATTCTTAAATATAGATTAAATAAACAGAAGTGCATTGAACAACACATGCAGGTGGGTTATAAAGTAAACATATATAAAACAAATATTAGCAAGTAATAGAATAATAACAATAAATTATTATTTAACAAGCGTTTAGAATTTTAGAATTTAATTTAAGAAATAGGCAAGTTTTTATTATTAAAATACATTTAAAATTTTAATCCCAAGTTTCATTAATTGCTATCTTAAGAAATTTATTGTTTTTTAATTATTGTTCAAAGGTTGCAATGAATATACTAAATAGGGAATACATAAGTGGAGCCAATGTCTATAAAACCCTAAGAATAGATTGATTTCGGTTGTTGCTGATTGCTTACAGATGGTTTCCCTAGAATTGACTTTTTTTTTTTTTATAAAAACAGATAACTTTTTTTTAAAAGAATTTGTAAACATTTTATTATATATGTGTGTGAAACTATCTCGGGAATTGAAATTTATATACCAATGCATTTAAATAAAGAGTTTTTAACTGAGAATATTTCAAATTTATATTATTAATTTAAAGAGTTGTAATGCTTCTTTAAATATATTGCATTATGGCTTATGTAAGTGGTTACACACATATAATAATGTTCACACAGCGTCATTTAATTAGATCATTTTATTAATTTTAAATTTATAACTGCATATACAATACACCCATACAGACATTAATATATATTAAATGTGCACACATATCTGCACATACATGTAAATACACACTATTACATATCAAAATAAATTATTCTGATTATATATGTGGACTGTGAGGGTTCGAACTGTTGGAAAAGATACTAACTATGATGGAACATAATAGATGAAATGGGATGATGGCTAAATAATACTGTTTCAAGTGGAACCAAAAAAAACCTAATAAGTTTTAATTTTTTTGATGTTGTTTTAAAAAACAAAACAAAAACAAAGTGAAACCAAAAAAAAAAAATTGTAATAAGTTTTAAATTTATGTTATTTAAAAAAAAAGCAACCCCCCAAAAAAAAACCTTACTAACTTTAGGATTTATTTTTTAAACAATATTAGGAAACCAAAAATACGACTATAATAAGCGTACTAAGTTTTACATTTAAAAAACAGAAAGAACCCCCCCCCCCCAAAAAAAAAAAAACCCGAAAAATGTTGATTTGATTTTATATTTATTTATTTTGTTGATGTTAATAAAAATTAATGTTTACAAAAAAAAAATAAAATAAAATTTGTGTTTATTTGTAAATAAATAAAAAAAAAGTTAAAAAACAAGGAATTCAAATTAAAAAAAAAAGGCCTGGGAATGTTCATAAGTTATATTTTTTTCAAGAAAAACAATGTCCTTGTGCAGTGTGGATGTCTATAAAACAACTACCCATAAACATATATCAGCACACATATGTACCTGTATAAAAATAAACATGTTTGAATTGTGATAATCTAACAATAAAGTTCAATAATTTATTTTAATAATTCATAAATTATAATATATATGTGTACTGTATGACATCTACATAAGCACACAGATGTGCTGTAACATATGGGAATTATCGTATAACAATAAAAAAACTCACATTTTGATGATACATAAATAATGATTGTTTTCACATATATATGTGGGTATCCATGGAAATGTGTGCACATACTGATGTTTATATCATATGATATTTTAATTTTTCAAAATAAACTTATTAAAAATATATTTTTCACAATACTAAGCTTGAGTTTTATATACAATTAATGAAGCTATACATAACAATTGATAAACTAAATGCTTTTGGGAATTCTATGTCCCATATTCATAGCTCTTTTCACTAATAGTTAATAAATGCCACAGTAATGTATGCAAATTTATTCAATATTTAAATGGCCCACTTTTTAGAGATAGTAAAACAATTCCATGTTGAATTAAATACATAAAATTCATATATATATGTGTGTGTGTGTGTGCACATATAAAAAATAGTATGAATCAAAGTTATTAATTCGTTCATTATTTCTCATGGTAAAAAAGTTTTTCTTTTTTCAAAACAAAAAAAATTATTGTGAGATTCAGTTTGGAAAGTTCTTTTCTCTTGAATAATTATAAACAAAAATACTCAATAAGTTCTTTTTTTCCTAATCTAGAAAGATTATTGGAGTCTACTTTTTTTTCAAACTAAAATTGTCTATGAATCAATCCTTTAGACTTATAATTCAAGCAAAAAGTATTTATGTTTTACTTTTAAATTAGAGATTTTAACAATCATCATTTTCACTAAAAAGTTTCACTTAATAAATAAAACTGGAAATGGTTGTTTATTATTTTCTTTCATTAATCTAATTTTAGTTGAATAATTTAGTCAAAAATTATTTACCTTTAAAACTAGATGCTTTGTCTGTGCTTTACATATTGATAAAACTGCATATATATCATGGTAATCTCTTGGAAAGATGGCCCCTTCTAAAACTATAGACTGGCTTGTTATCATCTTCAGAAAAGATATAAGCCAGGTAATTGTTGACATTTAATCAGCTCCATTTAGTCTAGAATTTGATAAACTTCAGGTATACCATCTAGTACACAATATGGACTATTGAAAACACAAAAAAAGTAATTCCATAACTTCTATGTGAAGCCAAACTCTACCATAATGAACTAGCAGTGATTGGATAAACTATCATTTGCCTTCAGATCATGCTGTCATATTCTGTAAAAACTTAAAAAAACTTTCCTAAATTTTATTTCAACCTTTTTATAGTCAAAGTAAAAAAATCAGTAATTAAAAGCAAATTTTCTTTATCTTGATTGAAAAAAGTTAATGACTCTTTTCAATTTATCTTATTCTTTTTAAAAACAACTTTATATAATTTTTATCACACTATGTTATACAAGCTTTAATTAAAAAAAATTGATTTAATCAAATAAGATAATGGAATTTATAATTATCTATGTATCTATTGTAACAAAAACATGCTTGTTTTAATTTCAAAATTAGAATTAATACAATAGACCTTTTTAAATGTTTAATTTATATTTTTTTTAAATTCAAAATTATTTAATTCTTAAGTGTTATTTCAGTCTAAAATAGAAAATATCTCCAAAAAATATTTTGTGTTTATTTCTACTTTATATATATATATATATGTATATATATATATTAAAACAATCCACTAGAATAAAAACTACATTTTTTTTTTAAATGCCTATATAAAATTGAAGATTAATATCCTTTGCTATAGCCAGCTTCAGCGTATTCCCCATCTTAATTAGTAATACATTAATATTTAAATATTATTAAACTCTCACATCAATAATGCTCCTACGTGAATTACCTACTTTCCATAAATTGTAAATATTAATACAAATACACTGTTTATTCAATACATTAAATGTGCATTGAAAAAGAGAATTAGGGAGCATGAATTATTATATAAGTTGCATTGTTCTGCAGATAGGTATAAATCTGTTTTTGCAGAACATGCAGCGATTTGTAATAGAGAATTCTGCTTTGATAGAGTTTTTATTTTGCATATGGAAAATGATTTGAAGAAAAGAAAAATTAAGGAGTCTGATTTTATAAATAGTATGAATAATGTATTGAATAAACAGTGTAATTGTGGTAATATTCACAATTTATGGGAAGTAGGTAATTCATGTGGGAGTGTTATTGGTATGAGAGTTTAAATAATATTTAAATATTAATGTTTCTACTTAAGATGGTGGAATACATTGAAGCTGGCTATAGCAAAAGATATTAATCTTCAATTTTATATAGGCATTTAAAATTTTTTTTGTAGTTTTATTCTAGTGGATTATTTTATTATATTTATATTATTTGATATTACATATATATACACACATATATACATATATGCATATACTTTACTATGCTGTTGTATGCCATGAGACATATAACCTTCTCAATATATATATATATATGTTTACTACAGGACCCAGGAATCACAATTAAAAGAGATTTTTTTTCATTGAATCTTAGTACCAGTAGTTTATTCTTTTCCATCAGTTGCAGGCAGTTAAGTTTACTTGGCTTCTATTGTAGTAAGAATGTAATTTAGTCATAACTTATTAATTAAAAAAATTAAAAAATGGAAAACTTCACATATTGAATATTTTCATTTGCAATATCCATCAAATATTATAATATATATATTGTAAGAGAACGGTCTTTTCCTGGCATGAAAATACATTAGTGAGATCATCACAAAAAATAAAATTATATATATATATGATATTTGTATCTATTTATTCCACATATGCATTGATTTCATTTTTAGGAGAAGGGAGGTTAAGAACCAACTAAATATTAAATATATATCTAACTCACCTCATCCATGCCATATTTCATTTTCATTATCCTATGTTTTGAACTCATGGAGGCTCTGCATAATTGTCTAATTCAGGTTATATTAGTATCACTAAAATACAAATAGGTGTAAACCTGTGTAAGTGTTTAATGGTCGATGTAAACATGAATTTATGTGTAAATGGACAAAAATATTCATAAATATATGAGAAGATATGAGCAATTGAAAGTTGACTATAGAAAAACATACCAAGAGTTTTAATTTAACATTTCAAAATATTTAATTACTATACTTACAGTGATTAAAATTATAAAATATTTAATTAGACATTTATAATCATTCTTTGCTTATAATTGGTTCTAAATATTCCTAACCCTGATCCCTACAAAGAATCGCCACTTGATGTTCCTATTAACATAAATAAAATTTATATTTAGGTTTACCATAATCATCTTTTTATATTTTCAATTGAAACTTATAATTCATTTTACCTGAATTAACTTTGTATATTAGATTCTTATCTGTCATTGTGATAATCCACTAAACATCACATGATCACTATCTCATACTAGGATTCCCCTGTTATGTATGATTGATATAGAAAATGAAGACCATTTATGACAGAAATAGTTAGTCAAATATACTGAAAACACAACTATTAATATAAACAAATAAAGAAAAATATATATGTTGTAAGTATATAAATGTTTGGACTAAATATGTATTAGGTAAAATCTTACCTTTCCCCTTTGATGATGATTGGATTAGTATGCAATCAAGTGCTCATTGTCAAGTATATTTCATTTTACTTGCACTAAAGGCAACAATATTTCTTCATTATAATAAATACTAACATTTATATTATCCATTTTGTCTTTATGTTAAAGTAAAGCAAAAAAATCATATCAAATATACAAATAAATAAAGTGAATGATGTCAATTTAAACTTGGCTTTGAAGTTTATAGGGAAAAATGTTTCAGTGAATCATTTCAGTAATCCCTGTTAATTCATTTCTGGTATGGATCGTAAGGTGTGAGTCTTCTAGATCTAGAACATCCATTAAGTTATCACTCCATTATGATTATATTTCATCTTGATATGGAATATGAGGATGTTATGTGTTCTCAAAAGCGATAAGCTGTATTTAATTTATAGAAATTGCAAGCTTCTCTATAGCTGAGTATAAGCGCATTTATTACATTTATTATAATTAGAAACAAAGATACCAAAATCACAAATGAATAGATTTTTATAGTAAATATAAAAAAGCTCCCAAGTAAATATAAAAACAAAATAATTATTAAATCATAAAAAAATGTAACTTTAAAAATGCATTAAAATTCAGTTGTAAAAACATTTTAAAAGAAGACAATACTAATAAACTACAAAAGAAATTCAAAAATAAATTACTACCCTAGGCACAATCACACAATCAACAGAAAGAAATGGAATACATAAACTCATTTGCATAAATTTGCATTACTAGTTTTGTTAGTTACAATACGGCTATGATTATGAGGGCTGTGTCCCTTGAAAGCCCTCAGCCACTCTTGCATTATTGTTTTAATATATAAAGAGTTTTTAAAAAGTTAGCTTTGTGTGTTTATGCGTCTTTAGCCCAAATCATACTTATATTACCCTTTAAGTTATATTTTATTAATATTTATTCAGTAATAATAAAACCAAAATTTCTTTAATTTCAGAAGTAAATTCAAAATGCATTATAAAATCTTTTTGAAGAATTAGTTTAAAATAATGCTTCCACTAGCTTATACTTTATATATTAACTAAATTATAAATAAATAATAATATAACTTGATTTAAAAATAGAAAAAAATTTGTATAAATTTTAAAACGAATAAGATTTTCATTCATATTTTTCTGAATTTCATATCAAATTCAGTTATATGAATGTGATCAGTTTTGAAAGCCTCGATTAAATAAAATAAAAAGATGTTCTTAAAAGATGTTGAAATGCAACGAGGTTTCAAAGTACTGTTGTTATCAACAAAAGATAGAGGATTTTATGACACTGCATTGTAACCAATTTATTGTATAGAAAGAAAATTTAAATTTCATCCCTCCTCCTATTGATATATAAAGATTTTAAAAAAATTTCATTTAAGGATAGAGTATACCAGATTGGTTTGATAAAAAATTGGGATATAATAAACAATCATTTTTACATCTTTGCATCCTTTTGTTTTATAAAATTCCATTTCTGTGTATATTCATTATTGTAAGTACACTTTCTCTTTGGCATGTTGTCCATTGTTTAGAATTATTAATATTCCTATTAATTTTATCACTATAGAAAATTAATGTCAACATAGAATTACTAAAATTACACTGTCAGCCAAAAGAGGTACAAGTGCCGTTCAAATTTTAGCCTACAAAAATCCAACTGTGTATGCTTCAAGATGAGGTTGGATGTGAGAATATGTCTAGCTTGATAACATGGCCATATAATGTCATAGCAATCTGTGTTTTAGTGATGGAGTTTGTCTGAAGTTTTTATAATATTACTGTAGAGACTGAAATGGACTGATAGGGTCAAGAGATTATCATTTTTGCAATGAATTATTTATATAAGACAAAGAATAATTATGAGTATTTGAAAATTGGGACATGCAATGGTCCCAAAATGTCATTTCTGGGACACTGGAACATCTAATCAAAAATAGGGACAAATCCTAAAAAATCAGGACATCTGGTCACCCTATTTAAGAATGTTATTGCAAAATTCTAAAAATACAATTATAAAATTATAAGACAAATCAGTATATTCATCAGCATTCTGGATATGCTTATTATTTAACAATCGTAAAAGTGCACAATAGCTTAAATGGCTGATTTTAAAATGTAAAACATACTAGTGTAAAATCACATCAGATTGGGTTATGTGAAACTAATAAATAATACAATACTTCCTGAAACAATCTTTTATGTAAACTTGATCATAGTTTTTGCAGGAAAGATAGGCCTGATTTATATTATAAAGAATATATCCAAGGCACTCTTAAGGAAATGCAATATTGATTGGAAAGATAAATTATACAAGAGGTTTAAATATTTGCAAAAGAAATGTCCATCCCAAAAATTTTTAACATTAGCATCACAATATTTCAAATAAACAGAAAAATGAATCAGTATGCTCTATTTTTGAGTATGTTTTATGTTTCATGGATATATATATAATTTTGTAAACTAATTGTTAAGGTAGTTTTATTTTGGCTTTCTATTTTATCTTTTGTTTTTTCTTCTGGAGATGAAATGACCATAGTTACATGCAGGTTGCTGCTAATGAAGTGTGCATATATATAAATATTATAATGTTTTCTGTTTTGCTAGGCCTCTACATGCTAATATAAATTGCGCATGAGTTGATCAAGCTATGTCAAAAAGAAGGAAGTTGTATTTCTATCCTAAAAACACCGCTATATTTCCTGATCAACTCGGCCTAGTAATTGTTGAGAACTATGCTATTGACGAGATCAGCTTTTAATTTATTTGATAGGCACCAGAGTTCTACAAGAACTCGCTGAAACCATCACATAACATCTCGCAAATTAAAAAGAAAAAAATGTTTTTAAACTAATCGGTATTGCATCATACCTAAATAAACGTTACAATATATATATATATGTGTGTGTACACATTTGCAATACTGACATAACTATACATTGAATATTGAACATTTTAATAATAAATTTTATTAAAGTTTAAATAGAAAATAAAAAATAAATTAGTTTCTTTGTTAGATGACATTGATAAAAATATATACACAATGGGCACACACACCATAATACAAAAATGAAAGGAATGAAGATGGTAATGAAGAGCTCAAAATTACTACAAGATTTCAGAGGAAAAGAGATTAAATATCAAAAACTAAATTTTAATACATGATGTATTTAAAAAAAAAAAACGTATAAAGCATTTAGATAGTGTTACTATTGAAACCAAATAAAAATGATTGATTAAATAAATGTATTCAATTGTTCTGTGTGGTTTAGCACAAAACCATTACTATATCATGTGATCACCATTTCCTATGCTTACACAAGCTATTATTATAGTATGGGATGCAATGCAATGCACTGTGACTTCTTATATGGAGTCAGGAATCTCTCAGCCACTATACCCAGAGAAACCTATTAGCCACCTTACCTTCCCTTTCCATTCCCCACTCTCAAGTTTCTCTCATATTCTTCTTTATCATGCTCCATCCCATTTCCACAACATAATCTTTGTCAAGTCCATGGTTTTTATATCTAAATCTCAATTATCTTTTCCCAAACCTAGCATAAAAACCCAAGAACTTACTTTCTGTATAATCACTTTGTTTATATTTATTCTTTCACAACTTCATTATTTGTACTCTTTCTGCTTTCAGGCATTTACATTCAGTTAATAGATGCCTAATATTTTCTATGCCTTCCTTACACATCTTTCAGACTAACTCACCCACATTTTTCCATTTATGCATATATTCCATTGTTGCTAAAGATCCTTTTTCGGGCCTTAAACAGTAAAGTACTTTCCTTGCTATTATCACAAATTAACTTGCACCCAATATTTCATTTACTTATATATATATATATATATTGTAACCCTCACCACCGATCACCAACACTAACAATTACCCGGGGGTGCCAATTCTATGGATCATAGAATAAACTATCAATCTAACTTTATCCAAAATTTATTCATGAAGCTCTTAATTAAAGTTTCACCTTAAACTAACTCAGTTGAGGGATACAGAGGTGTATGAAGTGTACAATGTACATTAGATGTGGGAGAAAATATTATAATTAATAGGAATAAGACATCTACAAGTTCGATGCTAAACAAAATTAAATTGATAAAATTCTACCAGTTAAAATTAACTAATTATAATCTATATTTCATCTCCTCCCATCATCCATATGCACTGAACAACCTCTACCATATTAGAAAATTACACCAATAACTAAAAAATAATAATATTTTAGAAACTATAATGTATAACAAACTGAATCTGAACTTAAACTAAACCTATCATTACTAAATTTTTAATTAAACACTAATCTAATCTAATTAACTGAATTTATTATCTAATCTGAATTAAAATTGAAGATCTCAGGGAATCTGTTATATGGCATGGCTTAAACTAAAATCTCTTTCTCAATAACTATTATTTAATATTATGAAAACAATAATATAAACCAAGCAATACCCTAACTAAATAATGGCAGTTAGACAATGAAAGAAATCGGGTACATTTTGATTTCAATTCACCATCTAAACAATTACTAAATAATAAAACCTTTTAAGACAATCAGTAGATAATTGGCATCTCATACAGTGTTTGGATCAAGAAAATCAATATCATCATATCTGGATGTTTATCATAATTAAATGAAAATACAATTATATTACATTAAATAAAATAAATGTGTGAGCATGTGTGGAAATATGAAATAATGAATGAATGTTATAAAAGAATTCTAAATACAAATTTTGAGTAATAAAATATTTATTAATAAAGCAAGAAAAATAGCTAAACAAATATTTAATCTATTTCACAATTTTCATAATAATAATAACATAATATGCTCTTGAATTTCAAAATTACACATTTTATCTATCCAAACATCTGGATAGATTTGTGAACACCTGATATTTGTAATATTAAATAATAAACCCAAAATAAAACTATATATTTTACTGTAAAGGAAATGGTTTCTTAGTTATCAGCTTTTTTTGATATCTATAAAGCTAAAAAAATATAACCTTGTGCTCCTATTAATCCACTACAAAATTTATCTTTTGTTCAACATTTGGTTTTATAACACTTATTTATCCATCAAATTAATAAATCTAAGACAAACAACATGGATTAAATATTCTAATTATGCTATAAAATAAAATTAATATTTTGCATTTTACTTCAAATGCACAGTAAATATAACTAAAATAAAGGGGGTTTGAAACCTAAGAATAACATCAACTAGGTTTTACAAAAATGAATAAATAGATCCATTACTTAAATAACATAAAGAATTTCATTAATTAATATATTTTTATAAAACCATGTCTTGCAAAATAAATTAAAGAATGTCATTAATTAATACATTTTGCCTTTGCAACCTTGAAATAAAGTATTCTATTACATAACTATATTTTTTATTTTGCCAAAATAGAAATAACAATTCTATTCATTAAGTATGTTTTATTTTTGCTTGTTTACTTAATCAAATGATGATTGAATGATAAAATCAATGATATGAAATCTAAATGATCACTACAAAATGTTTTAAAATGATAATTAAAATTACATTAATAATGGATTTCTCATCTTTCCAAAATAACACTTTATATATGGGTCTGTATTATGCTGTGTGTCAAAGAATAAATAATTAATTCTAAACAATCTAATCGGTTTGCTTGTGAAGTTATAATATGATCACAATATGGACGAAGGCAATGGTCAATTAAGCTTTAATTACTAACTTTGTTACAGCTGTTCTGTAGGAAAATCTATTCTGCCTTTATTCTTTTTTTTATTAATAAATTATCTGGCACTTGGCGATAGTATAAGCTGGAAAAACATTCAATAACACATGGGGATAAAAGATTTCAACAAGTCAGATAAATATCAACATAACAACTTCCAAGTCTACTTCTGCGACTAACTAAACTGGTGGGAATAAATCTCTTCACCAAATGAACAGGGAGATAATATATTCAACTTCAGATACTTTAATTCATAATAAATATCATCAAAACTGGAGGATTCCATCTACTCCTATCAAAAACATTTCAATACACAGAAAATAAGGGATTACTTGATCCCATACCTACTACACTAGGCAAACTACCCATGTTTAAAGATTTAAATAACAAAAGGAGAGATTACTCAATCCAATAAATATTATAAAACATTACTAACATTACTACGTATAGCCACAAAAATACTTCTCCATTCAAGCATAATAAAGAACAATAACTCACTTAAATAAATCATTAATCCTTCCAAACAATTGACGATCCTCTTCCTCCGAAACCAATTGATTATCTAACATTTGCACTTGCAATTAACATATTACAGCTATGTTTAATTATGAACACACATATACACGCATAATAATACACAGACCATTCACATCCCAGTAG
The DNA here is from genome assembly GCA_028023455.1 of Epiperipatus broadwayi. NCBI lineage: Eukaryota > Metazoa > Onychophora > Udeonychophora > Euonychophora > Peripatidae > Epiperipatus > Epiperipatus broadwayi. The sequence goes on from JAQFVV010000208.1 coordinate 1,721,548, forward strand.
CAAAGAACTACTGTCAAAATATCAATTATTAATTGTAAAAGCAATAAAAAATATTTCATATCTGATATTATACTATTTAAGATTTGGTATCATATTAATAACGGTTGGGAAACAAGGCAATAATTCTATTGGCAAACAAGACAAAATAATCTTTTTTTATAGTGCATTTATATTAGCACACATCTAAAGCAAAACATCTGGCTTAGACAAATAATAAAAATTTATATTTCAGGCTAAATGATTTAAATCTATTGGAAATTCATAGATATAACATAAGAACTTATATAATGTGCTTCTTTTAAAGAAGAGCTATCACCCCTATTAACATTACATGGACACATCCATCCCTTACCACACACCGCATGTATATTATAATCTAATACACGGCAAAACTTATATTAAACTAATAAAAAAAATTACCCTGTACAATATTTTCATTAATATTGTACATTTAGAAGACGTTCTAGAATAATAATAATACATATAATAATAAAGATAATAAAAATAATAAACAACCCTTAAACTGTTTAAATATCAAATACAATTAAATAAATAGTCTTTTGTTTTCTTCTGGGTTGAAAATGAAAGTTTATTATAGCTTATGAATGATGTTCCTTAGTCATGTCTCCAAAATGAATAATAATGATAATAAACACACAAGGATAAATATTGACAAGACAGCACATTGTTCCTGCAGGAAAACAAAACAACATTATTTTAATTCACAAGAGCAAATTCAATGTTCTCAACTATCAGCTGATGAATTGCTGTTGACATTATAATGAGGAATTTAGTTAATTAAGCAATATATTTTAATGACGCAAATGAAGTAGTACTTCATTCCTAGAATTAATTGGGAATATTAATACAGCAATGTCATATAACTTTATCCATTTATAAATTCATTCCTCCTATTAGTTTGGAAGAACAAGTAATTATTAAAGTACATTCAATGACATATTTAAACTTGTATTTTTTTCTTTTCAATAGGTAAAAGAAATAATTATGCCACTGTTCTAATAAATATGACAATAAAATTACATAATTCTTATGTATATTTTTAAATTTTCTTTTACAATTAGCATGAAACTTATTAAATAGAGTTCTGGAAATGTTCAATAAAAGTTCACACCTTTTCCACATATAAACGATGCACGTTGCAATTATTCCATTAATAATATGATTAAAACTTAAGAAACTGAATTTTAGAAAATAAACAAACATTCTTTTCTTCTTTCCTGTTAAGTTTAAATTTAAAGAAAATAAATTTATAATTTTATCATGCATTTCCATTTTCTTAAATAGTAATAATTTAACTTGAATAATATAACATAACACTTACATGCATTTCAAACAATGGTTGGAAAATTTAAACAGTCAGCTAAGAACAAAATTGATGTATCTCTTGGTGGTTTAAGTACTCATATTTGTAAACAAATATTAAATTTTAAACTTCCAGCTTGAACTTTGGAAGAAAAAAAATTATACTATTAAACTTTGTTAAAATGAAACAGTATTGGAAGATCTTTTAGCATTTAGTAGTTAGTTGTTGAAGTGAAGGAGTGGAGTAGTACAGTGGAGTAGAGGACTAGTAATTGTCCTTCTATAGATTTTTTAAAAGATTACCTCACAGTTTTTCTCTTCCAATAGTACAAAATATCTGAAAGTTCAAAGATCACCAGACAGAAATCAAGACTTAATTTATGCAAGAAACTTTGTCTTAAAAAAAAAAAAATAAGTGGGGGAAAAAAATTCTGTCTTTTAAATAAATAAAAAAATATTAATATTAAATTGAATTAAGAATTAAATATTCTGTACTTTTAAAACAACAGAATAAAAATTAATAACAATTGCTTTAATAAATAAAATATTTTCTAGTATAATTATTGTTTAATAATTCATTAATCCAATGCTCAATTAATTCACTTAAAATGTAGTTAAGCTGGTTTTAAACATTATTATTTATGAAATTAAATATTTGAATATGAAAAGGGATATTTAATGATTTAATGAAGCATATGAATGAAAAATGAAATTGAATAATGATATTGACATACATGGATATTTACTAACAATGCACTATAGACACTAAACTGATATGACTAAATGGCTATTCTAATGATGATGAGTGAGACATATTTCACTGTTTATTCTATAAATTAAAATGTGTAAAGCAAATGAACTAGAGAACTACCAAAACAAATCTATTTATTTGTGAACAAACAAAACAAATTAGCACCAACTCAAACTGAACTGACTATGTTTATAACAAGCCACCCCCTATCCTATCATTGATTATACCCTAAAGTAAGCCACTAAACATCTAATAAATTTTAAATTGCACCTATAAATACTTCTAATCATAGTTTTAAATAATAAATTTTTTTTTTTTTAAATTTCATGTTATTTCATTTTTTTAAAGTAATATAATATCAGATGTTACTGATATAATACTATACAATCACAAATATTATTTCTGGTAAAGGTCACAATATATATATATATATATTGAAGCAGTCAATCTTAGCTTAAGATTGAGCTTCATGTTTCCATCTACTAACTTATGTTTAAATCCCTTTTTCCCACCCCGCTCCTTTTGTCGTGGATATATATTTCATGTATATATTTGAGATGCGCGCCTAAATTATAAAATTTAATATTTCAATAACATGTTTTAAAATTATTATTAATTCTTTTTATTAATTATTAGTTCTTTTTTATTAAAGTATTATAGATGCGGCTCAAATATATATATATATAGGAGCAAAACTTACTAACAAAATATTGATGTTTTTAAATATTTATTATATGTCATTTTTAGCTTTTTCTTTTTAAATTGCTTGTTTTTTATTAAACTATTATAAAATCCAATATGGAAGATGTGACTGTTCTTAATTGTCCAAAAATAATTAAAGGGAGATATTTTTTAATTAAAGTTTTACTTAAAATAAATGGGATTAAGTAGATTAAAGATTTTCTTTTGTATAAACATGTTGTCAAATCTATTTCTAATCTGGAAATAGATTTGAATTTATTTTTGGACGTTATCTTACAATTGCATCTTTCAAAAACAACTAACTAATTAATGATAAGCATTCCAGAAATACCTGCGCAAGGGTATAAATAATGGCTAGATTAGCTACTATTGAGAGAAGTGATTGCTACTAGACACTATGCTGTTTTGAAATCTAAAAAATGATCTAGTAAAAGCTTTTCCGGACCCTTGTGGGTCGTCTTCCTTGGCCATAATATTCTGCTACCCTAAAGTGAATGGAGAAGTTTAAAAATGCTAATAGAGAAGCTTGCTGTCATGAAGAAGAATTCATTTTGGATCCTCAATTTGCCATGCATGAGCCATACTTTGAAAATAGACATTAAATTGCGCAAGGTAACTTTTATGCTACTATTTAAAAATGAATATAACCTCACTAATCTCAAATCCTGCTATCAAGATTCTAACGTATTGTTTAACTTTCTATCTTTTAAATTAATATGTGTTTTTTTTATATATATAAATAACATGTAATTTGCTCTCAAATGATTTCTTTAAATTTAATTATCTTTCATATGCTCTAACTTTTTTTTTTTACTTTGGTGCAGTCATTTATTTTTAGTTATTTATTACTTGAATTTATATGTCTATTTTCATTATTAATTTGCCAATCTCACAACCTGGCGAGCTTAATTTATAAAAATCTTTTCTGTCATTTTTAAGTAAACCTTCATGAAAAGTTTATTAACGTTCCCTTAAAAATATATATATTATATAATGCATTGTAAATTAATATGTTCACCAGTTTGTTTTTACGAATCAGCATTTTATGTTGGTTTATTATAAAAATATATTTGTTTAACTCTGGATTTTCTACCCGGTGTAAATCCAGAACTCAAGCTAATTAACGCTTTGAAATCTTATAAAAATATTCTTTATTCATTTCTGAAAAGGTGACCGATTATTTGTTTTCTATATAACTGCTAATCTTACTTTATTTTTCATACTCTTAAAATTTCAAATCTTGTATTTAAATATTTCAGTTATTGTAAAATTAACGAAGATGGGATTGTTTTATTTTAAATAGCAGAAAAAGGGATGGGGGAAAATCTTAATGTTTCTTTAACTAAATCAAATCTTAACGTATATTTTATTAATTTGAAATCTAAATCTTAATGTTTCTTTTGCTAAATAAAATCTTCAAGTATATTTTAAGTAAATGAAATGTAAATCTCTCTCTATATATATTATAACTGCATAGCGTATTATTTGTCTAAATTAAAGTACTCAAACAAGAGTCATTTATTTTAAAGCAGTAAAATTTATTCAATGTTGTTAGTGACATTTATTATTCCTTCTGCGTTGCTGACATTTAGCATATCTTCGTATATATATTACGTGCTTCTAGTCTTCTATTCTGGGGATTGCGACAAGTTCGAACCCATAGATTTTTTCTCATATCTCATTCCGTAGATAGTTGAGCTATCTGGAATCATATTTATTTCGTATAAAATGCCTCTGGCGGTTATCCCGTAAGTGTGGCACATGCTATGCGTATACACTTCGTAGATAAAAGGCCTCTCACATCAGTTATACCAGCAAAAGTCTAGGCCACGCCATGCCTATCCACTTTTCTCTAAGCACTACCAAAGAAGGAGGTGGGAGATTTCATTTTTCATCCAAAAGCACGACCTTTTCCTCTTAGTTATTTTTAGGCTATTATGTCAGCACCGCAAAATTCTTTGTATTTATTATTTCTTTTGCTTCATGACCCAGTTTTAATGCTCTAATATTAAAATTGCGCTCTGCTTAAATATATATATATAAATGCCAATTACTTCTATTTTATTAATTAAGTTTATTTCAATCATATACAATCCTACCATCATAATTTATATATCTATATTTAAGAGTATCTATATGCCTTGGGGAAAATAAAGCGTTTGTCTTACTATCGTTAAAATAATTTTTCATTAAATAATTTGTCATAGTTTCAAATATAATCTTTCAACTGTCTTTTGTTTATTTTCATGACCTGAATGGCGTGAAAATAATTTATATCATATGTATAATGAATTTCAGAACGCTCCCCTAAATCATGTGTTAGTCACCACGTTTCAGAACCGTAAATCAAAGCGTTAATGGCAGTATTATGTAATTCTTTCTAATATTCGATTGGCATTTTAGTATTGGACCCATCAAAGATGTGTGTTTATTTATAATATATTATTTAGCTAATAAAGAGCATATGAGAAATAATAGCATGAATGACACTATGTAATCATCTACCGCTTGCTCATTCATGCACATACTAATGTACTTAATTTATAAATGTATAATAATTTGTCATTACATTAAACTATATTTTATTGTCTACCTTATTTGAGTAGTTTGAATTTCTTCTCCTCTACTTCCACATATTACAGCCATGTTAATATAGTCATAGTTAATAGATGTCTCATTGTTTTGCTCAGCTTTGCTAGTCAGCCGGATTAAGATTAATTCTCATGTGCCATAACTATTATGTTATTTATTAGGTGTTTGATCTGGGGCTTGGAGAGTGGGTTCGAATCCAGGCTGGTCCCTGACCTAAATCTTAGGCTTGACTGGGTTTGAAGTACATTTTGTGAGTACCAGCTCATGTTAGATGAATAAACATATTTTGACCGGCACATAATATATATACGTAATATATATATACGAAGATATGCTAAATGTCAGTAACGCAGAAGGAATGATAAATGTCGCTAACAACATTGAATAAATTTTACTGCTTTAAAATAAATGACCCTTGTTTGAGTACTTTAATCCTAGGTAAAACATTTTATTATTCTCATTTATATATAGCAGCCACCGCTGTAATTTGTAAATCCTACAGAAAGTAATTTGAACTCTTAAGCATGCATAAAATGAACTATTGATGTGCGTGTTTGTGAATGTGAGATAATTTATCGATGTCAAATATTATTTATGCTTTTCATAAGATATATATTATAATGTGTTAATTTAAAATGTGCGTGTGTTATATTAGTTAAAAAATTTATAAAGATGTTGAAATGTAGTAAATTAATGTTAGTTAATAAATTGTCTTCAAAACCTTTAAAAAAAAAGTTATAACGATCCAAAAGAAAGTGAAGATCGAATCTAACCGCAATCTGCACTACAGGGGCGCCATCTAGGCATTTGAACCTAGAAAAATTTATAAAGTAGGCAGATTCGCGCTGTTAAGATTCCACTTTATTTAAATATTTAGATCGTTAGCCCATTGTCACTAGCAGACGCAGAGATAAGAAATAACTTATTTAGTTTGTATATATAAAAAAATAAAAGTTACTGCCAGTAAATAACAAACAAACATTTATTTATGCACATATGAATTTGAATCATTTTAAATTTTGAGGAATAAATTTAACATTTTAGATTTTTGTATTAACTTTTAATTTTACATTTAAATAGATTGCAATGAGTTTAATATTTTATTTAGAGGATGGAGTATGAATAGATTACATAGATCTGCATTTGAAAAGAAAATATTCTATCCCTTATTTAACCTTAGGCCAAAAATTCACAGTCAAACTGACGTCAATCCATCTGATTCATTTATGTATTCAATGTAGCATGAAAATACAACAGCACATATATACTATACTGTCAGAAATGGGCATCTGAACAGTATAGTTAGAGAAGACATTGGCTCTTGTCCAATACAGGAATGTTACATCTGTATGACAAGAAGAACAATAAAATAAAAACTCCATAGGAAGGGACCGCGGTCCTTTTTGCCGACTTACAATCCCATCCATAGGCAAAAGGGTTTGTGCAGCATATACAGTGATTCTGCACGTAGCGAAACTCATACTACATCTACTAATTACACAAATATATCCAATCCATTGACCTAATTCAACTACGAAACGAATAACCTAAGATTACCCTCCCTTAATATAACTTTACAAAACTATATAGCCATTCATGCCCAACTTAAATTTAACATTTAGATACATTCGCACAGATGAATTTTATAAAATTTGTTTTATAATGTTGAGTATAGATCGGCTGCATAGATTCCACAGTTAAAAACATTCCAAAATAAACATAACCGATCAAAATACAAAGTCATCGATAATGTCAATTGCAGAGGGAATACAAGAAACCCAATAGCATTCGTCATAAGATGCCACAGTGACATCGATGGCCTATATATTCTAATCAAATATGAAAACCACAACATAATTAACCGCTAACGAGTCCATGCAATGTCCATACCCAACTTAAATTTCATCATTTAAAATTTAAACAATAAATGTTAATACAAATAAAAATAATAAAATGGAAATGATTTTTTTTAGCAAACAAATATGTAAAAATTAAACATTTATAATGGATTTGAAACATATGTCAGAGAAAAGTTCTTTTTTTAAAAATTTAGATTAACTGATCAAATCTTTAAAGTTCTTAATTACTTCAGATTTTAAAATCGTTCCATTCAATTGCTTACGGTAGAAGAGTCCAGGTTCCTGTTGGTAATTCCCACGAAGACTTTCATGGAAGACCGGTCTGATGTTTTGGAGGTAGCATTAGCTGGTTCCATTCTGGTATCACAGTCTTTTCATTTTTAAAATAAGTGAAAGAGAATGACAAATGTGTCTTATCGTTTGTCTCACCAAATCAAGCTGGAAACTGACTGGAACTCAATATTTTTCTTTTTATAGTAAATCTCCAGATTGAATGAACAAAGACATCACTAATCCAAATTTTCGTTAAGGTCTGAGAAGCTTGGTGCTTCCATTGGTCAAGCTAAATTCTCTTTATTCTCTTATCTAATTTTCATCTGACTTTTTAATTACACAAGAGCCCCAAGGCTAGCTTGCTTTTCAATTAATAAACAATCATTACCATTTACAGATTACAGGAATTAATTAATACCTGTTTTTATTTTTACTTACGTTATTTCTTTATTAACATATTTTTATATTTAAATCTTGTATTTTTTTTATAAAAAAATACGTTCAAATACCTTTTTTTTATTTATAAAAAAAAATATTTTTAAAGTTTTGCATCTGTGTGAATATATATACGTTTAACAAACATTTTAATTTCAGCATTTAGTTTTTTTTAATACATTTATTTTTATTTGCGAACTTAAATTTTTTTATTTCAAATTAATGTAACGGCATATTTATATATCGTTACAATATATATATAAACTTTTTTACTCTTCATACTAGTTCTTCACTTTTCCAACTTCCTATTCATTATTAATGCATCTATTCTTCTATCCCATTCCTTGCCACAATAATATTCAACAATTCTCCTAACACAGTCACCCCATCTTTTGTATAAGTATATTGAGACTACTTTTTTCACCCATCTTGTTGCCTGCTCTTTACTCATAACCCAATTAAATACTATTTTGGCTATTCTCTTATCATCCATAAATTGTAATCTACTGAACATTTTGTTTTTTGCATATCTCATATAAAAACTTGACTATCCCATTTCTCCTTGAATTGCCTCCTTGACATCTAATGCATGCCTCCTTATTTCTCTTTGTACTTTTTCTAAGTGATCTAATGCCACTTTATTAACACATAATGCATAATTATCATATGTTAATCTGGCTATTGCCATCTCCCTTCTATACAATTCTAGCTACATCATATATATTATATAAAAACACTGTTAATTTCTTTATTAGTCACTTTCTTTTCTTTGCTAAATTTATCAATTTCTTCTCCCATTCATCCAAATAATTTCTCTGGTTATTTAAGAAGATTCCCAAATAGTTATACCTATTCACTACATCACCCAATAAAAATTAATAATCATTACTTTTGATTTTTCTTCACTAAATTTAATCCCCATCTCTTCACCCACCCTTGGGTATGTCCTCAGCATAACTTCCATATCTTCCTTTTTTTCTGTACACAAAAATACATCATCCACAGATAAAAAAAAACCTGATAATGTATATACTCCCTTGCCACCTATTAATGGTATCTCTATCATTCTTTCTAGTCTTTCTGTTGCTCTCTCCATTTTTCTCAAATACAACAAAACAAAATAGATAACATAGGGCATCCTTGCCTTAGTCTCACCCCATTTTTAATTTTAATTGATTCTATATTTCCTGATTGATATTATAGTAATTATTTTCATATAATCTCTTAATAACATCCACCAAAGCTCCATCCATTCCCAAATTTATTAAACTTACCCATAATCTATTTTTATTTACTCTATCATATGCCTTCTCTATATCTGTAAAAATCATATATAACTGTCTATCTGTATTTCTACTCATATTTATAAGTTGTGTAACTGCAAATAAACTATCTCCTATATGCCCATCTGATCAAAAACTTCCTTGCATTTCACCCACTATATTATTTTCTTCTATTCATTTTGCAACTCTTCTAGCCACTATATAGGTAAAAACTTTATATAATATTGATGTTTACCACTATCTGTCAATAATTGCCTAACTTTATATGATCCTTATCCTTTCCTTTAAATAGTTGTCTCACTCTTGTATTACTCCAACTATCTGGAAAATCTCTTTTCTGTGCCATTCTATTACAATATGATAATAAGTTTAACTTGGCTCTATTTTCTAAATTTATCACCATTTCTGCTGCCTATCCATATAAACTTCTCACCTTTCTACTTTTCAATTTTTACACTGCCTCATTCAACTTATTTTCTGTAAACTGCCTCATTCAACTTAATTTCTGTAAACCTAATATTTCCATTATTATATGCTTTCATTTTTGTTATTACTCTGTCCTTCACATCTAAGATCTTTTCTATATCCATTATATACTTATTTATGATTGTCTCTAATTCTTCTCTAGAACTACACTCTATTCTCTTGCCATCTAGTAATACTATTTCTCTCTCCCCTACATTCCTTCTTTTAATGTATTTCCAAAATATTTTACTCTCATTTCCACTTTTATTAATATCCTCCAAAAATTTACTATTCAATTTTATTCTCTCTCTACAATTATCTATTTTAGCCAATTTTTAAAAAAAATACTTTTCTTATCTAATATTAACATCTTTTTCACTTTCTTTGTTCTTAATAGCACGGTTATATTCTCTGTATGCTTTCCCCCTTTCTTTTACACTTTTATTAACTCTCACTTTCCTATTACTTTTATTCTTCTAAATATTCTGACCTAAAACCCTATTTTCCACTTTTCTACTTCACCACATCAGTACTTATATTCATCCCCAACAAATTCTTCCATGATTTCTTTCACTTTTATTTTATATTCTTCTAACTTGTTCTTATCATTCATTGTCCATCCACATCTTTCACTATCCTTTCTACTATTTTTCCATCACATTACTAACCATTTCTATTATGAAGAAATTATGATCACTATTCCATACTCTCTCTTCATTATCAAACACTTTAATTTTCTGTACTTTATTCATTCCCAGTTTCTCTACCAATACATAATCTATTGTGTAAAATATATTATTCCTAGACCATGTGTAATGTCTCTCATAAATATTTGACAAATTTCCAATCCTCAAATTCACTCTCTGACAAGCTGTCCATTCTTGTTATCCACACCATCAATTTCTTCCATATACCCATTCATATACACTATAACCACTATTCTCTTCCCCTTTTTTGAAACTCTGTCTATCCTTAACTAGGCACTCATATATGCTACTGTTCCACTGCAGTATAGTTTGACTATCTCCAATAGCTATAGACATTATAGCCACCATCTATTTTTGTTTTCCTAATCTTATTTCAAACCACAAATGTTCTTGACATTTAACAGTATTTAAATATTTTTTTGCTATAACTCCTATACCACCACACCTTTTTTCTTTTTTTTTATACCATGCCATACCAAGTCTTCCAGTATAGGTTCTTCTCCTCTTAGATATGTTTCCACTACTGCTAGTACCTGAAGCTCTTCATCTTGAACTACATTCTTTAATTCCAGCCACTTCTCTGGTTTAACAAATTCTCCATACAGTAGTGTCATCTAGTGCATGATTTAGTAATCAATGGATGCAAGAAGATTTGGGCATAAAATCCATTTAGTGCTTACACATCCAATATCCCCAGATTAGTTTCTACCTTGTGGCTTTCACCACAACTTTCCAGCAACCACCTTTTATCTGTTTAATTAATTATAAAGCTATGAGCCCAAGATAAATACAAATATTTTCAATCCAAATTCATTTGTTTGTATTATCATATAGACCTGAACTCAGTTCAGTATTGCTTTGATAAAATTCAGTGCCCATAATTCTAAGTGCAAGATGAAGGCCACAAGCTAGAAACTAGTCTGGAAATATTGGATGAGTATGCATTAGATGGGGATTTTGTTCACATTCTTGAATACATTGATTACTAAGACTTACACTGGATAGCATTACTGTATGAAGAATTTGCTTATATAAGCATAGGAAATGGTGATCATGTGATATTTTAATGGTTTTATACCAATTCCGCCCATAGAATTGTTGGTAATTGTGGTTTTTGAAAACCAAAGACACCGAAATATATAGAAACTAAACTAGAAACTAAACTGGATTCGGATCTATATGATTATACAATTAAATGAGCTTAGATTGAAAACATTTTTGTGTTTTTATCTTGTGTTCATCACTTTGTAGTTAACTAAATAGGCAAAAGTTGTCTGCCAGAAGGTTGCATACAGTCCTATTGTCTAGATGCATTGCTATTAGATCCAAGGTTTCTCACTGATAAAAGCCACAAGCTAGAAATTAGTCTGGTGATATTGCATGAGTAAGCACTAGGTAAAGATTTTATGGACAAACCATTCATTGATTACTTAGGCTTACATTGTATGTCACTACCATACAGAGATTTTGCTATTGATTTAGTACAGTGGCAGAGTGGTAGTCTATGGAAATCAGGGTCCATGGATTGCAACTTCTGTTATCATTATCACTGTTTAAACTTTTTACCAGTTTCAAACAATAAACCATTTGATTAATTTTTAATGTATTTATTCCCAAACCTAATTAAAGAACTTTTAAAAGTGAAAGTATTTATGCCAATGACATAGCATGTATGCTCATAAATTAATTCACATTTATGAGAGAAACAGAAATGGGAATCATGTGATATGTATGTTTATCAGAGCAGTTATCTCCTGTTATTCTATAATTATTTACTGTAAGTTTGAGTAATTGATGTACATCAGATGGTATAGTGCTATGAAATCTCCATCTACAGATTGAGTGGTTTCTGACTTTTGACTATCTCAGTGAAGACTAAAATTCAAAGTTGAAACTATGATATATGCATCTAGCAATTATCTATGTACAGAAACTGATATGATGGCCGAAGAATGGATACAAGTTAATTTAGAAAGCCAGGAGAATGGATGGTGTTGAATTTGTAGTAAAATATAATTGGTATTTTTTGTTATTGGAATTCCTCATATTCAGAAAGATTAATGATCTTATGATCTTAAAACCCATTTTTCATAATGGGACTAGGGCTCATTTTGTTTGTGCCTATGCTCTGATCTGATTTAAAAAATTCAGAGAAGGAAAGCCTATGTTTCCTGGAGATTTTAATGCATGTGATGGTATAGATAGTAGACTTTGGTCAAAAGTTATTGGAGATAATTGTATTGGGGATGTAAATTCAAATGGTTTGTTATTATTGAATTTATACCTAACACATGAATTAACTATTACAAACACTTTGTTTAGGCAGAAAACTGATAAATAAGAACATGGAAGCACCCACACTCAAAACAATGGCATTTAATAGATCATATTATAGTTAAAAGTAAGAATACTTGAGAAGTTCACATTGTGGGTACTTTTAAGTGCAGGTTAACTGAAGAGATCCTAGATTAGTATGCTTCAAGTTTAAAATAATAATTGCATTAAAAATACATATTATTCCACGCATAGTCATATAAAAATTGGTGTTTGTTTTGACCTAAGAAAAAGCAGGGCCCGGAATACTGTATTCATATTGGGTGGGTGGATGATTTTACAATGATATAAAATACTTAGATATTTAAAAAAATATATAATTTTATTTGCAGATATACAAAACAAGTCTAGAACATTTCCTTCCGTTAACAATTTTATTTATTTTGAATAAGAATTCCTTTAATAAATAAAGAAGCATCCAAGAAAAAAAAATTAGCTCATTTTTGTGTGATCAAATATTGATACCATAAATTGCATAAATTATTACTTATAATATATAAATAATTACTTATTATTGTTAAAAGGTTACCTTGACAACAGTTTGAGATTGTTGATTATTATCTATATTGGGGTTGTCTAAGTGTGGACTGGTTTCTAATGGTTGTTATTATTTATAAATTATGAATATGTCTTTCTGCAATTTTATTGAGTCAATATTTGAGAAAACAAAATAAAATACCTGTAATGCAGTGTATATATAAATAATTTCAATGAAAGTTTTATTGCTAATTTTAATTCAATAGTTAAAATTGTTAATGACGGGAATCATTCTTAATTGGTGTGATTTCATATTAACGATCAGAAGCACATGGTGAAATATGAAAGTATGTATGAAATATAGGTGAAGAATATACTCCATCACACAACCAGTGCTTCTATAATTGTTTACTACGCACTTAATAGTCATTGTGGATCAAATTATAGAGCACTGACAAAAGGAGGAGAACCATCGCGGAAAATCATCATAATAAGGCTAACGATAATGTTTAAATTACCGTTAATTTAAGAAGACGAAGACCACAAAAAAAAATAATAATAATGATATTTATAGTAGAAACTTTATTAGCTCTCATAGTTTGAATAATTTTTTAGATCTATTTTTGCCAATTTTAAGTGAAATGTGAAAATCTATTAAATTTTTGTTGATACCTTTAATCTACTATTTTTATACTGTAAATTTTCTTTAATAGTCTTAATTTATAAACAAATTAAGCGTTTTTCCCCTTTGATGGTGAGCCAATATTATTATCAAGAAATTATATTCCACCCGCGCTTTTGGGGGTTTTTCCCCCTCTTTTCTCAGGGGGGGTGGGGCCTAAAAAATTTAGAGGGGGGGGGGGGGGGTGGGAAGAAAATCTTAAAAAGGGGGGATAATTCCGCCGTTGTTTGGGGAGGTGGAGGTGGGGGTTGCTTTTTTGGTTGGTTTTGTTTTTGTTTTTGGTGGTTTCCCTTTTCTTTCCTTCACCTCATTTCTTTTTTCTTCTATTTTATTGTTGTGGGGGGGGGAGGATGTAAAAAATTTTCTTGTTGTTTTGGGGATTTTAAAAAGATTGGTGGTTTTTTTTTTTTTTTTTTTTTTTTTTTTTTTGTGTGTGTTGTTTTTGCTGTTGGGGTGGTTTGGGTTTCTTTGGTTTTTCCCGGGAAATGGGGGGGGGGGGGGGGGGGTGGGGGAGAGGGGTTGGGGGGGGGGACTGGGGGGGGTTGGGGTGGTTGTTGTTTTGGTTGGGGGGTGGGGGGGGGGGGGGGGGTGGGGGGGGGTGGTGGTGGATTTTTTTTTTTTTTTTTGGTTTGTTTGGGTGGGGGGGGGGGGGGGGGTTGGGGGGGGGGGGGGGGGTGGGGTTTGTTTGTGTTGTTTTTTTTTTGTGGGGTTTTTGGTGTGGTGGTGGGTTTGTGGTGTGTTGGGGGGTGGTTTGGGGGTTTGGGGGGTTCTGGGTGAAGTATTTATAAAAACTGCTATGTTATTTTAAACAATTTTTAAAATCATGTGACAATTATTTACAAGTTTTCTTGGTAGATGGAGTGTGTTTTTTTTTTTTTTTCAGAGTTAAGATTTTATTTGATATCATTATTTAAAATAATTTATCTCCCAATAACAGATAGTAATATGATTTTTAGAGATTATGAAATCGTATAATAATATTATTACAAATAAAAAAAACCTTTAATTTGAAAATAGAACCTAATTACGAATTATATAATATTTAATAATAAAAAAAACACTGTCTGTTTAAGCAGATTTAGTTCCATTATATTCAAAATTGATGGTTGTTTTTAACTTGCTTGGATTATCAAAATTACAACCAATAATAGAGCACTTTAGAATTCTATCTAGTCTATAACTGCCATCACATATAAGGGCAAAGGAGACACACATTTATGGCTCTAATTCTGGACCAAAAATTCTTAAAAATTTTTTTCAATGATTTCTGAATTTTTTTTTTGAAATAGACATTGAGAAATGAATCCAATTAACCATTAAATTTTGGCAATACTTATTTATCTTGAGGAAAGAATCAGACCAATTAGAAAGAAGCAACTCCAAACTTTCATCCAGAGCCGGTCTCGGAAAAATCAGTGTTCCCCCTCCCAAGCAATGTTTTCATGTAGTAGGGGTGTGAGTCTTTTACTCATGATAAAAATACTTTCGGTATTTTATTTGTTTTACATTTATTATAAATCAAATTAAGAACGATTATCTTCATTAAAATTTTTATTTATTTTAAATGAGAAATGACAAAAAAAAAAAAAAAAGATATTCAAGAAAAGGAAAATATAATTTTTTGCATTATGTGTATTTTATTTTGTTTACTCAAAATAAAATCAATAAATTAATACTTATAATGTATTAATTTTAATAGATGCAAATGCATAAAATCCTTATCTGTGCCTACTTATCCAATATCTCCAGACTACTTTCTAGCTTGTAACTTTCATTAGTAAGAAAGAAGTCTTGGATATGAGAGCAATGCACCTAGATCTTAGGATATAATGCAATCTTCCAGCAGCCACTTTTTACTTTTTTACTTAACTATAAAGCTTTGAGTCCTAAATGAAAATACAATAATGTTTTCAATTCAAGCTCATTTGTATAGTCATATAGATCTAAACTCGATCCAGCATCTATACATTTTGGTGTTTTTGATTTTTAAATAACCACAGTTACCATAATCCTATTGGGCAGAATTGGTATAAAACTATTAAATATCTCATGATCATCATTCTTTATGCTTACATAAGCTGTTATTACAGAGGCAAAACTCTCCATACAGTAGTGCCAGTCAATGCAAGCCAGAATAATCAATGGATGCAAAAAGGTTTATCCATAAAATCTTATTTAGTGCCTATTCATCCAATAACACCAGATTAGTTTGCAGCTTGTGGCTTTCATCAAAGAGGAGCCTTGAATCTAAGAGCATTGCACCTAGATCTTAGGATCTAATACAAATCTCCAGTAGCATCTTTTACCTTTTTGGTTAACGATAAAGCTTTGAATCCAAAATGAAAACACAATGTTTTCAATTCAACTCATTTGCTTGTATACTCTTATAGAACATCTCTACATTTTGGTGTTTTTGAAAACATTATTATGTTTTTATTTTGATCTCAAAGTTTCACAGTTAACTAAAAAAATAAAAGGTGGTTGCTGGAGGGTTGCATTAAATTCTAAGATCTGGGTGCAGTGCTTTCAGATCCAAAGTTCCTCACTGATGAAAACCACAAGTTAGAAATTAGTATGGGAGTATTGTATAAATAAGCACTAGATAGAGATTTTATCCATAACCAATCTAACATCCATTGATTACTCTGGCCTGCACTGAGTGGTGCTACTATAGGGAAAGTTTTGCCTCTGTGTTAACAGCTTGTGTAAGCATAAAGAATGGTGATCATGTGATGTTTAGTGGTTTAATAAATAATTTCTTATTAAAAAACATAATATAATACTTATAATGCAAAAAAGGATTTTATTTCTTTGAATATTTCATTGTGAATCCATTAATAACATTACTGTAATTTATTAGTTCTGTAAAGTCAACTGGTTTGTTATTATTGAATTTATGCACAACACATGGATTAACTATCACAAACATTTTCTTTAGATAGAAAAACTGCTCTAAAGAATCATGGATGCTTTCACATCTAAAACAATGGCATTTAATAGATTATATTATAATTAGAAGTAAGAATATATGAAAAGTTCACATTATGTGAGCACTTCCAAGTAGACTAATTGAACAGATTACAAATTAAACTAAATAGAGAATGTGCATTAGTTCTAACAAGCTCTAATAATAAATGTCGTAAGAGAAAGCATTTAAAAATCTCTATCTAGAACTTTTCCTATCCTCAGATTGGTTTCAAGCTATGGTTTTCATCAGTGAGGAGCTAGGATATTTCAGACACTAGATCTTAAATATCAACTCAAAGCCAGCACTTATCTGATAGTTAACTTTTAAGTAGAAAATCTGAAAATTTCATGCACTTATGTGTCTTCAAATCCAGTTATCTATCTTAAATAGTAGTGCTATTGCACACTCTTTACTTAGTATATATTTACAAACTTATTAAATTAAGTCGTGATGTATGACTTGATTTTATCTAAGATTACAAAGTAGTATTCTTCAAGTTTAAAATGATAGTTACATTTAAAAATATATATTATTTCAATTATATTTATAAGAAAATTAGTTTTTATTCCATAGCCAGCCCAAGAAAAAGCAGGGCCTGGACTAATGTTTTTGTGCTGGTGTGTGTGTGTTTTTCAATGATAAAAAATATTTAGATATTTTAAAAAATTATTATTTTATTTGCAGATATACAAAACAAATTTTAGAACGATTCCCTGTTAACAATTTTATTTACTTTGAATGAGAATTTGCTAAAAAAAGAAATGCGTTCAAGAAAATAAAATTTAAATCAAGCTGTCTCAGAAACTGTGACTGCACCTATTGCTGTGTCCAATGGCACTCCATTGCCCTTTGGATTGCATAAAATAATTAATAAAAAAAATACTCAGAATATTATGAAAACGGACATGGCATGTAATTAAAAATAACAAAGGTTATTTACAGAGGGTTATACTTGAGGATAATAAATTATTAATAATATTATACGTTACAATTTATACACATTATATACATACTCTATAGACACAACCCGAAGGTTTTCAAAAATAATACTAAAAATCTATAAGCCCTGTTTGAGAGTCTCTAAATTTACTTTGGTATGTTCAGAGAACAAACTTCTCTGCAAGGCTATGGGTGAAGGAGAAGTAATGAGAGCACCTGTAGGATGGCACATGTGCAAGCCAGGAGCTTCACCTAGCAAGTGTTGTACTCTTGTTCTTGTTTTTTACCTACACTTCCTAGTGTTGTAGAATACCTCTTGATTGGCTATCTGCTGCCCACATGGGTATTCATGTTTTGAATTCACATTCTAATGCATATTTTCTGCATGGCAGTGGCTTTCCTTACTTTAACTTATATATAATTCTTTGCTATTATTGATTACGTATCAATATAGCTAATTTTTATTATCGAATTTACTTCTTTTAATTAATCTAAGTACTTTATAATTAATGTGTATGCTTCACCATAAACACACATACATTTACTTTTACACATATAATATTTTAATAAATATTTTATTTATGTGTCATTACATTATATGCATTTCATTTTATTTAATCAAATACTGATTAGTACTTATGATGTATAAATAATTATTTATTCTTATTTATAAAATATAAATATAACTTTGCTCAATATTATTGGATCAATATTTGAGAAAATCAAATAAAATACATATAATGCAATATACATACATTATTTCTTTGAATGTTTTGTTGTGAATCCATCATTATCATCATCATAATTATTTTTTTTTTTGTAAATACTAATTCAATAGATGAAATTGCATTTGAAGGGAATCATTTTTGGGTGCTGATATGGTATGTGCTCGACACCATTAACCCACCCAAAACCTTCGCTGACATCTCCAAGCGATAAATAATGTGTCAGCAGTGTTTTTGGGTGAATTTTAAAATTCAAAATGGCATCAAATGCCTGTTACATCAACCTCGAACTTATAAATACAAATTATACTATATGCCAAAAGATTATAACTTATAAAATAGGAATATTAATATATATATAAAACAATTTTCCCTGATAATTATAAAACAAAAGCACTATTTTCATACAGTTATACTTTATCAATTCATGTAACTAAATACTTTGAATTATCATACATTATTGCAATTTTTATAAATCTTTCAAAAATCAAAATGCAATTTGCATTTGCTGTAAGCCCTTGAAAGAAATCAAAAGGCAATTTGTTTTCTACATTTAAAAAATAAAACTCTTGATTTTCAACATTACTTCATGGAGGATCAAAAAATAAAAAAACTAATTAACCTACTTTTTATTAATATTTAAAAAATAAAATACTAAATTTTATCAACATTTAAAAAATATAAGACTCTCAACAGTATTTTAAGTTAAGAATATTAAACATAATTTTAGATGTTCCAAAATTGACATTTATGGAATCAGATTTTAATTTATTTAAGAGGGCACTGGCGTATTCTTGTAGATTCACAGTAACTAACTAAAATGTAATATTGTAGAAATTTCACTATTTTTTTTTTGTCACTTAAATCTTTTATATGAAATTTTCCTTGGCTTAACTATTAAACAAGCATATTCACAAAGGTAATTTATATATTTCTCTAAACTTAATAATTCTGTGCAGACTCAGCAGGTAGGGGAGAGCTCAGAGAAAGAGATGTGTGGGGGCAGAGCCCCCCACATAAAGAACTACTTACATTCATTCTTACTTTCACATTTATATGCTTTACTGATTGTGTATACTTGAGAGTAGTTTAAAATGAGGGGGGAGGTCTGGGGGTGTGAGCCCTCAATAAAAAATATGTTAAAATAGTTTAAAAGGATTGCATACCATCAATAAATAAAAATTAAGTTAATTCGGTTGTTTATTTTGTTTTTAAAAGTAGAAAATGTAAATTGACTTGATTTCTTTATACTCTTATAACAAAAGTAAATTGCATTTTGATTTTTGAAAGATTTATTTAAATTGCAATAATGTATGTTCATGCAAAGTATTTACTCATGTGATTTGATTTTGATTTTTTATTAAACTTTAAATATTGATCAAAATTAGGATTTTGATTTTTAAATACTCAATGACAATTGCAAACTTTGCATTTTGATTTTTTAATTAAAAATGTTAAATATTGATGAAAATTAGGATTTTGAGTTTTAAATACTCGATGACAATTGCAAACTTTGCATTTTGATTTTTTAATTAATGATGAAATTTGTGATTTTGTAACGCCATTTTTTGAAACCGTGTGTTGATAATCGATGTTATTTATCATTTAAATGTGTCAGTGGAGGTTTTAAAATTCAAAATGATGTCAAGAACATACTATATCGGCACCCATTTTTGACCTATGAGATTTCATATTAACATAATCAGAATGTACATGGTGGAATAATCTTGTATATAACTGAAAAATCTATGCTACCACACAACCAGTGCTTTTACAATTGTTTACTTCACACATGATAGTCATTGCAGATCAAATTATAGAATTTTGACAAAAAAAATAATAAAACGTAATTTTCCTATAAAATTTAATTCATGCATGCATGGGCCTTGTGTGATCATGAACCAGCTCTGCAACTAAATATAGTTATCATTAACAACTAGGTATAGTTCACCAATCATAATGGAGAACCATCATAGCTAAAGGCTATATATATTGTACCAATATTGAATATTGGCACATATTAATTTTATTTTAAAATTAATAAAAATAAAAAAAAATTAAAAATATTAAACAACTTATAAAAATCTAAAATGTTTCTTTAGTAAACAAAATCAGTTTGCTGTCAAAAGTAAAGTTAAAAAATCAGAGTTTTAAAATAAAAAATCTTTCGTGAAAGTGTGTGAAATAAAAGTTACAATTAATTAATCAGAAGGGAAGTAAAAAGTTTTTATTAGTATTCGTAAAAATATAATTTAAAAGTTAAAACATACAAATCTATTTTCATTCAAGTTTAATTAAAGAAAAAATAATGTTAAAACTAATATATGTGCATATATATGTGCGATTGTCAGCAATAGAATAAATGTTATTATAAATAAATGAAAGTTAAAGAAGATTATCATTAAAAAACACGGCAATGGCTATTAGATAAAACAATACATTTTTGCATGGCTATTACTAATTAAGCAATCTTTCAAAACACGTTTATCAAATGATTATCACTGGAATTTAGACAACAGATCTTTGCCGGAGATATTAGAAAGACAACACATCGCAGGTATAAATAGACTTTTATCGGACAGTAGTCAGTTCACAAAGTAATTGAGTAGTGCAGTTCACAAATTAATTGAATCAGTTGAGTTAATTATATCCAGAGACAAAATGAAGTGCTGAGAAGATTTTGGGAATTCACGCCTCTCCACAGCCTAAAAAGTCCGATGAAAACAGCAAGATCTGCCCATGAAATAATGTCAACGTAACAACTTAGAAAATCTCCATCAGTATCTAATTGTCTCCAATAGTAATAATTGTGAAACTCATCAAGGAAAAGTCCCAGCCGGCTGGAAACATTCATAATGGAAATATTCTCACCGAAAGCAGCCACCAAAGAGAACCAAAATTCTACATCTATATTCAAAAGCCTAGGTAAAAACATTTGCTTATTTTGTTTATACTGTAATAGCCATTGCATTGCATTAATTCGTACGAATCTTTCAAGAGTCTAATTATATGAACTTTATATCATACATAAATGAACTATTGATATGTGTGATTAAATTTCAAATGCTATGTAATACTTTATTATTATTATGTGTGTACATGAGTTAATATGTGCGTGATCATTATATCAATATTTATTAGTTAAATTAGAGTGTTCTGTTATTAAATCTATAGGAATATTTAAACTATTTAGAAATGTTAATTTAAAATATGCGTGTGTTTTATTAGAATTATAAAATGTTTAAATTTAGTAAATAAATGTTAGTTAATAAATTATCTTTAAAATTAAACTTTATTTGTCGGTCAATTCTTTTTTTATCAATTCCTTTTATCAAATTCTTTTATCAACTCCTTTTACAATTCTTTTATCAAGTCTTTTAACCACTAATTATATATAATCTGTTAGTGATTACAAACAACTGAGCTAGTCGTGGATTTAGGTGTTGAGTTAGTGACCACTGTTCAAAGTGCGTTGTCTATTCTTTTAGTATTCTTTTAAAATAAACAGCTGGCACCCGTGTTTATACACAAACAAAAAAAGTGCTTTGAACTTGGTGTTGAACTCAACATCTGAGAAGAAGCTCTGTCCTGGAAATGTAATGCTAGTTATATACTTTATAGCTATTGTTTGGGCATACATACTCTCCGAGTATGTTCTTCTCTGCCTAAGAGACCGGTGTTTCGAGGTAACAGATACGAACTCGGTACAAATGGCGCCCAATGTGGGGCAAACTTGTCATAAATGACAGTTAATTAAATACTTTGTTCTTGTTGAAAATAAAAATCTAAAAAGTTAAATTCCGTATGTAAAAGTGCTTTAATTTAAAAAAAAAGAATTGACCGAAAACTTTTTTTTCGAAATGAAAAGAGATTTTGACATATATGCTATCAAATCAGAGTCAATTAGATGTTTTGGGTGGAGCTAAGGCATTAGAACGGGTAGTGAAAAGGACTAAAAGGGTGGAGTTAGCGTGAGTTTCCATCTTAGTAAGAAAAATAAATAAGTTGTATTTAAATTTAGTTTAACATAAGCGCTAGTACTTTGAAATTGAAATTTTCGAAAATGGATCCGAAAGAAAGCCCAATATATTTTAAAAATCCCCAGTTAGTGGAAAAAGAGAAAGAAGAAGTATCTGAGACGCGAATGATGATGAAAATGATGATGAATATGATGCAAGAGTTTAAAGAAGAATTGTGTCAGAAATTTGAACAAAGCCAACAGGAGCTTAAAGCTGAATTCAAAGCAGAATTGATAAAAGAAATGCATCAAGAAATTAAACAAAGTCAACAAGAATTGTGTCAGAAATTTGAGCAAAGCCAACAAGAGCTCAAAGAAGAATTGAAGGCAGAAATTAGTCAGGTTAAAGGAGAAATTAAGGAACTCAGAGCAGAAGTAAGGGAAATAAGATATGAAATTACAGGAAAGGTAGAGAAAAATCAAGAAATTATAAAGGTAGATTTAGTTAAAGAAAGTAAAAAGGTTGAGGTCAGGGAAGAGGTAGAAATTGAATTGGAATCAGATAGCGTTGTGATAAATAAAGTAGACACAAATGTAGATCAAGAAATAGAAGAAAAACATAAGTTCAAGGTAGTAGATAGTGTAGAAAAGTTTTTACAAAAATTTAAAAGGGTTAAAGTAAACGTTCGCATTCGCTGTAGATGTAGATTTAAAATAAAGAGGAAGCGTAGGAAAAAATATTCACGATTAGGAAAAATACGGAGGTCTGTAAAGTTTAAAAGTTTTCTAATTTACAAGGCAGAAAATAGAATGGAAAGAGAAAGAGATAAAATAGATTTTAATCAAGAAATAGAAGTGAGAATATGGAGTATGATTTATATTATAAAATTAGTAGAAAGAAAGAAGGAACTGCCTGACATAGTTTAAAAGTTAGTAAACGGGCAGAATAGTAAAGGAAATAAACTAAAGGACCGGAAATGGACAATGAGCAGGAATATGATTATTCTAATGTCAATAATTTGAGAAGTTTAAATCTGAAACTTCTATTTAAAACTAAAATAATAAAATTAAAAATAACTGAATAATAAATTAAATGTTTGAAAGCAATAATAATAATGGAGGCTTCGTAGAATAAAAGATTTTTGTTTTTCGCCATGCACATATTAATTAAGGAAATGCTCATAAATAAACAGTTCAAATAAATAAAAAAAAATCAATAAAATCAAGTTAAATAAATGGGTCAAATTAATGATATAAAAGTAAAGTTGTAGATTTAAATAAATGAAAAGATAATGGAATTTCTAGAATAAAATTAAGTTAGTCAAATAGATATTTGTATAATAATGAATTGTAATAAAGTAAAACAGTTTTTTTTCTCTCTGAGTACGTGCATGTTAAAATAAAATAGTTTTGAATATATGTAAGTTAATGAAAGGAAGTAAATAAATGGTTTAAAGTAATTAAGTCCAATAAAATCTTTGTATAATAATGAAGAGCTGTAAAATAAAAGAGTTTTCTAAGTACACGTACGTTAATATTTAAGGTAAACAAATGTTTAAAAAATAATATTGTAATATAAATAATATTCGTAAGAGTTTAGAATAGTATTGTAAGATTAAATAAAAGTTTTTTTTTTAGAATATACGCACGTAAATAAAGAAGTTAAAGTAATTGTTTAAAAATAATAGTGTAATTAAATAAAGATGTAAGATAATGTTCGTAATAGTTCAGAATAATATAAATAAATATGTTAAAATAATGTTCATGTGTATTTAAATAATATCATAGGATTAGTGATAAATAATATAAAGTCAATCTAAGTTGTATTAAGAGTGTATAAGGGTTTAAAATTAAGGGATGAGGGTAGTATTGAAATAAGTTAGATAAGGATTAAGTTTAAAGCTGTCCACTGGATAGATTTTAGCACCCGTAACGGATTGGCCGGAATCATTCCTCTTTTAAAAAGCACACTGGCAACAACCAGAGTAAGTCGTAAGTCACTTTTCCAGGGGAGAATCCCCATATCTTGTACCTCATTTTCCAAAGTGTAAGTCAGAAATGGACAGTTGAAAATTCCTGCCATTCACAGTGTCCTCTTCTTAGCCAAAGTCCGATCAAGAGAATCGGCAATCATTTTCCAAAGCGTAAGTCGGAAATGGACAGTTGAAATTCCTGCCATTTGCAGCGACCTTTTCTTAATCAAAGTCCGATCAAGAGAATTGGCAGCCGAAGCTTCGTTTATAAAAGATCCCTGTGCCACAAAATTAGTTTGTCCTCGTGGTCACTATCCAGGACGAACATTGTAAACAATGTTGCCAGCATAGAAAGAAGAAAAGTATCATTGGAGATTGCCCTTAGTATGGAAAGGAAAAGATACCAAAAAGCAAACTTAGAAGGAATAATAAAGATTTAATGTTGTCAGAGATAAAATGGTCAAAAATTATGCATTTTACTCTCAAAGGGAGGGCGGTGTAATGTACCAATATTGAATATTGGCACATATTAATTTTATTTTAAAATTAATAAAAAAAATTAAAAATATTAAACAACTTATAAAAATCTAAAAGGTTTTTTTAGTAAACAAAATCAATTTGCTGTCAAAAGTAAAGTTAAAAAATCAGAGTTTTAAAATAAAAAATCTTTCGTGAAAGTGTGTGAAATAAAAGTTACAATTAATTAATCAGAAGGGAAGTAAAAAGTTTTTATTAGTATTCATAAAAATATAATTTAAAAAGTTAAAACATACAAATCTATTTTCATTCAAGTTTAATTAAAGAAAAAATAATGTTAAAACTAATATATGTGCATATATATGTGCGATTGTCAGCAATAGAATAAATGTTATTATAAATAAATGAAAGTTAAAGAAGATTATCATTAAAAAACATGGCAATGGCTATTAGATAAAACAATACGTTTTTGCATGGCTATTACTAATTAAGCAATCTTTCAAAACATGTTTATCAAATGATTATCACTGGAATTTAGACAACAGATCTTTGCCGGAGATATTAGAAAGACAACACATCGCAGGTATAAATAGACTTTTATCGGACAGTAGTCAGTTCACAAAGTAATTGAGTAGTGCAGTTCACAAATTAATTGAATCAGTTGAGTTAATTATATCCAGAAACAAAATGCAGTGCTGAGAAGATTTTGGGAATTCACGCCTCTCCACAGCCTAAAAAGTCCGATGAAAACAGCAAGATCTGCCCGTGAAATAATGTCAATGTAACAACTTAGAAAATCTCCATCAGTATCTAATTGTCTCCAATAGTAATAATCGTGAAACTCATCAAGGAAAAGTCCCAGCCGGCTGGAAGCATTCATAATGGAAACATTCATAATGGAAATATTCTCACCGAAAGCAGCCACCAAAGAGAACCAAAATTCTACGTCTATATTCAAAAGCCTAGGTAAAAACATTTGCTTATTTCATTTATACTGTAATAGCCATTGCATTGCATTAATTCGTACGAATCTTTCAAGAGTCTAATTATATGAACTTTATATCATACATAAATGAACTATTGATATGTGTGATTAAATTTCAAATGCTATGTAATACTTTATCATTATTATGTGTGTACATGAGTTAATATGTGCATGATCATTATATCAATATTTATTAGTTAAATTAGAGTGTTCTGTTATTAAATCTATAGGAATATTTAAACTATTTAGAAATGTTAATTTAAAATATGCGTGTGTTTTATTAGAATTATAAAATGTTTAAATTTAATAAATAAATGTTAGTTAATAAATTATCTTTAAAATTAAACTTTATTTGTCGGTCAAT
This sequence comes from Epiperipatus broadwayi, assembly GCA_028023455.1. NCBI lineage: Eukaryota > Metazoa > Onychophora > Udeonychophora > Euonychophora > Peripatidae > Epiperipatus > Epiperipatus broadwayi. Next base: position 1,747,820 of record JAQFVV010000208.1, read on the forward strand.
TCTTTTTTTATCAATTCCTTTTATCAAATTCTTTTATCAACTCCTTTTACAATTCTTTTATCAAGTCTTTTAACCACTAATTATATATAATCTGTTAGTCATTACAAACAACTGAGCTAGTCGTGGATTTAGGCGTTGAGTTAGTGACCACTGTTCAAAGTGCGTTGTCTATTCTTTTAGTATTCTTTTAGAATAAACAGCTGGTGCCCATGTTTACACACAAACAAAAAAAAGTGCTTTGAACTTGGTGTTGAACTCAACAGCCGAGAAGAAGCTATGTCCTGGAAATGTAACACTAGTTATATACTTTATAGCTATCATTTGGGCATACATACTCTCCGAGTATGTTCTTCTCTGCCTAAGAGACCGGTGTTTCGAGGTAACAGATACGAACTCGGTACAATATATATATATATTATAATGATCAGGGTGAATGGTAGGGAAGTTGGAGTCTTACTGTATCTGCCGTACAAGGGCACCACTAGGCTATTCAAACCTGGAAAATTTATATAGTAGGCAGATACTTAAGATCCAATTTTATTTTATTATAGACCGTTAGCTCCAGTCACTAACTCACGGAGCAACAGAGATAATGTATATTTTAATTTTAAAGAAAGATAATAAAAAATAAGAATAAGCCACTGCCAGATTAACAATACACAGAAACATTTATTTTGCACTTATATAAAATTTAGAATCATTTTAGTATAACTTTTACTTTAGAATTTAATTTGCATTTTTAACTTTTTATTTTAGAAGTTCACACAGATGAATTTATTAATATTTTATTAGAGTGTCGAGTATGGATAGACTACATAGATTGTACTCGAAAATAAAATATTCTATATGCCTTATTTAACCCTAGGCCAAAAGTTTGCAGTCAAACCAATGTCAATCTATCTGATATATCGATGTATTCAATGCAGAATGAATACAACAGAACAATACCATACTGTCAGGAATGCACATCTGAACAGCATGGTTATAGAGAAGAAATTGTCTCTTATTCAGTACAGGAATGTTACATCTGTCTGGCAAGAAGAACAATAAAAAAAGAAAACTCCATAGGAAGGGATTGTAGTCCTTTTTACTGTCTTACTATCTCATTCCGTAGGCTAAAGGGGTGATCCAAGGAGCAGGGAATATATCTGCTTCCGATGGTCAGTAAGAAATGGGACTTATTTGGCCCAAGTATGGCATATCATGTGATCCTGCACAAAGCAGATCTTCATGTTACATTTACTAATTACACCAATACATCCAATCCATTGACCCAATTTAACTGTGAAACAAATAACCTGAGATTTACCCTCCCTTAAATTAACATAACTTTACTAATCTATGCAGCCATTCATGCCCAACTTAAATTTAACATGATTTAATTAAAAGTTTAGCTTAACAGAAAAAAATCACAATAAACACTTAAAAGAACGGAAAAAATAAATTAATGGAAATGATTTAAAAAAAAATACATTCAATAAAAATTATTAATAAATTTTTTGGTTTGGTCAGATAGGAATTTCTATTTAAATACTGGAAAAGTTTTAGAATTAAAGTTCACTAGTTAGAGTTTTTACTGTTTTAAAATACTGGAAAAGTTTTAGAATTAAAGTTCACTAGTTAGAGTTTTTACTGTTTTAAAATACTGGAAAAGTTTTAGAATTAAAGTTCATTAGTTAGAGTTCTTACTGTTTTAAAAAGTCTGTACTTTCTAGTTGCTTGTAATTTGGAAGGTGTTAATTCCCACAATGTCCTGAGGAGATTGGTATGCAGTTAGCTGTTGGTCTTTTACTGTAGCTGGTATAGTTCTTTGCTGGATTTTATTGCTGGGCCCTGATGTCCTGGGGTCCGCAATATGGGAAAATGATATTTCATTTCTTTTTTTTTAGAACCACTGAAGGGATTGAAAGTGCATCTTTTCAGTCCCTTCTTCAACTCTCTTTGCACTAACACATATAGCACACCTAATATTTTATTTCTATTTTTTTCTTTTTATATTAGATTTGCAGATTAACTCAACATTACATCATGATGATGATGATCCTTTTGCTGAGGTCTGTTTCCTGAGGGATTTCTTTTATTGGTTATTCTGTTCCTATTGTTTTTTCTCTCCTATCTGACCTTTACTTATAAAGTTTGAAATGCCCAAGAGCTAGTTTACTTTATCTAATTGAAAATAATCATTTCCATTTTACACAATAGCATTAATTAAATTATATACATTCTTAAAGATATATTAAATCTTTTAAGTTTTTTTTCTGAAAATTTCATTTTAAATTACTTTTTTTTTTTTAATAAAGTTTTCTTTTAATAATTTTCCATCTGTACGATTTTATATATATACGAGTTTAGATGACTTAATTTTCAATTTTTAAAAACAAATTTTTATTTGCGAACTTTTTATTTTTAATTTTATTTATTAGAATGTAACAGCATGTGTGCCTGTTACAATATATATATATATAGTTTATGTATAAAATACTATATACCAGGGGTGATCAACTTTTGCATTCATAAGATCTACTTTTTATTTTTAAAGTGTGTTGTCATAGGTGACCAACTTGTTATCATAGGTGTAGTCTAAGTGGAGTGAGGTGTGAAATATATACTATTTTTATATATCTACCTAGTAAAAAATAATTATTTAACAGGCCAAAAAACTCATGTCCGGCGGAATTAATGCAATATGAATAATTATTAACAATATTAATTCAAATTAGCTACATTAAATCAAGATTAAAAATATTATTTTCAATAATGATATGGCTTAGTGGACTTCACCTATCTAGAATTGCAAAAAAAATTTAGAACAAAAACAAAAATAACAAAAAATCTTGACTTAACTTGTTTCACTCGTTACCTGGCAGCTCTTGCCAGATTGGCCTCGTGATCAACCAAAAATGCTTTGTGATTGACTGGTAGATCACGATCGACTTGTTGGACACCCCTGCTATATACAGTATATATATATTGCATTATTATGTTTAATAAAAGTCAATATTTATTTCCATACTTATGATTAGGAATATCACTCCCGATTATAGTATGTAAGGACAATTGTTACAATAATAGATAACCATAATCTTTATATTACGGTTATTAGTTAATTCATAAAATAAACAACTAGAAAATAATTTTACAATATTTATACTAGAAAATTCATTAGCCATTATAGTTTGAATTATTTTTAAGATCCTTTTTGAAAGTAATTTTAAGGGAAAATGTTAAAATCTATGAATTTTTTATTAAAAGCTTTAATGTGGTATTTTTATAAGCTAAATTTTCTTAATTATTTATAAAAAGTAAAACAATATGTTATTTTAAATATTTTTAAAAAACATTTGACAATTGTTTGCAAGTTTTCTTGATAGAGGGCGTGTTTATTTGACATCTTGATTTAACATAATTCATCTTCCAATAGCAGACTGTAAGAAGATTTTTGGACATTTTACATTGTACAATAATGTTTTTACAAATCAAAAACTGATTTAATTTAAAAATAGAACCTAATCATGAATTATATAATATTTAATATAAAAAAAGTCTGTTGTAAGCATTAAATAACAAAAAAAGATTTAGTTCTATCATATTCCTGAAGCATGCATTATGGATACATGTAAATCTATTCTTGGATTCATTAAAACAGAATCATGGGAAATTTTCTGACAATGAACTTATTAGTGATTTCATTAAAAGAAAACATATAGAATTTTTCACTTAATGAATAATAGATTAAATGAGGAAGCAGAAGATCTCTGATTGATAAAGAGACTTAAAAATGATTGGTGGAATCAAAACTCCAAAGAAGATATAAATATTTGCTGATTTTGAATATTCTAGATTTTGTTTGATATATTGAAAACAACATATAGTCCCCAGAACCAGCATCAAAATTCTGTTAAAACCAATAATATCATTCTCTTCTTTTTAATTATGATATACAAATTGATATATCTATTTTATCTATTCATTTACGTTTGGTCAAAATATTCAACTTAAAATGAAAAGGTTGCAGATCCTAATGAAATACCTGGATAAGTTTTAAAATATGGTAGTGATATGTTAGTTTCAAAAATATTGGCAGTTTTTGGGAATATATGAATCTTCTTCCTTTTCTTATGTACTGATTTCTATATTTATATATCATACCATTTTCAACTTTTTTAAACACTTCAACAATACTATTTTTTATACCAAGAATTTATTCTTAGAAATATGTATATAAAATACTAATTGTATATTTATATATTTGGAGATTGTAGCTCTGATGATGATTGCAGGGCAGTCTAAACTGTAAGAATAAAGTTTTGATATAAAAAATTGTATTGTTGAAGTGTTTAAGAAAGTTGAAAATGGTATGATATGTATATATGAACCTATGAAATGTTGCCACTGCTTTTATTATTTCCATTTTTAAAAATAAGGATGATAAACCAGACTGCTATAAATAATGTGGAATATCATTATTATCCATTGCAGTAAAAGTACTTTCAAAAAAATTATTAGTCATAGATCAATGGTTACCAGAGACTCAAGAAGCATTATAGATATATAATTTTGTTACCAGGAAAATAAATGAAAAGTGACAGGAATAAAAGACTGATTTATATATTGTTTTTATTGATTTTGGTTAGAGCCTATGATTCTGTTAATAGAACAGTTCTATGACAATGTTTGAAATTAATTGGTTGTCCATCAAAATTTATTCACATTACATAATTTTATTTAATGGAATGAGAGAAAGTGTTATTACTGCAAAGGAAAATCTGAGGCATTTGAAAAGAAAACTGGTGTTAAACAAAGATGTGTAATTGCACTTTCCCCATTCTCGATATACTTATTAACTACTCCAAGCTCAATCCAATCTACCATACTTGATGCCATAATCCCACTTATCAAATATCCCATTACCCATCCTTTCACTATATTCCAATACTCATTATTATATTTTACACACAATGTTTCAAAAACTGGTGTTAAACAAAGATCTGAATTGTACCAACATTGTTTTTATTTTTTTACTTACACTTCTTTATAAACAGCTTAATCAAACGGGGATCTATTTACAATACAGATTTGATAGAATTTTTAATTTGAATTGATTAAAAGTAATAACAGAAACATCTAGGAATTTGAATTTACAATATACTGATGATAATGCTATTTTAGCCAATTCAAAAAATGATTTTAAGAATATAGTTAATGTTTTGAATGTAATATATTAAGATTTTAGTTTAATTATTAATATGAATTTTTTCTACACTACAGAATTTTTCATACCTACACTTCTATATGTAATATATAGAGGGTTTGAACTCAGATGTTCACATGACCCTCAACCATCCATGCTATTTCATACTGCTGATACTCTTTTGACATATGTGTGATCAAGAGTATCAGAAGTATGAGCTAGCATGGATGGTTGAGGGTCATGTGAAAGTCTGAGTTCAAACCCTTATATTTTATTTATTAATATGTCTTTTTTTTGATAAATTAAAAGATTATGTATTTCATCATGAAAAAATAACTATTGCAAATAATTTAGCTGTATAAATCTATTGTATGGCAGTGAAGCATGGAGACTCTAACAGTGCAATATAAAAATATTGGAAATTTTTTATTTAAGAATGTTCTTTAAAATTTTATAAATATAATATCATAAAATAAATCAATACTTTCTTCAACTTTCTGGATGCGATACTTTAGAATCCACTAATGTAAAATCATATATTCATTGGATTAAACATGTAAAATGAATAAACGCTACAAGACTTCTCTGAAACAATATTTCATGATAAACTTGAGGATTGTTTTTATGGTAGAAGTTTAGAGGAGGACCCACTAAAGTAATAAATTGAGAAAACAAAGTTTTTCTTAAAGATTAAAATAATGAAACTTCTCTCCCACTCTTCATAATGTTAATTTCACAAACTGACTTTTTAAAATTTACAATATATATGTCCACAAGCAATTAGTCAACATTATCAGGAAACTGCAAATTGATGGCACAACATGTGTTTGAGTTAAACTCATCTCTTATACTGATTATTTATGGATGCGAGGATAAGTCATCATAAATTTAAAAACATTTTTGCCTCTAGAAGGAGCTTAAGTGAACAAAAACCCATTAGGATCAAGAATTTTATTAATTTATAAGTCATTTGGTATATTTCATCTTTAAATATTATTAAAGTATATATCATAGAGAGAATAAAGTTTAGTGTTTTCCTGAAGATTTATGATGATGGTGTTTTAGTTGTATCTTTATGTTGGACTATTTCCACCATCTAATGTATGGAAACCACTAATCAACTTTGCTCTTAGAAAAAATTAGAGAATTCAGGAGGTACCTCATAGATAAGTATATGAAATTATTACAGACTGTTGCCTTTGACAGGATGGTTTATATTGTTACCTTAAAATTCAAAACTCAAGAATGTAAGGACCCAGGTTTGAATCCCATGCTAGTATGTCACCGGTAAGCCAGCAACACCTGAAGAAAATGGGAAACTAATACCTCTTGAAATGTTGTGCATATATTAACCTGTTTAATGTGCTATTACTAACAGTTGAATGTATTTGCAATATTTAAATAAAGTTAATTTTTTCTAAAGACATTCAATACATATATTAGATGATGGAAATAGTCCAATATAAATATACAAATAAAGTTTAATATCTCAAATTTACAGAGGAAGATTGGAGTGTTTTTAAAATTTAAACTAATGATTTGAACTAATAGCAATGTTTGACTCATATCTTGGCATGCACTATTGGTGTATGCATCTCTTTCTACCATGATTTAATATTTTCCACATCGAAACATTCTGACATATATTTCTGGCAGAATGCCTACTTGAGATAAGAATCATTGGATCTAATTCATGGATATCTTCAAATGAAAAAAATGGTATTAAGATTTAAAGCATGAGAATTTGTTAATTCTGATATTAAAATAATTGAAAGATTTTACTGTTTAAGAGTTTCTAAGAAATTTAAGGCAAAAAGTGACAGAAGTAGTTTGTGATTCATGAATCTTGTACTACAGAATCTATCATTTTATCACTTTATCAAACAAAAAGCTTTCTAATATTATATAAACAGATAAATGTTTATATATATATATAAGTAGTCATGATCTTAATAATCAAAGAGCTTTTTGAAGTCTAGGATGAACTTTAATATTGAAATACTGAATAAATTCTATTAAGAGGATGGAAGATGATGATAAAATACCACTGATGATGCTCAAGGCCATATTATTTTATTTCCTTCATGCTTAATATCTTTTTATGCACAGAAATTAACATCAATTATTACACAAAAGTAAGCTGTGATAGCACTATCACATTTGACATTTTAGATGATATCATGGTACTGTGATCGCTATTTTTCTATTGCTTTAAGTTATATATGTTAAATTACATTGTGTGACAGGCTGAAGTGATTCTTTCTAAGAAGCTTCCATTTTTAGTGTTCTAATTTTAAAAAATTCCAAAAGATGTCAGCAGTTTACAGATCTTTACAGGCCTTTGATTTTGAATGACAGCATTTTCTATTGTTATGACAAAGCTATGAGGGAGGTATCAATTTGTGATTTGTTGCATTAGATTCATTTTCTGTGGCTAAATGCAACACAAAATTCATTTTTCAGTAATTGTTAATGCCTACAATACAATATTTTTGTAAAAGACATTATTAAATCACTAGGGGGAGGGGGTTTGTCTTTAAAAACATTTTATTTTTAAAAAGACAGATCTTAGAAAGTATACAAAGTATGTTATGAAAACAGGAAATTACCACAGAAAAAAACATTATAAGTTAAAAAGAAAATCGGTTTTGTAAAAATTGTATGTGAAATATTTTAATAACAATTAATAATTTGTTAACTTACAATTTTTTTTATTTCTTTGATGATAATTAATTATAAATTATCATTTTTTAATAACTTAAAATTCTAACATCTAATATTCTATTCTTATAACTTTTTTTGAATAGATATCATAAAGCCAAGAATGATGTTTGCCTTTGTTATCAGTAAGGGCTTCAGTTAGATACTTATTTTCATAATTTTAAAATATTAATTTTTCATGTTTTAGAATTTTAATTATTAGAAGGCTTAAATATTTATAATATAGAATATAAATACATTTTGTAATATACATAAAAAGATTTAATTGTTTTAAAAAATTAAACATAGCATCATAATAAAAATATTTATCACTAGAGTCTATTCAAAAAAATGAGGGTCAGGTTGATACTGAAAGTTAAGATATATTTAAAAAAACAATTATTTATAGAAGATGAAAAGTCAAATTTTTGAATGAGATTGATGCTGACTAGTTTAAATACTTATATATTCTGTATATAAATTTGGGTAATAAGTGTTAGTTAAATTAAAATTTTAAAGTTATTACATACATTAACAATTCTTAATCAGATGGTAATCAGTCTTTAACATGAGCTATTTACTCATTCTACTAACTCACCAATGTTATAGTAAGTATACAGGATAATCTCAAACCGAAATGCAAGATAGAGATTTTTTAAAAGATAAGAAAGGCCATCATATTTTTGTACCTAAATGCAATCGTGTAGGACAATCTGACACATTTGGAATGAGAGCACGAAGATTTAATCTTTGTAACTTTTCCATTCATTCCATTATTAATTTATAATTAAACTCAGCCAAATTTACAAACTTATGGCTGGTAAATATTAAATGATGTTAGAATCAATTTAATAACATAATTTACAAATGCAACTTTTTTAGTAAATCTTAATCTGATAATACAGAATAGCAGTTACTTCTTTACATGGTAGAATATTTTTGCTTAGTTCTTCTATCTGCCTTTATAGGGAGCTGTTAACATACATTAAAAAGGTGAATAAAGTATTGTTACTTAGCATCAGGGCCAAGTTGCACCCTTTAAAATTATTGAAAAAATTATGCATAGCTCTGGTTTGTTGCATTGTCTTATTAATATTTATTTGATCATTCACTTATTAAATTTACCAATTTTAACAAAATTTGAAATTTTTTGAATAGTCTACTAAGTACAGCAATGGATGTAAAAGGAAAAATGTGTATTAAATAAAAATATATTTAAAAAAAAAAATCATATGCAAAAATCAAAAATTGTAAAATTAAAAAAGATGCACAAAGAAACAACAAAACAGGGGCTCTTTATAGTATTTTTAATTATTATAGCTTACAAATAGCTAAATATCTTTGTGCAGGTTAAACTTATGAGAAGAAAAAATATTTTAAATTTAATTGAAAATTATAAAAATTTAAAACCGTCGAATTGATAAAAAAAAATTCAGATAAATAATGATATATCACATGATCACAATTTTCTTAGGTTTACACACAATATTAAAATAGTAGCAAATGTCTCCATATAAAATGTTTGAAATCTATTAATTAGTATAGCTTGCACCAGATGGATGGACATATTGAAGAAATTGATGATGTAGATAATAAAAATGGTCAGTTTTTGAAAGAATTTTGTCAAAGAGTAAATTTGAACATTGGGAATTTATCAAATATTTATGAGGGACAATACACATGGTCCAGGAATAATATATTTCACACAATATATTATATATTGGTAGAGAAAGGGGGAATGAATAAAATATGAAAAATTAAGGTGTTTGATAATGAAGAGAGAGTATGTAATAGTGATCATAACTTTATTGTAATAGAAATGGTTAGTAATGTGATGGAGGATAGAAATAAAGATAGAAACAATAGTGAAAAATGTGGATGGAGAGTGAATGATAAGAATAAGCTGAAAGAGTATAAAATAAAAGTTGAAGAAACCATCGAACAGTTGGTTGGGGATGAGTATAAGGACTGGTGTGATGAAATAGAAAAAGTGACACATAGGGTTTTAGTTGAGAATATGCAGAAGAATAAAAGTAATAAAAAAATGAGAGTTGGTAAAAGTGTAAAAGAGAGGAAAGAAGCATACAGATATAAGTGTGCTATTAAGAACAAAGAAAGTGAAAACAATATTAATGCTAAATGGGGAAAGTACTTAGAAAAGAAGAAGTTGGCTAAAATTGATAATTATAGAGAGAGGATGAAGTTGAATAGTAAATTGTTGGAGGATATTAATAAAAGTGTAAGAGATGGGAGTAAAAAAATTTGGAATTACCTTAAAAGGAGAAATGTAGGGGAAAGAGAGATAGTATTAATAGACGATGAGGGAATAGAGTGTAGCTCTAGAGAAGAATTAGAGAGAATCTTAAATAGATATGTAATGGATATAGAAAAGATGTTAGATGTGAAGAACTTAGTGATAGAAAACATAAAAGCATTTAGTAATGGAAATATTAGGTTCACAAAAAAATGAACTGAATGAGGCAGGGAAGAGATTGAAAAGTAGAAAGGTGAGAGGTTTAGATGGATGGCAGCAGAGATGGTAATGAATTTAGGGCATAGAGCAAAAGTAATGTTATTATCATGTTTTAATAAGATAGCACAGTAGAGAGTTTTTCTGGGTAGTTGGAGTAATACAAGAGTAAGATTATTATTTAAAGGAAAGAGTAAGGATCATAGAAAGTTAAATAATTATAGACCGACAGTGGTAACATCAGTTTTATATAAAGTTCTCTCATATATAGTAGATGGAAGAGTTGTAAAATGGATGGAAGAGAATAATGTAGTAGGAGAAATGCAAGGAGGTTTTAGGTCAGATAGGTGTATAGGAGATAGTTTGTTTGTAGTTACACAACTTATGGAGATGAGTAGGAACTCAGATAGATTTTTATATATGAGTTTTATAGATATAGAGAAAGCATATGGTAGAGTAAATAGAAATAGATTATGGGCAAGGTTAGAAAATTTAGGAATGGATGAAGCTTTAGTAAATATTATTAAGAAATTATATGAAAATAATTATTATACTTACCAATTAGGAGATATAGAATCAGTTAAAGTTAAAAATAAGGTAGGATTAAGGCAAGGATGCCCCAGTCACCTATTTTATTTTTCTTGTATTTGAGTGAAATGGAGAAAGCAATAGAAAGACTAGGAAGAGGGACAGAGATAGTATATACTTTGTTGGGTCTTTTTTTGCAGATCATATCTTTTTGTGTGCAGAAAGAAGAGAAGATATGAAAATTATGTTGAGGACATGTGCAAGGGTGGGTAAAGAGATGGGGATTAAATTTAGTGAAGAAAAATCAAATATAATGATGGTTAATACTGGGGAAAGAGAAGATGTAAAATTTTTATTGGGGGATATAAAGTTAAGTGTGGTGGATAGATATAGGTATTTGGAAATCATCTTATGTAATCAGGAAAATTGCTTGGATGTATGGGAGAAAAAATTGGTAAATGAAGCAAAGAAAAGAAAGGGTTTGCTAAAGAAACTAACAGTATTTTCATATAATAAATATGATGTAGCTAGAATTGTATGGAAGGGAGTTGCAGTAGCAGGGGTAACATATGGCAATGATGCATTATGTGTTAGTAAAAAGGTTTTAGATTATTTAGAGAAAGTACAAAGGGAAGTAGGAAGACATGCATTAGATGCAGAGATGTGGATGGCAAAGGAGGCAATTCAAGAAGAAATGGGATGGTCAAGTTTTTATATGAGAGATGCAAAAAGTAAAATGAAGTTGTTTGGTAGGTTGCAGTTTATGGTTAGTAAAAGAATAGCCAAAATAGTGTTTAATTGGGTTATGAGTAAAGGGCAGGTAACAAGATGGCTGAGAAAAGTAATGCAGTATGCAAAAGATTTGGATTAAAGAATTTATATCAGTATACTTGTATAAAAGGTGGGATGATTGTGTTAGGAGGATTGTTGAGTCTTATAGTGGTAAGGAATGGAATAAAAGAATAGAAGCATTAATAAAAAATAGGGAATTGGAGAAATGGAGAACTAGTAGGGAGGGTAAGAAGAGTTTAAATATATATATAGAAGTAACTGGAACATTGGATGCGAGTTAATTTATGATAATAGTAAGGAAAGTAGTTTATTGTTTAAGGCTCAAATGGGATCTTTAGCAACAAGAGAATATACATGTAAATGGAAAACTATGGATGATTTAGTGTGCAAATTGTGTAAGGAAGGTACAGAAAATATTAGTCATTTGTTGATTGAATGTAAATGTGTAAAAGCAGAAAGGGTACAGATAATGAAGTCATGGGAGAATAGATATGAACGAAGTGATTATACAGAAATAGAGTTATTGGTTTTTATGCTGGGTTTGCAAAATGATAAGGGGGATTTAGATATAAAGGCCAAAGAGTTGACAAAGATTATGTTATGGAAATGGGATGGGGCAGAATATGGGAAGACTTAGAGTGCAGAATGGAAAATAAAGTGGCTAACAGGTTTATCTGGGCATAATTGCTGAGATATTCTTGACTTCATTTAAGGAGAAGCCAAAATACATCACATCACATCACAACAGTATTATATTACTTAGAAAAAGAACAAAGAGAAGTAGGAAGACATGTATTAGATGCAGACATGTTGATAGCAAAGGAGGCAATTCAAGGAGAAATGGGGTGGTCAAGTTTTATATGAGAGATGCAAAAAGCAAAATGAAAATGTTTGGTAGATTGCAATTTATGAATAAAAAATAGCCAAAATAGTATTTAACTGGATTATGAATAAAGAACAGGTAACAAGATGGGTGAGAAAGGTAATGCAATATGCAGAAGATTTCTATAAAGAATTTATGTTAGTATACTTATACAAAAGGTGGATGATTGTGTTAGGAGAATTGTTGAGTATTATCATGTTAAGAAATGGGATAAAAGAATAGATGCATTAAGATAAAAGTAAACAGAATATTGGGTGTGAATTAATTTATGATACTATTAAGGCCTGAACAGGATCTTTAGCAACAAAGTAATATACACATAAATAGAAAAATGTGGGTGATTTAGTCTGCAAGTTGTGTAAGGAAGGAATAGAAAATATTAGGCAACTATTAATTGAATGTAAATGCCTGAAAGCAGAAAGAGTACAAATAATGAAGTTGTGGAAGAATAAATATAAACAAAGTGATTATACAGAAAGTGAATTATTGTTTTTTATGCTGAGTTTGGGAAAATATAAGGGATATTCAGGTATAAAGGTCCTATAGTTGACAAGGATTATATTCTGGAAATGGGATGAAGAATATGGGAAAGCTGTGGGAAATGGAAAGGGAAGTTAAAGTGGCTAACAGGTTTCTCTGGGCATAGTTGCTGAGAGATTCCTGACTCTATATAAAGAGTAATCACAGTGCATCACATCGCATCACAACAAATGAAATTATTTATGAAATAAAAAAAAATGGAGAAATATGGAAATTGTCTATCTATAAAATAGGTTTTTGTTTTATAAGATATGGAAGTTATGATGAGAACATGCACAAGGGTGGGTAAAAAGATGGGGATTAAATTTAATGAAGAAAAATCCAAAGTAAAAATGATTATTATTGGGGAAAGAGAAGACAAAGAATTTTTATTAGGTGATATAAAGTTAAGTGTGGTAAATAGATATAACTATTTAGGAATCATCTTAAATAATCAGAGAAATTTCTTGGATGAATGGGAGAAAAAAAAAAGATAAACGAAGCAAAGAAAAGAAAGGGAATGATAAGGAAAATAACAGTGTTTTCATATAATAAATATAATGTAGCTAGAATTGTATGGAAGGGAATTGCAGTAGCAGGATTAACATATGACAATGATGCATTGTTTATTAGTAAAGGGTATTAGATTACTTAGAAAAATTACAAAGGGAAGTAGGAAAACATGCATTAGATGTAGATGTGTGGATGGCAAAGAAGGCAATTAATAAAAATGTTTGGTAGACTACAGTTTATGGATAATAAAAAAATAGCCAAAATAGTATTTAATTGGGTTATGAGTAAAGGCCATGCAACAAGATGTGTGAAAAGATTGTATGGTATGCAGAAGATTTGGATAAAGAATTTTTGCCAGTATACTTATACAAAAGGTGGAATAATTGTGTTAAAAGAATTGTTGAGTGAAATGGTGAACTAGTATGGAGAGTAAAAAGAGTTTAATAATATATAAAAGTAAACAAAATATTGGGTGCGAGTTAATTTATGATAATATCAGGGAAATTAGTTTAATGTTTAAGGCTTGGCCAGAATCTTTAGCAACCAGGGAATATATACATAAATGGAAAAATGTGGGTGATTTAGTCTGCAAGTTGTGTAAGGAAGTCATAGAAAATATTAGGCATCTATTAATTGAATGTAAATGCTTACAAGTAGAAAGGGTATATAGGGTAAAGGTAATAAAGTTGTGGAAGAAGAAATATAAGCACAATGATTATACAAGAAATGGGTTCTTGGTTTTTATACTCGGTTTGGAAAAAGTTGTGGGATTTAGATATAAAGACCATAAAGTGAACAGAGATAATGTCATGGAAATAAGATGGAACAAGATAGAGAAGAACATGGCAAAATTTAGGGTGGTGAATAGAAAGAGAAGATAAGGTGGCTAACAGGTTTCTGTGGGCAGAGCGACTGAGAGGTTCCTGACTTCACAAAAGGAAAAGCCATAGTGTATTGCATTTTTGGACCCATACTTTACAGTGAATTTATTTTACTTCTTTTTCCTAAATCAGCCATTAGATTATTCTAGAAATAAAAAATATTACTTTACAACAGTGTAGTAATCGGAAGGAATCCAATTCTATATTTATTTAAAACTCTGAGGAGAATTTTAGTTTTCTAATTTTGGGAAACCACAAATATATCAGTCATCATGACCACTATGTGTGAAGGTAAATTATGTTTTATGCCGAAGCGATCAAAACACCAAGTTCAATTCGATAGATTCACGAAAAGGGAAACAGTAAAAATGAAAAGAATTTGATAACAATATTCCTAAAATATCAGCTCAAAATGCTAATAAAAAAAAATGCAAAATTTCATAGATTTATTATTAATGACCTTATTAAATTGTATATTCTATCATAAACATCATGGTTGGTGCAGTTTATTTATTCTCTTATTAGCTGAGGAAGTTGTTTCAGTTTATTGTTTTTGATTTTTAAGCGAGAGTTAGTATTGATTTATTGTTTCTTTGTTGAAGATGTTTTTTTTTTTTTTTGATTTGCAGTGCTTTTTGAAGTGACATGGGTTATAATGGTTAAATAAAAATAGCCTTTTATTAGGTTTAAAATTTCAAGGGGACGATTTTAAATTTTTTTGTCTAAGGTTAAGAAACTCTTCTTTAGATTATTGTTGTTGTTAAATAAATTTTTAAAAATTTTCAGATTAGATTCTAATAGCGAACAGATTTCAATAAAAGATTATTCAACAGATTTTTAAAAGAGAATACAATTTTGTTTAGAATATTGATAAAAGAAAGTGTGTGTGCGCGAGCGCGCGTGTGTAGCATTTTATGCATTAAAAGTGTTTACAACCCATTGAATAAGTTTTATTTAGGTAATTTTTTTTTACTGATAATTTAATTAAAATATTTCTAATACATTGTCTCATATTTGGCATTTATTCCAAACTGATATCCGAGACAGTTGCCTTGCTGCCTCCATATGTGACTGGTCGTGCTTGGTAATAATACTTTATATATTAACCTACTTACAAAATAAATATTAATAAAATAAATTAGACCAAGTATTATGATGATTAAACAGTATTTTAATAAAACAAAGTATTTTGATATATTAATTTTATATAAAACAAAAAAAAAATGTTTAGGGAAAAAGGAAAAAATAATTTAAGCCTGTAAAGATAAGAATTTTAAGAAAAATTAAAAAGAGAAGTTGAGTGCTGAATGAAACTGTATTATGCATACTTTTATAGCTAAAAAAATTGTGAAGATTATAAATAAGGTTGGATGTGAATAAAAAAGCATGAAATATTGATTATTATGTTAAATGAAAATAGTGCATAAAATATTAGATAGAGATGCTAATCTGATGTGAAATGCAATACATTAACTTGCATTTTGAAAAATAATTGTTGAAGATAAAAATAAAACAATATATATTTATATATCCTACTTTGTGTAAAAATGGTGTAATAAAAGGTATCTAATTGACAACATGGGCATGGACATTAAGGTATTTGATACCTACAGCTCATCAGAAGATTGGTCATTTGAAAAATGCATGTGTAGTAAGAAAGGGTGGTTTCATTTTCTGTACTAGTGGATTATAAATAGAAATCACATAAATTAGAACATATATGTATCAGATAAAAAAAACCTTTAAAAAATCCATTGTAGGTCAAGCACTTTTCCAATAATCAGTTTTGACAATTGTTTTACCATTTAACTAGATACTCATTTACTGACCATTATTGGATGGGTAAGTGGGTTGACAATGGGTTGGCTAGATGAAAACTGAATGAAAGCTGAACAAAAAAAAAAGTCAAGTTTACAAATTAGAATTTGAATCCAGATTAGGCAAGACAGGTCAATGTCTATCTTCATATTACAAGCCTCTTATTACAAAAGTAGTGCAGTGGCAGAAGCTGGGGCTCTAAGTCCATGGATTATGGCCCAAATCTCTATTTTCCAATACTATAACTTTTTATGAATTCTTCATCAATAAACCATTGAATTATTTTAATATATATAAATATAATTGGATAGTCATTTGTTTAGGAGGTCAAAGGGATGTTTGAGTACTAAAATGATAGTTTTAGCATAAAAAAATTATTCAATTGACCATAGTAAGATTTTTGTTTAAGTTTCTCCAACTGGGGTTCATTCCAAAAAATTTTAGTTCTTAGATTTACCGCTCTTGTCGCTGCTCGAACTTGAGAACAGTAGCAACTACTATTATTGTTTTCTACTTCTATAATTCCTTTAATTTAAGCATTTATTTCGGTAAGAAATTCCCAAACTTTTGAATCTATTAATAGATTTGCTTGGGGCTAAACAGTTTAAATAAATTAATTGTTTATTAAGACATTAAGCAAAAAATAAAAAAATAACGTGTACCACCTTTTTAGAGAAAAGAACAAGTTTTTTTTCTTATTTTAGATATTTAATTGAGTGATATTCGAGAAAGTTCAAATATATTTTTTTAATTGCTTCCTGAAATTATCAGTAGCTCGTCTTACAAAAGAAGGGGGAAAAGGTGAAACGGCGACAAAGAATTAAAAATATGATTTTTGTTACCTAGGCGTTAATGTAAATAAACATTTTTATCTGTACAGTATTTTAATAAATATTCTTGAGACTTTAATTAATTCATTACTTTTAAATATTAAGTCAATATTTTGAAAAACTAAACGGCCTTAATTAGAAAAATTAATTCAATAATATAATATTTTTATCCACAATATTTTTCTTTATATATATAGAAAATGAAGGAAAAAGAAGATTAAGAGTATCCTTATGTAGAAGTTTGACTGAAGGTTTGTGATTATGTGATAATATGCTGGACTATATCTATCATCTATCATTAAATGGAAAATATTAAACTTTGAAGATTTGCTATCTTACTATAAACTGAGCACAGATTATATATATGTGTGGGAGATGATGAGCTGGACCAACTGATGAGTGCTAGTTCAGCATGAAATATGTATATTGGAGATCATTTATCCTTTTCACATGAATTTGGTCATGTGTATTGGTTGTTTAAGATGGAATGGATAACTGTAGGAAGCCTGAAAATCTGAGTTCAAATCCCTTCTAATTACAATAAGTTCAGTATAAACAATATACTTGTATTTAAATATTATATTAAGTTTATCTATGAAATATTAAAAAATATATAATTAATAATTGAGAATAAAAATGGATTTACGTAAATTATAAACAATATGAATATTTACATATGTAATACTATGTTAACATTAATCATAGAAACAGTTATCATTTCTATACTGTTATGCATGTGTATGTATATTACATATATACATATAATGTAGGAGAGAATAGCTCTATAAATTTTAATACTTACACATTAGACCTGCAATGTAGACGAGATGGTAAGCCTTTTGATATCCGTGACAAATGTTTAACCTCATGTCACATAAACCCTGCAATGTTAACTGATGTGATATCAAAACATGTTTTTTTTAAAAAAAAATCTGATCTCATATTAAAACGTGCTTTTTTACGATATTTTTTGACAGTCTCAGTTATTGTCCAGATTTCATTCTGACAACAGCTTTTATCATAATTTTAATTCAAGGTTAGTTATTGTCCAGATTTCATTTGTATTTCATAGTTTTACTCAAGATTTCAATTGCATTTTTGCTTCATTCATTTGCTTTTAAGGACTGAGACAACTCCTATTGAAGCTATTATGACGATGCGTTCATTTCCATATTGAACAAAATCAAAAAATATCTCCACCAGAATGAACAATTAATAAAAATATTCCATTTTCACCATATTTCTTTATTTTATGATTATTATTATTATTATTTTTTTAAAAAAGTACATTTACTTATTACCATTTTTTTTCAGGGAGAAAATCTCATTCAGGCAAGATACTGCACAATCACATGTTCATTTGGGGGGGGGGGGTTAGTTTAAGTCTCCATGTTGGCACAAAAAAATTGATCCTCTTAAAATAAAATAGAACAGACAAATTCATTGTTCATCATAACAATTCTTCTTTTATATTACATGATAAGTAATGTATGTGTATATTTTCCATTTTTTTGATAATATTTTAGACAATTTTTGTAATTTATTGTTTGTTTTGTCCATATTTAAATTAACATTTGGGAATTGCATAATAACATGTCATTGATTACATATTTTTGTATGCAAGTCAATATTTTTACTGTTGTTAAAAATGTACTTTTTAAGATTTCATTTTTTTTGATCAAATTCATATTTTTAATAGTGCATAATTTACTTTTTAAGATGGATCTTTTTTGATTACATAAACACGTGTTAAGTAAATGTCCATTTGGGGGGAGGAATTTTATGTTTTTTTTTTTTATTATTTTTTAAACTACTTTTTGTAATTTAGTGATTGTTTTATCGTATTTAAAGTACCATTTGGGAATAGTATAATTTACTTTTTAAGATCAATTATTTTGAAATTCATATTTTTAATATTGTTAGAAATTAATATTCTGCATCATATTTTTATATATTATATGTTAATAACCGTGTGTGTTATATATTAGTGTTTTTGGTTAATATTTTATAGTACTTTTGTAATTTAGTAATTGTTTTAGTATTAGACCTGCAGTGCCTTTTTACATATGTATTCAGACTGCCAATAACTTTATAAATCTGGTAAAAAAATATGTACACATGGTTCATTTTGATGAATTTATCATTTTAAATTTGTAGAAGTTCCACATGTACACATTATTTTGATCAGATTAAAAAATTGTCAATGGATTGATATGAATGTGAAAAGGGGTTGCAAGTCTAATACTTGTGCCAGGTCTAATATGTAAGTACCAATAAATCTTATCAAATCAGTAAAAAAAAAAGAATTCAGATTTTCAAAAGATTAATTATGAGATGAAACAATCCTAATTAGATTCTTTAAAATCTCAAAAGAGGTAAGTTAATTTAATAATTTTTATTAGTCATTCTTTAGATTAGAGATTAGCTAACACTGAATAATATTTGCTACATCACTCTCATGCAAGGTAGGGACTGGTTTGTATCAGCTTTTAACACCTAGTGGAGGTAAGTAATTATAAATGTAAGACTAAAGTCATGTGAAAAAGATGTATGATTACCAAGATGGACATTTCATGCTGAACCGGGACTCATCAGTTGGCCCAGACCACAATTTTTTACACATATCTTTGTCAATGTTCAGTATACATAGATAACAAATTACTATTATCTATATATACTAAATAATGACAAAGATATGTGTAAAAGATCTGTGCCAACTGATGAGTATCTATGTATACTGAACAATGACAAATATATGTATAAGAGATTGTGATATGAAATAGCAGATAAATGCTGGTTTAGCATGAAATATGCATCTTGGTGATCACATCTTTTTCATATCTTTGGTTATATGGTTATAATTACATTCCTCCACAAAGTATTAAAAATGGATAGAAACCAGTCTCTACCTTGTGTGAGGTTGGAGTAGTGAACATTACACTACAGAATTATTACAAATTAATTTAATTCTAACAAAATGTAAGTAGAACTAATTAATTAATAATAAATGAAAATAGAAAATTTGACTTATGTCGGATGCATCTACAGATAAAAAAATATTAAATATTGTCAGCAAGAACTGAATTGATCAACCAATTAGACACAAAAGAATTCTGATAATTAAGCACAAGTTCTAGAGTTGTTCACCCAAAAAATACTTGTTCATGGAAGCCACATATGTGAACATGGGCTTGCAACACCATGGTGCTGGACATCATAATACATTGCCTTAAATGCTTCTACCACAGAGAGATTTGCCTCCAAACATATCAAAACCAATCTAGTAATTTCAACAGGCTGCATCAATCTGCATTATGGTTTAAATGCCTTTGGGTTTTTATATAGCTAGTTTGTATATTAATGATGGTGTGTTTGTATTAGTTATATATTATATATTAAATAATAATCACAAGTTGCCATAGTTTTATTAGCATTTACCAGGGATTAATTTTTATAGGCATATTTCTGTTCTGAAGCATAGAGATCATTTAGAGACATAGCATTTAGTAATCTTATTCATTATATAAACCAGTTTTATTTACATCCATATACATTGTAATATATGTATATGGTCTTGAATTTTTTCTTCTATATTTATAGTCATTTTCATAACTATTTTCAATCATTTCTTAAAAATGACCAGTGAATATGTTTATGGAGTTATAGGATGATATATATATAACTAATCATTTAATTCTTTAGTTTCAACAATATATATTAAAATGATCCATTCTCCACTCTAGGGCCATCTATAGTGAGATCTAGAAATCTTGTTTCATTAATAAAGGCAAACACTCAGAATTCCTGTCTGGGATGGGGAAACAAATGCACTGTCATACTGTAATCACTGAATACTCAAAATTACTATAGATGGTAGTAAAGAACTTCTTTTCTTTTATGATATACATATCTTATATATGAATGTATCCAAGCTTGATTCATAATATATACAATTAGTTTTAGAACCTCTAAAAATTCTAATGTATAAAATTACTATATGATATGTTTTTTCACTATTTGTTTTCTGTAATTATTTTCTAAAGTTTACAGGTTATATATTAACTTTTTTCTAAAATTAATTTACACATTTGTCTTAAATTTGTAGTCTTCTAATTTTCTCTAAAACCATTAGAGGAAAACGATATTTATTGCCCATGAATAGTAGCATAACTTTAATTTTTGGACTTTTATGTGATAAAAACGGCTCTTTTGATTCATTTTTTGAAAGCATGTAAAATAAAAACTATTGATAATAATTGAATGTATTTGATCGATTTATGATAATTTCCAAATTAAAATAATTATTTTTTTTTGACTTTGCTATAATAAAAGTTACTGTCAAACATCACATAATCACCATTCTTTATGCTTACACAAGCTGTTTTCAGAGAGGCAAAATTTTCCATACAGTAGCACCATTCAGTGCAAAACAGAGTAAGCAATGGATGCAGAAAGGTTTGCATAAAATACTTATCTAGTGCCTATTCATCCAATATTCCCAGACTAGTTTCTGGCTCATGGCTTTCATCAGTGGCTTGCACTCACTGGCGCTACAGTGTACAGAGTTTTGCCTCTGTAAAAGTTACTGTCATATTTTTTTGTCTATTTTGGATGTTTCTTTATATGCTGTTGCAAGTAATGACAGGAAGTTTATTCAGAAATGTCCAATTGCATTTCTGTTTATTTTTAATCATTTTTAGTTGACTGAATAATATCTCTATAGTTGCAATTGTTATAGGAATTGTTAAGAAAATCAATAAAATACATGTACACATATACATTTGTATAATGAATTTTATTTACATAAATATGGTAAAAAATATAAATTTTCTTCAACTTTCAAAAATAATGCTGTGGAACAATCATATTCAGAAATGAGATTTTTACAGAATTACAAACACTTTTCTATGCTAGTTCAAATCTATCTAAAATGGGCATTGGTTGCAAATTTATATGATTATTTGAGAACATGATTTTTATCTTGTTGCAACACCCTTTTACGAAAGCTGAATAATTTTTATTTTTTAATTCATTTGTCTGAATAAAATATTTTTGTTTATGTTTTTTATTTTTTATCCTTTTGTTTTATATAATTCCAAAAATTACAAATGAAGAAAGTTTAGGTAGAATTTAGTATGGCTAGTTGGCAGTAGCATAAAGTGTATTGAATCTGGGCATAATTGCTGAGATATTTTTGACTTCGTTTAAGGAGAAGCCACAATACATCACATCACATCATCATCACATCTCTTATAAAATTATAAAGATAATTTTTAATTTTTTTTTGCTAAAATTATTTGAGAATTTTAAAATATATATTATCAGAAATACACATATATAAAAATTTTCAACTAGACCAAAACTGAGAGGTGAAAACTGAGTTATAAGATTTCACTAATAGACAAAGAAAAAAGCAGAATTAGTTAAATAAAAGCATATAAAGAAATTTGTTTAAATTTCATTAGTACTTTAAAAAACTACATTTTTACAGTAAGCATGTGTTTTAAAGACCTACAGAGGTCCCTAGTGACGATTTTTTCAGACGCTCATTGCTAAGGTTTACAGCCTTGTTAAAACTATTAGTAACAGAATGACTAAATTTTTATTTCTCAGAGTGCTTTTATAAAAAGCATTTTTGGACAATTAGACATAACTGGTAACAAACTGAAGCTAGTTTCTCAAACAAGGTGCTTATTAGTTTGTCATATTTTTATATTACTTCTGACACTTGAGATGAATTATATAATGTGGTTCTTAAATTTTAAATGATTACTATCATTGTTCATATCAATAAGTATGATATTATAGCCTAAGTTATATACTAATGATTTATGATTAGTAATGAAAATGTTAATTTGTTAATACTTAATAGACTACATTTTAAACAGTTATTTGTTATTATCCTTTAATTTAATAATCGGTTGCCAAAGGGTTTCTAGTACTCCAGATTTCATTATGTCTTTCTGTTTTTGCCTCATGGTAGCTACATCAATGCTGTTGAGTTTAAAATGGTGTGATAATGTATGTTATTATATCTTCCTTCCTATGATTGTAATTTCCAGGTCAAATCCTTGAATTATTAAGTGCCCATTTATTATTCTAGTATTACCATTAATTACATTGTGAAAACATATGAAATCATATTATGTTATTGTTGCTACATCGTAAATTATTATGATAAGTGTTTAAAGCATTCAATAGCAGTCAAGGCATTTTATATAAAATATAGTATTTTTTTCTTGATCTCAAATAACATCCCTCTTACCCAAGAATTTTACTGGACTCAGAATAATAGCCTGTATCAGCTCCAATAGTTTCCACTAATAGTTTGTCATGGAAAATCCCAGAATATATAAAGGATTTTGCTAAGATGAAAAAAAAAATTGGAATAAGTATTCTATCCAAGAGGAAGGCCTTACAAGAGCTGATACTCTGCACTCCTTTATTTATCAGTTTATGCAATGGATCCATTGATGTTAGTCAAATTATGAGCGAATCTCCTAAATCAGATAATTTTTCAGAATATTCCAATTTATCATAATATTTTAGGGTGGTACATTTTAATAAATTCTACATCAAATAAAAAATCTATTTCTGCCTGCTCAATTCTGCCACTTAATGCAATCTTGAATAATCAATAGATACCAAATGACAGTGCTTAATAAGTTCCTATCCAATACTATTTTATCCATATCTTCAGACTAATTTGTACATTATTATCTGTAGATTTACTTCCATCACCTTTTACATTGGTGGCCAAAAAGTTAATCCTCTTACAAAATAGATTGGAATTAAAGAATTTAACAGCACTAGTAAAAAACAACAACATTCTAATACCCCCTTCTATACACTTTACACGATGCAAGTACAATATTTTATCATTCCAAATTTTTAATATTGCAGACAGTTTTGAGTGCCCAGAAGAAAACAGAATTTCACTTTATTCCAACTTTTCAGCCATCATAAAAATCAACAAACAAATGAAATGTACTTAATAAAAAAATTTACTATCCAGAACCATGGCTTCACTCAATCATGCTGGTTGGCATACTGATATAGGGGAGAAGAGGATTCCTGCAAGAGGCATCTAGTCCTGGAAGCATGTAATGCAACTTGATCACCCTCCAGAGAATGGTTCTGTTTTTTTGGAATATCCTTATACACCTGGGTCTTGTTTTATATGGATTATTTTAATGCGATTTTGAAGTTATGCAATTCATGTTTCTTTTTAATATCTTTCATATTTCATTATATTTATTAGATATCAAGAAATTTAAATTATTAATAACTTATTTTCACTTGAAATACTTTTTTTTTAAAAAAAATATAACGTTATATTAGCAGCTAATGTGAATATGGCCTGAAGCTGTATTTAGAATTTTAACTTCTATGTAAATAACCTATTTATACTAATGAGTAAATAATAATAATAGATTTATACTTACATATAAAAATATTGCAATAAATATTCAAAAAATGTAAACTTTTAAAACGTATTTTGTTATATATAACAGAAATAAATAATCTTTTAGATTTTTAAAATAAAAAACAAAGATTTTATAAACTGAAAATAATCTTTCTAATGATAATGTATAACCTTTTTGTTTGATTGTGACCTCATTTTTTTAAATATAGAAACAGAAAACCATTAACATAGCACAAGACTGAAAATGGTGTTAGTTGTACATCACATCACGAATAAAAATAGAGTGGCTAACAGGTTTCTCTGGGCATAATTGCTGAGAGATTCTTGACTTTGTTTAAGGAGAAGCCACAATAATACATCACATCAAATCTGATTTCTTACCAGTTTACAAATGAACACTAGTTGTAATGATTAAAATATGTATGAAAAATGTAAAATTAAATACTGTAGTTAATAAAAAAAGTAAAAAAAGTTTGTCATGTATTAATTTTTTTCAAATATTTGAAATTTTTTATTAGTCATACTTTATTTGCTTATTTTTTTAATGCGAATTTTTAAGTAATTTTTTCTTGTTGCTTTGCTTTTATGCGAATTCTGAAAATTACAGCACCTATCCCCCATTTTTCAAGGTAAATTAAGTCTATTTTTGTGCAATTTTTTTTAATGTGGGTTTTCTGTGGAACCTATCTACTGCATTAAATGAGACCCAGGTGTGTATATATATATATCATTAAAAGCCAGTCAACATTTAGAAAATCCTAATATCATTAACAATCAACAATTTCAAACTGTTTTCTAAGTGTTGACTTGCTTTTAATGATTACTTAAAACTCATTTAACCTTGAACATTATTACACTTTGTAACAGTTGTGTTACATGGTATACTTTAACATAGTGTGTGTGTACAAAGTTGAAAAGAAAACTGGAAATAAACACAGACAACAAATTTTGTAGATATTTTCTACATTTCACGGGAATAAAATCACAGTAAAGCAATAAATAATTTTGAATTTAAAATATTTTATTATAAATTAAGCTCACTTGTTTATGTGTAATATCAAACCATAAACTTAAAATTATAATTGTAAATTTATAAATAGTAAAACATTGTCCTTTTACATTAAAATATCCATATACACACATATATAACTTAAATGTTAGACTATAAATTTTTAATAACAAAAGTCAAGTCAAATAAATACTTGTTTTAATGAAATTAATTATTAAAATGATTATTTTTCAATCATTCATACATATAAAATAATTATTTTTAAGTTGACAAATATCACTAATAAAGACACAAAACATAGAGATAAACTTAAGTCAAGTTGTATCTTAGCAACTAAACATGAAGGAAATAAAATTAGAACTCAATTATACAATTATTAATTATGATGCATTCAACAATAATCGAATACAAAATCATAAAAGGAAATACTAATTCAACACCTGCTAATTATCAGAAGTCGATTCTACTATAAAAACTAAATCAAATAATTTCCAAATTAATTCTATCTTTTACAAATGAACTAGTCACTACACTTAATTATTTTGCTATGTTCAAATACCGAACATATTAAAAGACAGATCAATAGTTTGAACAAATTTTCCTTGTTTATATAATCTTCATTAACAGAGAACTCTAACATCACTCGAGAAAAGAGTAAATAAATTACTCTTTAAGATCATTAATAATAATTTCAAAAATGAAATTATCTTTAATATAATATTTAGAGAAATTCTTAATGAGATCATTCTAAACTTGAATTTTAAGGAAGATAAATATCATTGAAACACATATATCTAAACAAAATTACTTTAAGAAGATTTCCAGAGTTATACAAATAACTACCGTGAATCAAATGTAGCTGAAGTCAAGGTAGTAGATCCAGCAGTGATCTACTAGTTCACTATGCTGGAGTTTCGATGCACCTTGAAAGTGGATTCAACTTTTTTGTGTTTCATAGCCTTAAATGTGGACAAGACAGCTGCTTGCCTAAAATCTATCCAATCCTGGTCAGAAGGGAGATTACTGCAGACCAACAGTTACCTTATATATTTCCTGATGATGACAATCCCTGACTGGTTCTTATCAAGAAAATCCATCAGCTGGCCAAAGAGTTAGTTATATATATGCTGTTTTATCTATATGCAGAGAAGCACAGATAAATGTAGATGTATGAAACACACCTACTGGTGAGTAACATTACATATAATGAGAATGAAATTTTAAATAATTTCTTTGGTTTAAAATAACATTTTAAAAGTGAGATATATAATTGAGAACAATGTTATTTTAAATAATTTATTGAAGGAAAAAAACATTTAAAATCTAGATTTTAAATTTAAAGTTGTTTATAATTAATCAATCAACAATAATCCTGTCAAGACTGATTTTTTTTTTAAAAGAAAAAAACTTTTATTGACTATAAAAGAGATTAATTAATAATTTTAATTTATATCATCTACATTTTTATATATATGTATGTGTGAATTCTATGTGAATTCTATATATATTTTCCAAATGGAATTAATTCTGAAAGATATTATTTTATTATTTTGATGAATTCAAATAGGTTAATAAATTCTACTGCATGTTTATGTGCATAGCATATTAATGTGTTCAGACAGACATATTTATGTAAAAATTAATCATTTTTTTATTATTAAATGACAAATCAGATATACACCTGGGTCTCGTTTTACGCAGATTATTTTAATGTGATTTTGAAGTTATGTGATTCATATTTCTTCTTAATATCTTTCATATTTCACTATATTTATTAGATATCAAGAAATTTAAATTATTAATAACTTATTTTGACTTGAAATACTTTTTTTCTTTCAAAAATATAACGTTATATTAGCAGCTAACATGAATATGGCCTGAAGCTGTATTTAGAATCTTAGCTTCTATGTAAATAACCTACTTATACTAATGAGTAAATAATAATAATAGATTTATACTTACGTATAAAAATATTGCAATAAATATTCAAAAATTTTAAACTTTTAAAATGTATTTTGTTAGATATTACAGAAATAATTTTTTAGATTGTTAAAATAAATAACGAAGATTTTAATGATTTTTTAAACTGAAAATAATCTTTCTAATGATAACGTATAATCTTTTTATTTTGATTGCAATCTCATTTTTTAAATATAGAAACAGAAAACCATTAACACAGCACAAGACTGAAAGTGGCACTAGTTGTACATCACATCATGAATCTGATTTCTTATCATTCACAAACAAACATATATTGTCAAATAGTGGTAATGATTAAAATATGTATGAAAAAATGTAAAATTAAATACTGTAGTTAATAAAAAAAGTTTGTCTTGTATTAATTTTTTTCAAATATTTGAAATTTTTTATTAGTCATACTTTATTTCCTTATTTTTTTAATGCAAATTTTAAAGTAATTTTCTTTGTTGCTTTGCTTTTATGCAATTTCTGAAAATTACAGAACCTATCCCTCATTTTTCAAGGTAAGTTAAGTCTATTTTTGTGCGATTTCTTTTGTGTGCGTTTTCTGAGAAACCTATCTACCACATAAAATGCGACCCAGATGTATTAATTTATAGTACAAAACACATTTTCCCACTGATATATATGTGTTTTATGTAAATCTAGTATGATAAATTTTAATCATTTATTGTATGACAATTCGAATATGTTCAGAAATTGTACTCCATGTCTATATATATATTGTATATCAAAACATATATGTAAACCACAATATAATACATTGAATTTGGTTTTTATATTAACATATATATGTAAATTTTAATCTTTTTTTATTGTTAAATGACATTTCAAATGTGTTCATTTGAAAATCACAATATGATATTGTTTTTAATATATTAATCAAAAGCAGAAGAGTTAAATTATATGTGTATAGCTGTATTCTAGAGACTTTAATATCATTTTTTATTGTTGTTAATAAACTTGTTCTTCATTGTTAAAATTATTTCAGTAAGTTTTAGAATATTATATGTTGCATCATCCTTTGATCACAGTATCAGTTACAGAGTTTATGTTCTCTGAGTTAGATTCATGCATAAGTCTATTATATGAAAGGGGGGGGTATGTTAGTGTATGGGAATCCATTTGAATTGGCACTAAGAGTATATTCTGTAAAGTCCATGCACTACATTTTGTTTAGTTTAGTCTCTATTAGAAATTAAGTTTATAGTTGGCCAGTACATTAATGGTACTAAGTGGCCAGGGCATTGATGGTGATCAGCATGTTTTAATATCCCAGCATATATATTGTTTTTATAATTATATATTCTTATGGATTAGCACTTAAGTTTGTACATTTAAATTAATATTTAAATAAAGCTGGTATTGGCTCAATAATTATCCTGGTCTATAGTAGACCCATTTCAAATCCAATCACAAGATTGACTGTTGATTTATATTATTGCTAATCATTCATAATGATGAGTATTACTTATACTTATTGAGAATGCAGGTATTTATAGTTAATAGTACTGATAGATACTCTAGTGAGTTAACTAGGCTGATCTCTTAGAGTCATATAGTGAATTATCATGTTTGTACTTTGATATTAAATTTTATACTTTTTTTTACTTGAGGATAAATAAAAAAATCCTCAGATATCTGATGGTTTAAATTCCAATTTTTCATAGCATTATGATATAAATGTTTACTAAAATGACATATAACTCACTTTGCTATTATCTGTTTAATTCTGATATTTATGCTATGGTTTAAAACTAAATACTGTGCATGTAATAAAATTACTGTATGCCAAATATGAGCCATTTCCAATTATAATAAACTTTATTTTTTTTGGAAAAGTTATTAGTAAGTTTGATTATGTTATGAAATTTTTGGCTAGATGTGACCAGATTATATAAAAATATAGAAAACGGGTTTTTATGTAAGGATTGACTAGGTTCAATTATTTACCCCCCCTCCCCATTATTTATCTACTTTAATAACGTTTTTGGTTTCTTCTCAATCATGAATGCAGAACTTACTCATTTATGACTGTAAAGGAGCCATTAATTAATACTTTGTCAAACTGAAGTAGCCTCACCACTTTCTATTGATGTTTATATTATACAATAACCTTCACAAACATTTATGTTCTTTGCCAACAATACAATTTCTGCTTCTGCTTTTTATCCACTTTTCCTTCCAATCCTGAAAGACAAAGTGCAAGAAGATTCTTTTACAATTTTACCCATTTGTTCCTAAAATCATAGATACTATTGTACTATTAGGCAGAATTGGTTTTAAACCAATAAACATCACATGATCACTATTTCTTAGGCTTGCTTTTAACTGTTATTAAAACATGCAAAACTGATGAAGGCCACAAACTAGAAACTAGTCTGGGGATATTGGATGAGTAGGCACTAGATGGGGATTTTATGCACAAGCCTTCTGCAATCCATTGACTACTCTGGCTTACACTGAGTGGCATTACTGTATGGAGAGTTTTTCCTGTTTTAGATACTATTGTAGTCAT
This sequence comes from Epiperipatus broadwayi, assembly GCA_028023455.1. NCBI lineage: Eukaryota > Metazoa > Onychophora > Udeonychophora > Euonychophora > Peripatidae > Epiperipatus > Epiperipatus broadwayi. Next base: position 1,777,878 of record JAQFVV010000208.1, read on the forward strand.
TCTAATCATTATTCCTATATAATAATAACTGAACAGATCTATTGCTTGAGAGAGTTCATAAGAAGTTTGAGCAATAGAAGTGCCAGCATTGCAATCAATTTGAGGACTCTACACTCCAGGGTCTAACACTCTACACCTGCTTAAATCATGTAGTGTATTATTGCTATTATAATTGGTTGTTTTCTTTTTCACAAATGCATAAAGGCTTGTGCAGTAAGTTCAGTCATATACTGATGGAATTTAGAGCTAAAGTTTCTTAAATTAGAACTGGATTTATGACTTCTAGTGCTTGAACATTATATATTCTTCAAAATGATTAACCATTTGATTATTATCACAGTAAACATTTTGATAAAAAAATAATCATCAGAAGTTTTAGCATTGGAAGTAATTGAATGGAATCATGATCCTTGACCTTGACTTCTAAAGTCCACTGCATTATCAGTATCATCTCTTGCAGATGATATAAATCACTTCTTGATCTGGTAACATTTTTGTTATACAGTGTTTTTTTCACCAAGATCTATCTTTATTTCTAAATATATCACAGTTTTGATGACAAGTCTTAGATATTATTTTATCTTTTCTCCAATTTTGGTCATACTCTTCTTAATGAATTAAAAATCAATAATTGATATTTATATGGTTGTTTTTCCTAAAACATACATTCTCCAATAGCCACCATACTTTATTAAGTTCACCATCTGGTCATCTAATTGGATACATTGATTAAGCATTTTAGTTCAATAAAATTTTAAAAAAAGTACAAACAAACTTAGTTTATCAACTGAATGAAACCTTTATACTCAATCTTCCATTTTTTTTAGGTGCTCAAATGTCACGTGATTTCCCAAGTAACTAATCATTCAATAATATATTCTTATTTAATATATATGAAACTTGAAAATATTTTTTCTTAGATAGCCAAGGGTTTTCAAACAATCTTAGGATTGTCCTTTCTGATGACCAGATTGTAGCCTAATTAGATAATCATTCAATTGTTAATCAGAAAATACAAAATTTCTCACTAGTCAGTATTTAATCATCTTGATGTTTATTTATTTTTTCTTCATGGATTCTCTATGATAGGATACTGTAGAGATTCTACTTCTGCAATGGCTAATTAAAAATTTGATTATGATCTACATCCCTACCTGCCATCCTAGCTCCCTACCTACTCTACTCTACCTACCTACCTACCTACCTACCTACCTACCTACTGACCTGCCTGGCTGCCTACCAACCTGCCTGCCTACCTATCTACCTACCTACCTACTTACCTCTCTCCCTCCCTACTATCTAATTATTTACCTACCTACACACCCACCCACCCACCTACCTACCCACCCACCCATCCATCACCTACCTATCTACCTACCTACCTATCTATCATCCATCCACCCACTCACCCATCTCTCTATATATCATCTATCTATCTATCTATCTATCTATCTATCTATCTATCTATCTATCTATCTATCTATCTATCTATCTATCTATCTATCTATCTATCTATCTATCTATCTATCTATCTATCTATCTATCTATCTATCTATCTATCTATCTATCTATCTATCTATCTATCTATTTTCTTTTTTTATCTATCTATTTATTTATTTATTTATCTATCTATCTATCTTTTTTTTTTTTTTTATTTTTTTTTTTTTTTTTTTTTTTTTTTATCTATCTATCTATTTTTTATCTTTTTTTCTTTCTATCTATCTATCTATCTATTTTTTTTTTTTTTTTTTTTTTTTTTTTTTTTTTTTTTTTTTTTTTTTTTTTTTTTTTTTTTTTTTTTTTTTTTTTTTTTTTTTTCTTTTTTTTTTCTTTTTTCCCTTTCTCCATCCACCCACTCACCCATCTCTCTCTATATATATATATCCAGATGTGAATTGCAAAATGCATTTCAGGCCTAAAACATCTAACACGAGATCATAAGTAGACTAGCATCAAAATATTTGTGAATTCAATACATTAATGAAACAAGTGCATAATTATATTTATAGTAGATCAAGTATGAATTCAATAATATAAGTAAATGAATCTCTTACATTGCAGTGCATACGGCTGTATTAAACTGTACTATAACCTAGAAAATAGAATCGATCTTGGAATCTCCTGATCCAGACGTTCTACCAACTGTGTCAACCGCATAGAATGTTATTCAGAAAATAAACCACAATGCGTACAAAAACAAAATAAATCAAGATTACCATTACATGATTATGTAGACCTGCATTTACAGCTACTACGAAGGCAGGAGTCGTCGGAACTGATGAGGTTGATCCAGAAAACGATATTCGGATTTTTATCCCCTTAGCGCGTATTGTTTCCCTGGAGTTGGAAGTTGTGTAATAAGAATTTGCTCACATAATTTTGCGTTTGCATTATTTTTCCATATATGGCTTATTTATAAACAAATCTGCAATAAATACGGCCGTTAGACGTCGATTTTATAATAGTTAAACTATTTAGATATACGCGTCATTTTTAAACATACTTTATGAGAGTGTTTATATAATTTATAATAATATTTCATTTACAGGTTTTATTGCTATATATATGAATATACATCATATAACACTTTATACCATGCTTATATAGACATTAAATATATATCACTATATATCATTTAATTCATTATCTTAATGCATACATATATTATGTTATCAATCAAGAGATCGATCTGAGATGCGTTATTGCTATTAATGGAGAAATTAAATCGTCAATGTGACTTATTTTTTCGTAAGTAATGAAAAACTTTGTAATGACTCATTAACGACAGATAGACGTGGAAATTATAAAACAAATTTACTTTTTTCTCCTTATGTTATCCTTTTTAGATTTTTTAAAATTTGATGTGAATACATTTAAAGAGATAAATCTATTGTTATGGACATATTATATTACTGCAGAGAGTTTATTTGTGCCATATTTAAAATATATGTCAACTTTAATAAAGTTGATTGATTCTTTCGCAACAAGTGTTTACATAAGTATTATTATTAAAATTATCGCAGTTTAATTTTCATTTTATCTTTAGTTAGGATAAACTAATTACCTTAAAAAGACTGTTTACTTAAACACTCGAAACTTAATTTTTATTGTACTAGATCTCAGAACCGAACAATCAATCAATTAATAAATTTATGGTGACTGGAACTGAATAAATCTGAAAAAGAAAAGAGGGAGAATCAATGAAGGCTTATTTTTTAAATACAAGAAATGATTTACTAATAGAAATATTGGAATAATTGCTGTTATATGTTAAACAGTTTTCCCTAATTTAAAAAGATATTGAACGTACGTATATATTAAATTCTCTTCTTGAAGGCTATTAATGAAACTAGTATTCAGAATACTAGAGTCGAGCGATTTGCATATCGCCATGATAGTTTACCATTGTTTACCAACTTCTTTTAATATTATTTATTTAACGTTTTTACTTTTAGAGGTATATCACAAACTTTAATGATTTCTTTACATCTTAAAGATGTGGAATATTACCGTTAAGTTTTTTACTATAGAAAAATCTACTTAGATAAAATATCACCATACTTAAAAATATGACACCTTATTGTAATAATTCTTCCTGCTACGATTCTTACGAATATGACTCCACTAGTCAATTTAATTTTGATTTCTCTACCAAAATTAAGTTTTTAACATGTTTCACGTTAATATTGGTATTTTCATGTGTGGGCAATGCATTGACCATATTTATGATTTTAAGTAATAAATCAATGCAAACACCGATCAATATATTTATTTTATCATTAGCCTGCAGTGATTTGTTTCAAAGTTGCTTCTTTTATTCAACGGATTGTTCGTTGTTGATTTATAATAACCGCTGGAAAATGGACACCGTAACGTGCAAAACACTCCCGTACGTGCAGGGAGTATGTACGACCGCCACGTCTCTAATATTATCTTGCGTCGCTCTAGACAGGCACCGCGTTGTTCTACACCCACTGCGAGCAAGTAAGTTTACTTTAACTCGCGTTCTTGTTTCCTTGGTAATTATTTGGTGCTTTTCATTAATTTTTAACACTTCCATACTGTTTAATAACGAATTACACGATTATTCTTTGTATACTGAGTTTGGATACGCCGAAGGAGATACTTTCTGCGTTAGACTTCCTCATAAATTTCGAAAACTTTTTGCAATTCTACGATTTACGATTGTGTTCGTAATACCTTTCTTTATGATTACCTTTCTGTATATACAAATTGCTCATCATTTATGGATTAAAAAGCCAGTCTGTTCAGAATCATCAGGAATGGCTCTGGTAAATAGAAATAAACGGAATAAGAAAGTAATCAAAACTCTTTTAATTATTATTATGCTTTTCTTTGTGAGTTACGGTCCAAATCAAATTTGGTCATTGACAGAAGAATGTGTAGCTGTTAATGCCACTACTTCTATGCAAAGTGTCAAACGCTTCTTGCAGATTTTGAATAGACTAAACGCTGCTTTGAATCCAATATTTTACGCTCTTTTACACGATAAATTTAAGAGGCACTTAACAGCACTCTTATCATGCCAATGTAGAATTTGTTGCAGTGAAGCCTCCCCAAAACTTTCTAATTCAAACGTATCCGCTAGCGATAGTTCACTTAAAAGAATAAATTCTTATCCTATTCCTGAAGCTTTTGTAGTTCAGGTGAATAAAAAAAAGGGCAAGCGTTAATGAGAATCAAATTGATAAATCAGAAGAAAAAAGTTTCTGTCTTACGGTGAAGATATATAGCTTAAACTCAGATGATTGGCAAGCTTTTTATGTAAATATGCATTTTATCTAAAGTAAAGAAATACTGTGTTTTAATGTAATAAGATTATAGAGTTTAAACGAAGCTACTTTAAATATTAGTTTTGTTATAGATGAAGTGTCTAGACAAATGCCAAAACGAATGAGTTTTAAATAAACAACAACAAACTCTTGTTTAATATTGTATATTTATTATTATTCCTTAATATGCTTTGTATGCAGGGGTAAAGAAAAGCACTCATAAACTAAAGAGTTTAAATGAAGCTAAACTGCTCGCAACTAATAATTTGATTATTTACATAGAGGCAAAATTCTCTATATAATAGCGCTTCTATATGGAGAATTTTGTCTCTGTATAAATAGCTTGTGTAAGCATAAAGAATGGTGTTCATATGATGTTTAGTCGTTTAACATTTGATTATTTATAATATGCTTTCTATTCAATTGTTTATATACATACAAACACATGCATATGCAACATTTTTATCAATTCTTAATTCATACCATTGCCCTAGCTAATTTGCAATAGTAAAGTGCTCAGTTCTGGAGCTCAAAGTCTATAGATCATTAACCAATACTACTACTGCTGGAGTTCACACTTTTGATAAGTAAGGACACCATTTATTTTAAATAGAAATATGCAATACCTTCCAAGTTCATTGCAATATAATGTGTAATGATAACAGCAGAGAAAGATTTGATAATCTCTTAATACTATAGTAACAATAATCTAATAGGAAATCATAAAATGTTTGAATATCGGAAATGGCAGATATGACGACACTGTGTGATATTTGTAGTTGTTGCAAGCTTATAAATAAACTAAGTTTTTTCTATGAAAAAAAAAAAACTAAGTTTTTTTAAATGATGTTGTCTGTGACATTTGCTCCATTATTAAATTGCTTTTGTTTGGTTGAAATTTTTTTTCTTTTTTTTTTTCTAGACCATCTTGTGTAAAACTATTTTTGCTAAAAGATGTCCTGCTAAGCAAAGCCTTGGGCTATAAAGTAGCTGCTATTTCAGAATATTCAATAATTAAGGTTTTTTTTTATTAATTATATCAATTTTTTGAATTTCCATTTAGATCATCTATATAAAGGCATTTTATGTGAACTTGAATACTGAACTGGTTTCAACAGTGCGTTCCTGTTAATGCAACAAGGATTATTATTATTATTATTATTATTATTATTATTATTATTATTATTATTATTATTATTATTATTATTATTATTATTATTATTATTATTATTATTATTATTATTATTATTATTATTATTATTATTATTATTTAAATCGATTGTTTGAATTAATTTAATGCACTTTGCAAAAATGTTTTTCTGTTTCAAATTATTTTCGTGTTCTATATCTTGAAAATTAAAACGAAGTAACAACTTATAAAAGTCATAACTTGTTACTTATTGAATTTCTTTAATTTAAAACCCTTTCATATTTATTTCAGAGAGCATGTCTAAAGTTGATATTTCTGAGTGAATGCTTGGAGGTGATATAGAAACTCTTGTCAAGTAAAATATAAATATCTCGCACAAAAATTTTGGACTCAACATCTAGCTACATTAAAAATATTTATAAAAGTAATGCATGAATTATATATTTATAAAGATTTATTACAGCTAATAGTTGATGGAAGAGAGTATATTGATCAAACCTAGTTTGTTAAGGATTATGCTCTGATGATCTGATGATTACCGGAGCATCTTATTTTCCACTTGACATATTAGTTATAGTTTTATGGCTGCCAGCTTAGAAGCAGATGTCTGCTTCTGCTACTTCACAGTAGACTTCCCTGATGTCTTTAATATTTTTCTTCCAAGTAATCTTCTCATCACAATTTAATTGTTTTATCAGCAGCCATCACTAGTTTTCATGGATAGTATGTGTTATATCCACAAGAATGTCTGTGCAGTCAGCAAATAAATATACACAATAAGACACAATATTTTATGTAGTCTGAATAGCGAATAATCTGCAACATTCTATCTCCATAGTTAGCTAATGTTCAATTCCCACGCTGTTCTCTTGCAATGGATGCTCTACTCGAATTCACTGAATACATTCTGTATTCGCTATGTTGATCTCTTCTTTCTCAATGAGGGTAATTCACAATTTCCATGCTCTTTTCTTGCAATGGATGCTCTCAATATCTCTTCTATGATCTCCCCATCTCTGTGGGCTCTTTCAGCTACACCCATGGGCTACATTTCCACTGGGCGCTGGTCATTAACTGCAAGCACTGATGTGAGATATCTCTACTGGAATTAAACAGATGTCTACTGGAGTTGTACTCAAATAACTGCCCCCCCCCCCATAGTTGCTACAGACTTTTTATAGCTTTCTGATAACTGCAGTAATTAATTATAATGTCCAATAAGGTAAGGTCTCTTATCTAGAAACATTTGCAATCAGAAAATATTTCTTGGAATTATCGTTCACCATTACATTTACGTCTTAATTAAATTCCTCAGTTACCAGTGCACAATCTGAAAACAACCTCTGTAATAAATTATAGTTTTTCTGGAGTGCACAAACTTGTATGCAATTTTTACAAAATACCACACATTCCCCCACTCCAGAAAAAACCCTTGTTGTGATTCCTTGGTGTTTTTTTTTTATTACTATTTGGAGAAAACATATTTCCTGTTATTTTGCTAGTGACAGGCTCAATGGTGACTGTGCAAGCATTGTGGAACTCATCTTCCGATGGTGACTGTGCAAGCATTTTATTTCCAAACTTTCACTGTTGTTATATCACGTAAACTTGCAGCGAAACTTTAGCAATTCACTTCCGTTATTAACGTTACTAACTGGGATTTCCATTTTCACCAGGTTTCTCCATCTGTAGCTAAAACCATTGTAATGCAAAACTTATTCACTACTCACAGGTTCCAAATGCGACTGCACCACTGTTATATCTGCAAGAATGTCTGTGCGGTCAGCAAATAAATATTCACAATAAGACTCACAATATTTTACGTAGTCTGAATAGCGAATAGTCTGCAACACTGTCTCCATAGTTCGCTAATGTTCAATTCCCACAAGGTTCTCTTGCAATGGATGCTTTGCTCAAATTCACTGAATACACTCTGTATTCATGATGTTGATCTCTTCTCAATGAGGGTAACTCACAATTTCCACGCTGTTCTCTTGCAATGAATGCTCTGCTCGAATTCACTGAATACACTCTGTATTCACTATGTTGATCTCTTCTTTCTCAACAAGGGTAATTTGCAATTCCCATGCTCTTTTCTTGCAATGGATGCTCTCAATATCTCCACTGTGGTCTCCCCATCTCTGTGGGCTCTTTCAGCTACACCCGTGGACTACATTTCCACTGGGTGCTGGTCATTAACTGCAAGCACTGATGCGAGATATCTCTACTGGAATTAAACAGACGTCTACTGGAGTTGTACTTAAATAACTGCCCCCCGTAGTTGTTACTGTCTTTTTATAGCTTTCTGATAACTGCAGTAATTAATTATATTGTCCAATAAGGTAAGGTCTCTTATCTAGAAACATTTGCAATCAGAAAATATTTCTTGGAATTATCGTTCGCCATTATGTTTACATCTTAATTAAATTCCTCAGTTACCAGTGCACGATCTGAAAACAACCTCTGTAATAAATTATAGTTTTTCTGGAATGCACAAACTTGCATGCAATTTTTACAAAATATCACAGTATGGTTGTCTGTTTTTGTAGTATAAAAATAGGAGTATTTTCTTTCTATTTACATGCAATACATATAACATGAAGTGATTTTGGATTATCCAGCTCTGTGGTTTGATTAGGTGCATATGTGATTGGTTGATAATTTTAATCCTTTGTTATTTCTCTGAAAATCAATGCATTCCTTTTCTCCCAAAGTTATTCTGCATACAGTATAATTTTCATAATAACTAAGATATTTCCTGGTTTTTCTCTATCCCATTTTGTAGGTGGTAAAATATTTGTTCATTGCAACAAATCTCTATGCAGTACTTTTGACAAAACATAACTTCTCTTTTTCCAACACTTTAGAAAATAATCTTATCATCTCCATTCAGTTTTCTGTTTTTAAGTTTTTTTACTAGCTTAAGATTCCAATTATTCATCAATTGCTATATCTTTTAAAAAGATGTTTATCCAGCTTTACTTATTTTTTCATCCTTCTCATTGATATCAGAGATGGCTGTTAATTTTCTAATCCAAGGGTTTCACACATGATACTTTATTATTAATATTCTTAATTAGAGGATATAGTTGTACACAGGTAATAAAAAATGAGAATACTAAAATATGTAATTGATGACTTGGAGTCATATCTATGTAACTATTCAATCAAGTTGGCCTACGTTCAAAATCTTAAATAATTTTGAATTTTTACCCTTGAATAGTAAAACATAATTAATGGTAGTCATAAGATGTATAACTACATTAATTTCATTTTTGAATTTTGCTCTTTCATTAAATGAACAAATGTCAAATCCATACCACCTATTTTCTTTTAAAAATACATTGTTTCTATGTAAAAACATTTTATTTAAGTTTAATTTCATATTTAGTTTTTATTTATTAGGTTTCTACTTGTATTAATATTTTGTCAAAGCATTTACACTTATTCAGTATGGCCAGTCTTTATTTCTTTCTTCTGAAAACTCATTCAAAACTAGTTTGAAGTGTTTAACACTTTTCTAGAGACCTATATTTTTACTTTTGTTTGGAAAAATACTTCTGATAAAATTATAAAAAAAAGTTTGCCAGAAGGAATTACTACATTGTACCTTCAGACCAATGTATTTCTTCTTAGTGCATCCTGTAGTATAATTCCTGCTTTTGATTAACATTCTTCAAAACTGTATGTATCTGGAAGTAAATCTTGATGTTCTAAAGTAGGTTGAAGCAACTTTTTCCAAACACCAGCTTCATGCCATGTTAGTCCTAATCGATAGAATAAAAATTCTACAGATATCATTTTAGACAAAATTATATCAAAATAATATTATTTTTTACCAAAATGTATATAAGTTTTATACAACAAGTTAGGATGTTGGTGTATTCACAAATTAACTGTAACGTATAGAAAGTCATAAAAAGCCATATGCATGCTAGAAAAGTAACAGGTTTGGTGTAGTAGTAGAGTGACAGCTCCATGCCCATGGATTGTGGCCCAAATCTTTCACTTTTAATGATCAAATTTATTGGAAACCCTTTACTAATAAACTATTTGATTATTATGCTTCATACTAATGACAAAAGAAATGCTTACAGAATCAAATGTTTTTTTTTATATAAATTTGATACACAATGTCTCAAAACCAGCAGAAATCATCATTCCATCCCCCCTCTCCAAAATAAGACAAACAATACAAGCATAATGTATATACTGACATTAGATGCAATTATAAGGTATTTGAATACAGAATTTCAAGCTACCTTCAGCTGTCTGTTCTATCTTATATAACCAATACACATGATTACATACATGTGAAAAAGATAAAGAATCTCCAATATATGTATTTCATGCTGAATTAGTACTCATCAGATGATTACTACTAATAACAATATAATAGAAATGAATTAAAATTTTAAAATTTCTCCATATTGGAACCATACACCAGTGCACACTTAGCTGCTCTTCCATAATTATGCAGCCATTTTAAAGACAAACAAGCATGAGATGAACTAGAAACATTAAACATCCAAATCTCCAAGCTGGTGCTGACAATTTTGTATTTTTCTATTGATTCACTCATTTGGAAGATTGAGGTTACTTTTCTTTTTTAATTTAAGAGTGACTATTGTTAATTGTTTGACATAATTTGCATAATGATTGTTGAGTTAGGCCTATTCTCTTGGTTAACTTGATTCCTTAATTCTGCAATGATACTTTGAAATGATCTTATTCTAATTGGTGGCTTTGGAATAGTGATCAAAAAGCTAAAACCAATAAAGGTTGAAATTATGCTGTATGGTTGAGGGCAGTAGTAGAGAGTCAAATTTAGTTTCTAAGATTCTCAGAATGATTCCAGTTTTGGCAATTCTGGCATTTGAACTTTATAAGAACTCCTAAACAATAAATGCATACAATTAGTTTTTTTATAAGATTAGTCAGGATTTAAAATATTGACATGCTGATACAGATATTAAAAGCCACTTTACAATTGACTGTCTTTTCTCAATTGAATAGTATAGGGAAAGTTTTTAAAGGTGTTGTACTTGAAATTATTATGACGTTTATAATTTTCCATTGTTGAGTTTTACAGTATTATCTAGTTCACCGATTGATATCACTACAGTACCAAATAACTTTAAAATGTTATTTTTACTCAGAGGTAAATTAATTGAAAAATACAAGCTAGCAACAAAAAATTGATAAAAACTAAGTCTTTCCTCCAGCATGTACTTGTTAGACAAAGTAATCAGTATAAGAGGTCTAATTATAGGGAAAATATTGGAATTAGAAATTCTGTGCATGTAGTTAAAGGATAGAAATGTCACAAAACCCACAATTTCATTGTCACAGTTAATATAAGAGGATGTCCTATGGCATAACAGGTTCATGATGACCAAGTCCTACCATAATTTAAGTGAACGAAGAAGGAAAAGGACTTATTAAAGGATGTTTATATGGAAACAGTACCTAGCTTTTGATGAACCAACATTTTACCCGATAAGGCAGCAGGAGTATTGATTGGGCTCTGTTTATTTGTTATTCATAGTTGGCCTTTATATCTAAAGTCCATCTCACTATCACCCACCTGTGAAAACTTCTGGCAGCTTGAACACAGCATCTAACTCTTAGAAGAAATAAAATCACTAATTCTAATTAAATAGAGTTTAAATTTAAAAAAATGATCAGAGATTTAAAAATGGAAACCTTAAAAATGAAATTCAGAAAACATACTAAAAAAAATCAGAAAAAATATGCCAATAAACTCTGGCAATAGTTATCCCTATTTTCTAAAAATAAAATTGTTATAAAGTGAAGGTCTCTAAAATGTACTGAACAACACGATATCATCAACACGATATCATATCTATATAATTAACAAGCAAATTATATAGGATTCAACCCATAGGATATTTCTGAATTTCAGGATAGTAGCTTCGATAAATAAAAATGGCTGCAAACTTTAGTGAGATCCGTGAATCCTAGTCTTCACTAATACTGGCAATAATTAAAAACCAGTCTGGATATGGTTTTATTGTAGCACTTTACTGTTTAGGGTTCATTGGTTACTCAGTCTTTCAGTAGATGGCCATATACTAGGGTGAATATAATTGGTGTTGGAGCATTTAAGTTAGAACATTAGGAACTCATGATTAGTTGATATTAAGTTTTGTAAGAATAAAAAAGGCCTACAGTTGGAAATTAGCCGATTTTCAAATATGTAAAAATTGACCTGACATCAGATCTATATTACAATACAAGCAAGTTATCTTGGGTTCAAATATTAAAGGCTTTTTAAATTTTAGGCTACTAGCTTAAGTAGTGTAAAGTTGTGAAAGATGGTTTTTAGACGTATAAAAGCATTAATTTTAGTTTTGAAACCTAGTTATTTATGATTAAGACAAAAAGCAGAAGCTATTTTAGAAATGGGGTTTTTGTATTACTACTGGTACTTTAAATTGATATCCATTGATCACTCAAACTTATGCTAGTTGGCATTAGAATAGAGTGAAGAGAACTGTTTTTGGAAGCATATCAAAATTCATGTGATATTGTTAAAAGTAAAGATAAGTTAAAGTACCTCTGGGTAAAAGAACAAAAATATCATGTTTCAGAATATTAATCAATAATCGCAAAACAAAAATCAATATAAATTTAAATTCATTTAGTTTGACCATTATTGACAAATTTCACTTGAAAATGGTTTTTGTCAAAATGCACTTGGATGATAATTTATTACATTAGAACAATAATTAAATTTACATCATGATTTTCCCGGTAGAAAATAATTATACAAATAAATTTGAAGGCTAGAAATTTAACCGGGAATTCTCTATATATTTTTATAAATAATTTTCAGCTGTAATGTAATAAAGTGAAATACGAAATAAAAATAGTAATTATAAGGGACTTGAACTCGAATTTTCAAGCTTTCTACAAGTATTCAATTTATCTTATACAACTGATCCACATGACCACATACATGTGAAAAAGATAAATGATCTCCAATATACTTATTTCGTGTTGAACCAGCACTTGTCAGTTGACCAGATTATCTTCCACACATATATACAATCATTACTCAGTTTATATTAAGATAGCAAATCGTTTTCACATGTATATGGTCATGTGGATCAGTTGTATAAGATAGAATGAGAGGTTGAAAGTTCGAGTTCAAGTCCCTTATAATTACATTAACTTTAGTATAGACAATATACATATATTTAAATATGAAATAAAAATAGGCAATACAAGCCAAAATTAATTATCTAGCAATGATATTTTGCTTTATTTCAGTCAAAAATAAATTTAACATATTATCCAAGCCTAGGATAAAGATTTATCTGGAAGTTTGTGATGATTGTATTGAACTATTTTATTGGTCATTATTAATCGTTAAATGTTTTTGCAAAATTCCAACTTTATTTCAACTTTCCAAATACATTCAGTTGTCAGTAATGGCACATAGGTTAGTATACAACACAAAGTTTTGAATAATATTATTCTCACTTCTTCAACAGTGTTTGGCCTGATTTCTAATAGTCTAAACATCAGAATTGAACCAAAGACTTTTAATATAATGAATGTTGAATGCAAGATATCACTCTAACCAACTAAGATATGCCATTGGTTTTATTTCCATGTTAATATTGTTACTGGTCAGGCCAATATATCTGAAGAAGAGAGGAAAATACTACTACTCAAAACATTATATTATATACTAACCTATGTGCCATCGCTAGCATAACAGTCATATGCATTTGAAAAGTTTAAATAATGTTTGAATATTTCTAAAAACATGTAATAATTGATATTAGATTATGGAAATAATCAAACATATTTGCAACTATATAAGGTTTGATGTTAAACCACTAAACATCACATGACCACCATCTCATGCTAGCACAAACTGTTAGTAAACAGGCAAAAAATCTCCATATCCAAGGCTCCTCACTGATGAAGGCCACAAGCCAGAAACTAGTCTGGGGATATTGGATGAATAGGCACTAGATAGGGATTTTATGCTCAAGCCTTCTGGCATCCATTGATTACTCTGGTTAACACAAGGTGACACTACTATATGAAGAGTTTTTGCCTGTTTTATATAAGGATTGTAGAATAGGTATTAGAATATGTGTGAGAATTGGAGATATAACAATTTCTCTAATGTTTTTACAATCAAATGAAATTCTCAGATAAAGAGTTATAGATTTCAAATAGAGGATTTTTCACAAAAGTTTATTTTTATAAGCATTTTTCAGTTATAATGTAAAATAACATTAGAAATAGATATTGCATGCAAACACTTCACCAAATAGTAATGATATGTATCTAAAATACTTTAAATGTACAAAATCTATTTAAAACCTATAACTCTTTTACCAGAGAGCATTATCTGATTGTGAAAATATATAAAGGATCACTGCTTGGTCTAGAATTCTTATACAAACTTGAATAATAAAATAAAAATGTATTTACTTTACTGTATTGCAGAAAAATATCTCTGTTGAATGACACTATTTTGGTTTCTTTCATTATATTATAGCTGGAAATTATTTGTAAAAATACATCAAACATTTTTGTTAGATTTTTTACATATAGATCTATAAATCTGCAAAAATCTTCCATCTATTATGTATGCCAGCAAAAAAAAATATTAACAGAAATGAAACTCTTTTATCCATCCTAAGGTAATAAAGGAATTTCTTAGAGAAAATTTCTAATGTTCCCTCCATATTTTCCTGTAACTGAACGGGTTGCGTACCAGCCAGTCATTGAAAAATCTATTACATTTTATTTTGATTTTAAGTCCAAAAAATCTGTGTTCTTCTGAGATAGTATTTACTTGAGATAGGTGTAGGATTTCTTGAAGGCAGAATCAATGTATGTGGGAATAAATATTTGTCTTTGCACTTTAATAGTAATATACTAAAATAAATTATGGACGTAATATCCTGGAGGAATTAAAATCATCTATCAAGATAGAAGTTGTAACTGAAGGCAAAAAATTCTAAGAAACATTGGGGTTCAGACTCAGGTGGTATTTGATTTTAATATTTTATTTTTCTGTTATTAACTGCACATCATTTTTAGACAAAGGAAAATTGCAAAAATTGGAATAAAATCTATCAAATGTCAAATGGGATATTATCAGACTTTATAATCTTAGACCAAAAGATGAAGAGATAACTAATTTGAAAATTGGATAAAATTTTATTATAAAAATGTAAATATTGGAAGCATAGGAGTAATTTGTTGTAACTAGAAAATAGAAGAATACTATTATAAGGGTTAACAGTATATTATATAGAATGTAAAACTTATCTGTTCAAAATAAATTATAAAATACATGGAAGAAGTCTGCAAATAATTATGATAATAGACCAGAAAAACAAATGCTAATAATTTAGGTTTGGGGTTCAAAAGATTTTTACATATATGTACAAAATGGTTCTGAACAGACCAAACATCATTTTAAAATTGTGATTGATATATTATTAGATTTGGAAAACAATGGAAAGATAAAAATGTTATAAGTAACTTTGGATATATGGATAGAAGTTGTGGTATTTGCTGAAAATAAAATCTATAAATTATGATTTTTTTTTGGAAAAAGTTACAAACTTAAAAGAAAAGGGAAGCATCCAATTAAAGGCACAGCAGAGTTAGTTTATGTTTTAGCTAACAAAATGTATGATTTCTAAACTTGTAGTATATTTAATAGATTAAATAGCTCAAAACTGGTTTGGGGCTGGAGATAATTCTAGATAGAGATTTTAAATGCATTTTCTTACAGCATTTATCGATAAAGCTTGTTTAGAGCTATTAGCATGTTCATTATTTTATTTTGTAATACAAGCTTATCAAGTTAAGTCACATGATGTATGACTTGATTTTATTTACTATTATAGTTTTGCTTTTGAGTCTTAAGCAATGTTGTATTGTTAAGGCTGCTAATATATGGTGTAGCTGGAAATTATTAAGATTCATATAGCTATTTGAGTTAGAGAGCTGGATTTGGTGTCTGAAAATTTTAGATTTTCTACTTAATAGTTAAGTATCAGATAAGTGCTGGCCTTGAGTTGGTATTTTATATCTAGGGCCTGAATATCCTAGGCCTCATTGAGGAGAGACAATAATTCAAAACTGAATTGAGAATGGGGATAATTCTAGATAGAGATTTTAAATGCCTTCTCTTGTGGCATTTATCGATAAAGCTTGTTTAGAGCTATTAGCACACTCTTTATTTTATATTATAATACAAGCTTATCAAGTTAAGTTATATAATATGTGGCTTGATTTTATTTACTACTATTTAATAGATTACACATAGGAAGTAATCACTGATCATAGAGATATAAAGCTACAAAAAAGAAAAGCTATTAAACAGGACAGTATTAAGGAATGATATTTTTAACTTTCAGAAAAAAATACAGTGACTTTAAACTAGATATTAATAATCATTTCAATATACTATCAGACTTTGATGATAGCTGTGCTGTGAAAATATTAATAAGAGGATAATTGATAGTTACTTACTGCTCTAAAGTCACACAACCGCTCACAATAAAGTTTCATTTCTAACAGGATAATATATGAAAGGTGGGATATAAAACTATGCAAAAGTATTTCATTTAGAATAATTGGATATTTGGAATTTTTGTTAACATGGTAAAAAACAGACTTAATCACATTGCAAGAAAATATAATTATAAAATAAAGAAATCTTGGTACTGATTTAGTATGCACTCATGGCCATTGTGAATTCTAAGAACTGCCCAAAATCCTTGCTGACATATCCAAGTGATAAATGACATTGATTAATCTACATGTCACAATATATAATTAAAAGATTAAAATGCAAATTTTACAATTTTCATCAATAATTAAAAAATCAAAATGGTCATGAGCACATACTAAACCACTACCAAAATAAAATATTAAAAAAAAAACCCCAGCAGTCTCAAAAGTACAAAATGTTTTTGTATTAAAAAAAAAGTTGTTTCATATATGAGAAATTTTTGAAAAAACTCTTCAACAAAAATGCAACATTGTTTGAATTATCAAATATTTTAATATTACAGACATTTTAAAAGAAGCAGGTGAAGAAATAGGGAAATTGGTGATAAAATTATACAATAAATGTTTAAGTAATAAACGTAAATTAACTGAATGGAAAATGTGGGTAGTTATATTCATACACAAAAAAGATTAAAATGAAGATATGAGAAATTATAGATGTATATTTTTTGTCAGTTCTATACAAGACTTTTACTAATCATTAAAACTCAAACAATAAAAAAAAAAACAAGCTCAATTATTAAAAGTTATGCTCCTGAGTGGTTTAGTACTGAGGCAGAATTTTGAACTCTGTTATTTAAGATCCATGGATTATAGCCCCACTACCTTTCTTTCAGTATATAAACTTTTATTCAATCTTAAGCAATATGTTTTATAACTATTAGATTTTTTTTTTTTTTTTTTAAAAAAAGTCCTTAAAAGCATCAATGAGTAGAAGTTGTCATTTTGTGATAGATTGTGAAGAGGCATTGGTCTTTATAATTATTTACACAGGATACTAAAGCTTTGTAGAATCTAGACTGAGATTCAATATAATGTCAAATTTTGAAGAATATTAATTGAAATGCAAGCTTATTTTATACAGAGAGATAAAAGTATACAATAGATTGATTCTATTTTTAAAAATATTTTTACATGGAAATTTTTTTTTTATATGTCAAAGCGTTGATTGGGAAGCGAACCGGGGCCAGCTGCTTGGAAGGCAGCTATGCTAACCACTAAGCCACCAACGCTTGACTACATGGAATATTTTGTAGATTAAAATAGTAAACCAACAAAAGAAATAAAGTTTGTATAAAGTCATCTAGATTTTGCAGTTGATAAACATATTCAGGTCTTCAAGGAATGGATAAACTTATACAAAAATGAAAACAGAAAGACCAAAAGTAATAAAAAAACACGTTCAACAAAAAGTTAGAAAATAAGATTAATAGCAATGAATAAAAAATTAACAATTACAAAGCATAGAATTAAATTTGAATTGACAGACTTTTAATAGAAATATTTATATATATATATGTTTGTGAAATGGTGTGTTAAGATAAGTTAAGAATTGATGACCCCCCTCCCCAACCAAAAAATTGAGATATATATCTATGTAATAACTGAAACACAGGCTTAATATATACCATGTGTCTATATATGTAATATAGGGTATATGAGCACAGACTTTCACATGACCCACCACTCTCCACTCTATCTAATAACACTGATACACTCGAGCACATATATGCTGAAATGATAAATAATCACCAATATAACGTATTTCATGCTAAACCAGCAATCATCAGTTGGTCCAGATTATCATCTCCCACACATATATACCATAAGTGCTCAGTGTGGGAGATGATAATCTGGACCAACTGATGATTGCTGGTTTAGCATGAAATACGTTATATTGGTGATTATTTATCATTTCAGCATATATGTGCTTGAGTGTATCAGTGTTATTAGATAGAGTGGATAGTGGTGAGTCATGTGAAAGTCTGTGCTCATATACCCTATATTACATATATAGACACATGGTATATATTAAGCCTGTGTTTCAGTTATTACATTGTAGGGATGTCTGCCCATCCTTGCATATGTATTTAATGGATTAAGTCCTGTACATGTGGGATTCAGATTGACCTTGGGTCAACATGGGTTTGACAAGAATCTCGGCCTCAGGATGGCCTTCGAGCATTCCATCATCAGATTTTCAATTGGATGGACGGTTGAAGAGTTGGAGTGTGTTGTAGATTGGAGCCAGTCCATTAAAGTATGAAGATTGTCTATCTTAATATATATCTGAGCACTTATGGTATATATGTGTGGGAGATGATAATCTGGACCAACTGATGATTGCTGGTTTAGCATGAAATACGTATATTGGTGATTATTTATCATTTCAGCATATATGTGCTTGAGTGTATCAGTGTTATTAGATAGAGTGGAGAGTGGTGGGTCATGTGAAAGTCTGTGCTCATATACTTTATATTATAGATATCTATGGTGGAATGATTGACTGTAATCATGAATAAAAAGAATAGCCATATAAATTAAAATGCAGAAGTTTCATTAAATATTTTATCATATAATCAAATGTCATTTTCAAATATGTTTTCAAATGTATTTTATTTATTTTCACGACCTCAGTGGTGTGAAAATAGTTTGTATTATATCGGTAATGAATCTCAGAACGCTACCCGAAGTAATAATGTTAGTCACCATGTTTCAGAACCGTAGATCAAAGCGTTAATGGCAATATTATGTAATTCTTTGTAATCATTGATTGGCATCTTAATATTGGACCCACCAAAGATGTGTGTATAGTATATATTATTTAATTAATAAAAGAGCATATGAGAAATAATAGCGTGAATGACGCTATGTAATCATCTACCGCTTGCTCATTCACGCACATACTAATGTATGCCATTAATTTATAAATGTATTAATAATTTGTCATTATATTAAAGTAATATTTATTGTCTAACTTATTTGAGTAGTTCGAATTCCTCTTTTCTCCACTTCCAAAAGTACAGCCATGCTTATATATATATTTTAGTTTAGTCATAGTTAATAGATGTCTCATTGTTTTGCTCAGCTTTGCTAGTCGGCCGGATTTAAAATTAATTCTTCTGTGCCATCATTGTTATGTTATCCATTAGGTGTTTGATCTGGGCTGAGAGTGGGTTCGAATTTAGGCTGGTCCCTGACCTAAATATCGGGCTTGACTGTGTTTGAAGTACATTTTATGAGTTCCAGCTCATGTTAGATGGATAAACATGTTTTGACCGGTACAATATATATATATATTCATTGTTGTCATAGAAATAACAATTCATGACTTGATATATTTTTTCAATTTCGTATTTTTGGCATATTGTTAATAATTTTAATAAAAAAAAATTATAAATGAAAAGTAAACAAAAAATATATAAAATTTAATATATATGTGATTACGACTGGAATCATCAGAAGCTGTCGGATGAAGATCCTAGTATACCAGTAGCTTTTATAAGATTAGGATGTTTATCCTTTCTTCATTTATTCATTGCTAAAAAAATTAATATATCTTCCAAAAATGTATAAATTAGAATTTATAATATTTAAATACAAGTATATTGTCTATACTGAACATAAGTAATTAGAAGGGATTTGAACTCAGACTTTCAAGCATTTCTAAATGACAAATATCTTCCGGAATCCGAGGGCCTAGAAATTAGAAAAAAATCGTAAATGCTCGAATCTTTGTCAAAATCTTTTTTTTTTCCATCTAAAAATTTTATGCAATCTTTTCATCATAGAGAAAAAAAATTAAATAATATTTAAATAAAATTCATGATAAAGTTTCTTCCGGAAACCGAGGGCCTAGAAATTAAAAAAAATAATTCTGTGTCAAAA
The DNA here is from genome assembly GCA_028023455.1 of Epiperipatus broadwayi. Lineage (NCBI taxonomy): Eukaryota > Metazoa > Onychophora > Udeonychophora > Euonychophora > Peripatidae > Epiperipatus > Epiperipatus broadwayi. The sequence goes on from JAQFVV010000208.1 coordinate 1,798,290, forward strand.
TCTTTTTTTTTTTTCCATATAAAAATTTACGCTATCTTTTCATCACAGAGAAACAAAAATTATTTAAGTAAAACTCATGAAAAATGTCTTTATCATAGCAAAACATGGCATATACCTTTTGAAAGAGACACCATCCCCAAAGAGAATGATGTAATTGACGCATGTGTAGTTTACTTAGTTTTTCCCAAGGGTGAATGAGTAGTGTTTGAGCAACCATCAAATCAGTTTATATCTCTTAGTGATTTATAAAGCATGGCATGATAATTTTAAAATTTTATCCTTGATCATGTGATAATTATTTTAACGTTTTAACATATTCAATGTCATGATTCTATTACCTAGTAATCGATTGTTCTGCCATTAATAACCCCATTCCAGCAGTTCCATGTTTTAATATTAATTACAACTCAATTATTTATATGTTACATTCAAAACATTAAATATATTTTTGAGATCATATTAGAAACAATAACAATAGTTCTAATAATAGAAAAAATGGCCATATAATGGTTAAAAATAGCTCTAACATGATCGTAATAATAAAGACAAGTGTAATTTTATATTGAAGATGCTAATCAAACAACAAACTGCTTCTATACATAAATAATATGAACTAATTTAATATAACTATTAACTGTAGGCTAATTTATGATATACTCTTGTTGTGGTTATAGTTGCATTCAAGTTCATTTATTGTTTATTTTCTTTATAAAAAATTGTCCATGATATCCATTGCATGTGTTGCTTAAATAGTTAATATAGCTCACCTTCAGAAATTGCACATTTAATCATTCCCCTACATTTATTAAAGTGTGTCAACTTTTATTTTAATGTATGCAGAAGTAAAAAATTTGTTAAGTATAAAATTTTTGATAAGTATAATTATGCAAAATGAGGTTTAGTGTCAAGGTTAGATTTCACAGTATATCTAATATAAGCAAGATTTAATTTAAATGATTTAATTAAATTTTGTAATAATCTATGAGTTCAATTAATATTCATTTTTTCACAAGAGAAGATTCAAGTAATGATATCATCTCAATGGTGAATCTTGATAACTCTTTAGATTTTTTTTAATAGTCACTTATGAATTCGATTAAATACCATTCTGCTGGAAAATAAATTGTGTTCAAATTTGAACCTTGATAAATCCTAAGTTAGGTTAAGAACTGTTTACACATTTTAAGGATTTGGTTTTACATCTACCAATACCAACAACTGGTTTTATAGCCTTACCAGTATTGATAATATAATTATGTCTAACATATAGCAATTTTAAAGACATAGTAACAGCATTTAGTAATGCAAACCAGGTTATGCTTAAACATCATTTTTTAGATATTTAAATTTTTTATAACAAGATTCATTTTACAATTGCAAATCTTTTGAGTTAAAAAAATATTGTAAAAGCATCTGTCTGACAAATTTCATTTTACATATTATCCAATAAAACTTCCACATTAAAAACAAAATAATAAACATAGTGAAAAGATGGAAAATGTTATACTGACATAACACACACCAATATTTAACACGAAAGTAGATCATGACTTTCACTGGCATATGCATATAAGTCCAGCAAGTTGGTAAAAATATAAATATAAAATGAGGAAAAAAAGAAATCATTATTTTCATCAGTAATGATAGTCAGCTTTAATTGAATTGACATTTAATTGCAAGCATGCAGAAAAGTCATGCTTTCAAAGAATATATTATATTGTTTGCAGAAAATCTTCTTACAATTAATAAGCAAAATAATATTGATTTTATAATTAACTACAAAAGTATTATCAATTGAAAAAAAATTACATGTGGCTTTTAAAATCATGTATCACTTACTTAGAAGCTATACCAAAAAGCTCCAAAGTTGAAAAACGCAAATGGTTAAACATCTTTTTAGTGATTGAATCTTCTGGTAATTTTATTAAAATCCCAAGCCTTCTATTTGTTCATTACATTTTATATTCTTAATATTAATCAAGAGACTCTAAGAATATCATTATGTAAATAAAGACTCATATATATATATATTGAAACAGATATACTGTTCCATATATATATTCAAAAGATCCCCCCCCCCATTTAAAAAGACTAGCATGATTTAAAAAAGAAAAGAAAAGATTTAATAATGGTTAAGGAAAACTAAAAAGTTAAAGAAACAAAGGAATCATGAAAAATGACAGCAATGAAAAAAGAAAGTTAATTTGATCAAATTAAAAAAAAAAAGAGACAACAAATACGTTTAAATCTACAATTAAAAAAAAGGTACAAATCTTTCTTTATTACGATTCGTCAATTTAAGAGAGAAACCTTCATTATTGATTTCATAATTTTAGATTATGATATAAATATGTCACTTGTATTTATTTAAAGCTGAAAATTTTTATTATTATATTTTTAATTTTTGGAACGATGTTGTCATATAAAGGGTGATAATCGCTTGAGGCAGTCTTATCAAATTGGAAAACATGGCTTATCCTTGTGATTCATTATCTGTCCTGCAAAAAGTATTGTCCAATCCTTAAGAAGAGAAAAAGCACTTGGATTAAATGAAAGCTCTGGAACAAATAAGCTACAATGGGCAGAGCTGCTTAATCAATCCAGGGATAGAGTATATATAGTTGAGTTGAAAGTTCAGAGTAGATTCTAAAAAAAGATTTTTTAAAGTGGATTCTAAAAAGATATTTAAAGTAGATTTTTAAAGAACATTTTTTTAAAAAAGATTTTGAAAAATATTTCAAAAAAGATTTTATACTAAGATTTTAAAGAGATATTTTTTTTGAAAAGATTTTAAGAGCAGTTAAAGAAACACTGTTAATGATGAAAAAAGAAAACATTAATAAGGAAATAATAATGATGGAAGGCTAGGTGGTAATAGCTTCTTCACTTCATCCAAAAGCCATGGTTCTCCAATATTTGCCTGGGTAAACATCACCAAAAGTCAATAATGCCATTCAGCTGAAATACAATGATCCCTTTTTGAGTGCAGTCATATCATGGATATGAAGGAACAGGCTGGACAAAAACGAAGGTAACAATTTTATAAAATATTTAATACTTATATGTGTTTATAAAAGACCAAACAAAACATCTTTCTTAAAAAAGGAAAATTATGAATAAATTTAACTATGGAATTATGTTTTATTAGTAATAAATTGTAAATACTAGATGTCTTAAATGTCGATAATCAAAATGCATTTTATTTAATACTTATATGTGTTTATAAAAGACCAAATAAAACATCTTTCTTAAAAAAGGAAAATTATGAATGAATGTAGCTATATGAAAAGACGTTTTATTATTGATAAATTATAAATGAAACTGCTGATGAATTTATGTATAAAAATATACGTCTGCAGCAGACCAAGTAAATATTTATGCTAGAATAACTAAATAAAAATTACAAATGCTTACATGCATATTGATTATATATGAATATTACACATAGCTATAATTAACTAAATTATAATAATGTGTTTATAATCCAGATAAAATTAGAAAATATCAAAATGAATGTATTTAGTAAATTTATACTAAATTATGAATAAATTCAAACATTTAAATATGAATTAGTATGTCAATAAAAGTTAATGATTATATGCATATAATGAACCACATACTTAAATAAGTTGAAAGATTAAGAAAATCATGTTTTATTAAAGATTTTATTTATTATTTGAAAACTCTGAGAAAAGTAATATAAACACAGAATTAAAACATGTTATATATACGAGTTGAGAAATAAGAATACCAAAACAATGTGTCACAGTTAAATGTACAATGATATACCTGGAGTTATTGATGCATATATGTTATATATATGTCTTATGAAATCGGAAATACCAAATAAACACATTTGCAAGATGAATTGATATCTGGACAGATGGAAATACATATAAACGTGCTTATATCAACTGATTCGGACCCTGAAATGGATAACCAATGAACCTAGGCTACATGTGCTTATATTGTGGATTCAAACCTGGATTTGGATAACAATGAATAGAAATAAATTTACTATGCTTTGACTAACATAAAATTAACTGGAATAATAGAAATGCTATGTCTGTAAAGAATATCTTTATACATGAGTTAATTTAAGCCACATTATATGTGACAACTACCTAAAAGACTACCAATCAGAATGAAGTAAAACTCTGAATTAAATACTATCAGTTGTCTTCGTTATTATCTCTGTTGTCTTCATATATCACACTCCTCTCTGTGAATTAATTAAATAACTAAAGATGTAAATTGTTAAAGAACTATTGAAAGAAGGACTTTATTATACAACAAATTACATTCTTTAAGTGCTATTATTAGAAGTATACTGAAACACACAATGGACAGTAAATGAAATATTTGTGTGAATTAAGTGAAACTCTGAATTAAATGCTATCAGTGGTCTTCATTATTATCTCTGTTGTCTTCATATATTGCACTCCTCTCTGTGAATTAACTAAATTATTAAAGATGTAAACTGTTAAAGAACTATTGAAAGAAGGACTTTATTATACTCTCAACAAATTACATTCTTTAAGTCATATAAAAATGTTATTGGAAGTAGGCTGAAGAGATACAAGGGATTGTCAATGAAATATTTTGTTTGATGGACATTTAATTAAACCTGTTGTTAAATAAAATTATTGTTACTTAAAATTAATTTTAATTATCCAGTTGTCCAGTTCTATTTTTTTGCATCACTTATCATTAATTGCATGTGTTCACAAGAATTTCATGCCTCCTGAGCTATGTCTGGCATAACTAGACCTATGTAAGTCAGGTTGTAGTGAGATGGAACTCTAGTGGCGCTGTTTGGAAAACCAAACACAGAAATGTCTAGATGTTTCCAGTTTCTATGGTGCTACACCCTCTGATGAGCAGTAAATATTGTTGTAGGGGAGGGTAACATCTGCATTGGGGAATGCCAATCGATAGTTCCTTCCTGCAACATGCTCATCAGGAAATTATTACAACAGAGGTAATAAAGGGGTTGTGCTGGTCCGGTTACAATATATATATATATATATATATATATATATATATTACATGACATCTTGTCACAATAGTATTTCATGAAAGTTTTACATATGTATCGATAAGATACAGTCATAAGCAAATTCTTGGGTCTGTTCCATTATTATAAAAAAAAAAAGAATAGAAATAATGAGTTATAAGTAACTGTTTTGACACATTATTTCTATATCATAAAACTATAGAGCAACAAATTTGGCCATTTAAATTGCAGAAGATATAGAAACAAAGATAAATAATAACACATTGCATTTGAGTATGGCAATTCCCATAAGAAATAAACAGCAAAGGTATAAATGAACATATTTAAATGAAATTTATAAATGAGTATTTATGAATCATATATTTTAACTTCTTGAATAATTATAATAAAGACTATACATAAACCATTTCATATTGGAGAATAAAAGCCATAAGTTTTAGCTTATGATGATATTCACAAAGAAATATCTGATAAATAGAGTTTTAAATATTTAATTTTATTGCACATAATTTGAGATATAAGTTGAATAATTCTTGATGTACTGTTTTACATGGCTTTATTGAAAACAATTAAGACTTGGAAAAACTTATTACAGAATTCATTCTTCATAATTACTTATTGGAATATTTTTTAATAGTCTTATAGATTTATAATATATGATATGTTAATTTAAGAATTTTATCTTTGATCATGTGACAATTGTTTGAATATTTTATTGAAAGACGTCAATTAGTAAAACACATAAGAATTTTATATTTCTTTCTAGGTTTTTCACTATGAAATACTTGTGCAATTGCTTTGTTTGGAAATTATCAATTTTTTAAGAGATTATAAGACATTACCAATATTATGATAGAAAGATAAATAAACAAGTGAAAAGATATATAACCAAAGGATAATATTTAATTTTTTTGGAAGGCAGGAATATAAATAAATGGTAATTCTGTATTCAAATGAGTAAATAGTACAATTTTTTGTAACAATCAATAACTGGAACTCAGTCTAAAAAGATTTTAATGATATTTTAAATTATGATACTGACATCATGTTATAAGATTTTATATTGTCACACTAACATTGTTTAATGATATTTTAATTTATTACACTGACAATCACTCATTCACTTAAGAACAACATTGGCAAATATAGATGAGATTAATTTCTGAAATTTGTGCATAATGTGAAGGTTTCTAGTGCACAAATTATGCCATGAATTCATAACTGGCTAAGCCAACAGGAATTATAAGCTGGTATCTGTAGATCATTTGTGATTGTTCAAATGTGATTTTACTTATTCAGTTTATATTTGTTGATATCAGTTGTTTAAAAGTGTTTTTTTCTATATGATAAATTGCTAGTCATGTTAGTAAAAACATGTCAAATGGTTTTTATTAAGATTTTACTTACTTTTAAAGCATACAATGCTGCCACAGAATTCAATTGCATTGTTTTTTACTCAGATGTCCTCTTTTTAATATCAGTATGTTTAAAATGAGAAGAAATAGTAGTAAAAATGTTATTAGTTAATAGTTTGAATATCACTGTAAAGCATATAATGATACCACAGAATTCTATTTCTTTATTTTTCACTCAGATGTCCTCTTTTTAACATCAATATGTCCAAAATGAAAAGAAATAGTAATAAAAATGTTAGTTAACAGGTTGAATATCAATTTTTTTAACTTGGTTTGAGATAATAACTTTTTATATTAAACCATCAAAACATCATATGATTACCATTTCATATGCTTACAGTGCTGTTAATGAGAGAACCTAACCGTCCATACAGTAGTGCCACCAAGTGCAAGTCTTTGTAATCAACGGATGTAAACGGTTTGTGCCCAGATAAAGATTTTATGCACAAACCTTCTTGCATCCATTGATTATGAAAGCTTTCACTGGTGGCACTAATGTATGGAGAGTGTCCATTGATTATGAAGGTTTGCACTTGGTGGTACCACTATATAGAGTTTGGTACTCTTATTAACTTTTTGTATTTTTATATATAGTCATGTAAATATTTTTTTGACATTTCAAGATAAGAATTTCCCAATCAATCATTAAAATCATTTTCAAAACAAAATCCTTAGCTATTTTTGGGTGCTCATCTAATCATCAATGTTTAATACTTACCTGTCATTTGTTTAATTAAATTAAATTGTAGAGGTATTGCTTAATTTTTTACACCATTACCAATTTTTTTAATATGAGATATTCTATAAACATAGTCAACCATTTTGATAAGAATCACAGTATCACTACATTACCCGAATTTAAACTACAGCATATTCAATATTATCACTTTAACCCCTAGTAGTTGAGTGTCCCTCATTGAATACCATCATTTCAGAGTGTCAGCTTATTAGCATTACTTAATAAATCAATTATTTATATTTTTTATCCAAAACATTAAAGACGATCATATTTGAATTGGAAAGATATGTTTTTTCAAGACTGGAAATAATGAAGACAATAATAAACAATTATTTCATCTATGCATGCATGATAAATTTTTTTTAACTTGAATCTTAACTATGTCATAATGTAAAAATACTATTATTGTTATTATCGATATATCCAAGTTTATTTTTAGTGATTTTTTTTCCTAAACAAAGTATCTACAACAATCATTCTATGTGTAGTCCTAACTTTATAGCTAAACTCCAGAGCTTGCACGACTAATAAATTTATTCTTAAGCATTTGGCCATCCATGAAATGGATAACATTATTTTCTATTAATATGTATCAATGTGAATTAAAGGGTTAATTTTTACATAAAATTTCTGTAACTAATGTGAGCGCATTGTGGAAACACAAATATTTGTGTAAAACTATATTTCCTTTAGAAATTAGATTTCGTAGTAATTCTACATCAAGCAGATTCAATTTAAATAATGATTTGCCTTTCTCAAACTGTGTTTTAAGTTAAATTAAACATTATTTCTCTGGAAAATAAAGTCAAACACCCATCTCAAATTTCAACCTTGGTACCTTTTAGATACAAATGCCATATTCTTCTCAGTTTGAATAACTGTGTGATTTAAATTAAAGATACTTAATCTGAAATATGTGTTATACTAAAAGCAATGACATCAAAGTTGAATCTTGATAACACTTTACCTAGCAATGATATCCTTTAAGTGACATTTGAAAACATTGCATCAAGAAAGATTTCTCATTTATTGAAACATTTTTCCAAAAAAAAAAAAAAATTGATACATTTTCTTTTATAATTAGCAATCTCATAAACTGCTGTCACATTATTACTAGGGCTGATATTTCAATTCCTGATATCTCAATCATGTTCGCAATTAATGAGATATTTATACAATGTGATGGTGACAACTGATATTTTAAATCAGGCTGCTTTTAAATAACATTGTTGAAGGTATTTTAAATGTTATTATGACCCCTTCCCAAATCTGGTAGCACTGACAACCTTTTGTGGCATGAAACATGCTCTAAATCCAACCATGATATCACTCATTCTTTTGCCTCAAACAATGTCACAGTTAAATGTAGCCATATTTGTTAAAGTTGTTCTTATTTTTTATTCAAGAGACATTTTCATTTAAAAGCAAAGAGGTAAAAGTAATCAGGTTTACGATAACTGAAAATGGTACACTGTTTTGGGATTTGACACTCTACTTCCCATAGAATGAGGCTATTATTTCAGTTTTTCTCACAACTTATTCAATGTTATCATTCTACCATCTAGTAATTTATTAATCCACTAAGTCACTTGGTAAGTTCAGTTTCATTTACAATAATTACTAAATCAATTGTCTATATATTATATTCAGAAGGCTAAGGGTGCTCTAGGTAACATCTTTGAATAAATAAAAAATATCCTATAAAGTTAAAAATAATAAAATTAACTGCAAACATTAAAATATTAATCCAACAAACTTCCACATTTATATATAAGTAATACAAACTTATTTAATCTGAATATCAGATACTTCATAATTTATAAAATCTCTTTGTATTGATTATGGATGCAATTAAATCGATTTATAGATATTTTCACAGTTGTTATATGAGAATCATTCCACATTTTTTATAATAACCGTAGTGTATTCGATAGTTACATTTTTTTTGCAATGGTTATCTATGAAGTAATTTTTGTAGCCTTTGTCTGATAATGGACCAATTAAAAGAGATTTTACACTATTGGATATATTATAATAATAAGAAAAGTAGACTCATCAAGCATTGGTGGTTGAGAGGTCAGCGACAGCTGCTTTACAAGCAGTTGTCCTGGGTTAGCAGATTCGCTTTCCAGCTGATGCTATGACACATGAGAAAATAAATTGTATGTACAAATAATAAGCTTTCAATTTAAAGAACTCTTTCTGAGTGACAATACTATATCACTATGGTAGACTGAATTTCTGAATTAAGAAATAATACAGTTTACTGTAGCCCAATCAGATTAAAATGTGAATAAAATGTTATGTTATGACACTGACATTGAAACACACAGAGACCACATACTCTTTTTAGCATTCCCTTTGATATATGGTTCAAAGGTAACTTATTAATTTTGTTCATTATATGGGCTTCCTTATGAAAATCTGTAATAAAATGTTTATGTATTTGTATTAATTAAAATTTATGAAGAAAATCATTCCACAAGTTTATAATGAGAAAAGTCAGTAAGAACAATCACTAGGCAGCTTCCTGTTACTTGTGGTCATGACAGAAAATTTTTAATGTCTTCATTTCTTATGATTATTTATGTTGATTCCACTGAATCCATTGCTTTTTACTGTTGAATTAGCATTTACCCAGTTCTACTTACTTTTACACTGTTTTTAGTCTTCCAACACTAATGCAGAATCTATAATTGTTTTCTTCATGAAGACATCCTCCCTTCAATCTCCTAAGAAATAAAAATACAAAATATAACTAACTTCCTTTTGTCTACATCCATAAAGCTTTAAAATGATAAAGGTTTCCATTCTCTCATTTAATACAAGTAAATCAATTTTTGGAGATATTGAGATAAGATTTGATCAATTAATGAGAAAAACGAATAAATATATGCAAAATTGTATACAAGATATGCTTAAATTCTATGAAGTTAGCAATTTCACAGATTTTAAGCATATCTCATATATATTTTTCATATATTTATCCATATTACATTTCCTTGAGACATTGCATATGATAGTTTTCAATGCTAATGAGTAAAGTTATATGCAAAATAAAAGCCTGGTTTATTTATGAGTTCATATACTATCTTTGTTATTCATAATTTGCTGCCATTTGTTTGGTTAAACCATGCCTTTGAGGCTTTGCCCAATTTTCTATAATTACATCAAATTTATAACTTGACATATTTTACATCTGCATTATACTATTTAAGTGCTTCATCACAATATATGCCATGCCATTGCTTTAACAGCATATTCAGTATGATCACTCTAATACCTGTAGATACTGTAAAGCTCATGTTAGGTTCAAAACCCAAGGGCATTGTCATGATCATTTATGACCTAACTAGAACTATAGACATATATTCAAGTTCAATTGTAGTAATTTTCTTCCTAAATAAAATATATGTGATATTCATTCTATGTTTGGTGAAAATATTTAATACAGTTAACCTTCTGAATATATTTGTCCACAAAGATTAGTTCTCTTATATTTGGGTCAAACTTTAATGTTTGCATAGTCATGTTTATTAGTCACCAAAATAGGAAATGTTATTTTTGATTACGCAAATAATAAAACATTTTTTTTTATAAATAAAAAAATAATTTTAGGGTACAATGAGCAAAGGCACAATTAGGTCAAACAAAAATTAGATATAACAATCAGATTCAATTTACACAATAATTTATTTTTCTCAAGGATTTCTGAATGTCTCTACCTATTTATGGGGTCAATTAAATTTCATTCTTTTAGAAGGCAATGCACAAGAAAAGCTAACCATCTCAATGTTGAATCTTGATAAGTTGTCAGCGACAAATGCTGTCTTCTTTCAGATTTGGAATATCAATCTATGAATTCAATTGAATATTATTTTTTTGAAACACAAATTAAAACAGGCAAAACTCTCCATATAGTAGTGCCACTCAGTGCAAGCCAGAGTAATCAATGGATGCCAGAAGGCTTGTGCACAAAATCCCTATCTAGTGCTTACTCATCCAATTTCCCAGACTAGTTTCTGGGTTGTGGCCTTCGTCAGTGAGGAGCTTTGGATCTGAGAGCATTGCACCTAGATCTTAGGATCTAATGCAACCCTCCAGCAACCACTTTTTATCTCTACTTAATTACAAAACTATGAAAATAAAATTGAAAACACAATAATATTTTCAATATAAGCTCATTAGCCTATATAGTCATATAGGTATAAACTCAGTTCAGTACCCATATGGCGATCATGTGATTTTTGGTGGTTAAAACACAAATTGTAAGGAAAACCTCAGAGTCAAACTTGATTCTTAACAAAACATTAACTTCAAATGCTACATTTTTTTGTGATATGAAAATTTTACTTCAGCCAGTGTAATATTTATTGTCTTTAATTTAAAAAAAAAATGATGCATTTTGTTTTATAATCATAGCCATCATCAAATAATTTCACATTATTATTAATGCTGGTATGACATCTACAAGTAATGCTTTAATGAAAACCATTCAGACTATTTCTAAATATTTTAAAGATATTTCAAATTTTATGATAAGACCCATTTTAATGCGGTCCAAAAATTACTATACTGTTGCATAAAACTAAAGGCTCAAATCCAGTCTGAATATTCCTTTTTTATATTACTTCTAAAATAAAAGCAACTTTGCTTGCTAAAACTATCCTTATGAGTTTCTCAAGAGGTCTTTTGAAGTAAAAACAAAATATAACAAAAAATAAACATTTGTTGTAATTTTTATTTAACATATTTAAATGAAAAGCAACTTCATATGTGTATGCATAAATATTACAGATAACATTTAATCATTAAGCCAAAACAAATCCTTATTAATTAAAAACTCTTTTATTATCTTGGCTTCTAATTATGTGGAAACGAATTTATAGGCTAATATATATATATATTATTTAGAATCATGAGAGCTTTTGTAAATAATATTCTAGACAAGGACAGCATTGTATAAAAATTCCCTAGATTCGCATTGGAATGTCAGGGAATGAATCTCTTCTCAGAAACTATTTCTTTGTTCGACATTAGATGACTCATTCTCTGAAAACAAAGAAATGTAGATTTTTCATTAAACAAAACTCAGAAAATATCCCCCCCCCTCTACGTTTGTATTGTTTTAGCAGACCAAAACATAAGCAAAACTTTGCAGGAATTGTCCCTTACATTGAATTTTAAATATATATATATATATACAGCAAACTACACACAAACTTCTTTATAAATCTTGATTTATTCATGAACTACCATAACGTACAAAAATATACTCCAATATTTCGACTATATTCTTTTATAGCTTTTATCAAGGAACAACTAAAACGTGCAGAAAAAACATTAAATACATAATACATGTAACAAATACAAATACTTCTTACCTTAGAAGTATTATTCTTATATCTTCTCCTTTACTTTTTTTTACATTTCTTCATATATTCATATTTATTACTTATTATAAATCTCCACATATACAGTTTAATGGAAATTTTTTTAATATAATTCCTTTAATTATAAATTTAAAATTCATTATTAATTATAAATTTAAAAGGAAGAGGAAGGTTATACAAATGCTCTGATGAAGACTGCAGGACAGTCAAAACTGTTAGGAAATTAAAGGAATTATATAAAAAAAATTTGCATTAAAATGTATATGTGGAGTTTATAATATACTTTTTACCTTAAAACTCTTCTAACAAACATTCTTAACATTTCATTACATTCATTTTTTAAATACTTTTCTTAAAATAATCTCCTATAATTATTTAATTAAATCAACCTATTATTCTCTTTTATTTCAATTAACATCCTACTCATTACAGGTTTCATTTCATTAATATAAATTCCTTTTTTAAAAATTCTTTTATAACATGATCTAATACATTCTAAAGGATCTATTTTAAAATATTTTTGTTTAAATTTACCCATATGACCATAAACTGCAGAATTTTATTATTTAATGCCATTTTAATTTTGATGCCAATTTATTCTTTGTAATTCCAATATATGACATTTTCTTTATTATTTTTAAAACAGTCAAAACATTTTCTAATGTAAAACGAATTTAATAATAACATGAAAGCTAAAACCTTCAACAGTTGCACCTTAAAAATGCTTATGTGACAGCCAATCAGATGTAATAATAATGACTGCATGTGTAACTCAATTGAAAAACACAAACCAGAAATAGGAAACCCATCCTTTTCTTGTATTTCTGGCTTGTGTTTTTGAATTGAGAGTTCCATCTTTTTTTCATATTTCTGGCTTGTGTTTCTGAATTGAAAGTTCCATGTGCAGTCATTATTATTACATCTGATTGGCTGTCACATAAGCATTTTTAAGGTGCAACTGTCGAAGGTTTTAGCTTTCACGTTATTATTATATCATCTGCTTGCGCTTAATAAATTTAATATATATAAAACAAATTTGTAATTCTAAATTATTACAATCATTATCATTATGAATTAACAAACTTAAATATTTTGTCTTTTTTATAAACAGAACAAATAATAACATTATATTTTTTATTAATTATATTGAATAATTTCCTAATTGTAACAAACAAACCTTTTGAAACATTGAAACCAACATAAATTATCTTACTATTATTCTTATTTAATTTTATCCTATTATTCATTTTTTCAATATTAGTATTACAAAACAAACCATCAATAACCTTTCTAGGATAACCATTTATGGGTATTTAGTGCTGATTAATTGTAAAATTAATATGCTTTATTTCATATGGTTATTGGAATATATTGTAATAAAATTCATGTTTTAGAATATAAGTTTTTAGTTTTTTGAAATTATAAACTTGGTTTGATCAATTTTATATTATTTCAACATGTGCTTATGGGCATATATTGTAATAAAATGTGTATTTTAAGAGCCATAAGCTTTTAGAAAACCTTTAGGTGCTGATTTATAGGGCACTCACTGCCAGTTTAAATTCTAAGGGCTGCCTCAAATCACCTCTAACACATCCAAACAATAAATGACAATGAAAAATCCACAGAGAATCACTTAGATGTACTGACAGTAATTTTGGGTGGTCCTTAGAATTCAGAATGGCAGTGATAGCAGTCTAAATACTAAAAGCTTATAACTTCTAAAATACAAAGTTTATTACAACAATGATGACCCAAAGTGCCAAAGTATGCAGGGAGGGGGAGGAATGTTTTTGACGATATGAAGTATTGTCCAAAAAATGCAGAAATCTGATCAAACTAAGCTTGTAATTTTAAAATACTAAAAATGGTATTGATTTAGAGTGCACTCATGACCATTTTAAATTCTAAGGACTGCCCAAAACCACTGCTAACACATCCAAGTGATAAATGACATTGAATAACCCTCATATGTTTGCAACATTACCGTTCATTACAAAATCACAATTTACATCAATAATTAAAAAATTAAAGAACAATTTTCATACAACTATGCTTGATCAAACCACATATCTAAAATATAAAAAATATAAAAAATGGGAGGAATGAATAAATTTCAAAATAGTAGAAGCTTATAATTTCTAAAATATGAATTTAAAATACTTAAACAGAAAAAGTAAAGGGAAAGAAAATAATTGACACATACATTAATTAAAAAACCACATGTTCAATAAACGTAAAATTGATCAAACTAAGCTTATAATTTTGAAATACTAAAAGCTTATAACTTCAAAAATTATGAATTTTATTCAAATATAGGCTAATAACCATATGTTGAAATTATGTAAATGTTGAATAAACATAGAAACAACTGCCAAAAAGCATATTAATTCTACAATTAATAATAAAATCACATTTAATTTTAACATTAGTCGAAAGAATAATTGTCTAAAGTAAAGAATATTAATTTTCCAATTAATAAAAAATTAATAAATCAGATTCTTCTCTTACCAAAGTGAGTACTGTTGTGTGCTTTATTTCTCACATGTCATAAAAATCTCATGTGATCAGTGTAGATTCGATATCTACACCAGGAGTTCAAATGTGAACAATACTATTTTTTTATCTATACATTGTTTTCTAACTACACAAAACAAAGGAAACATGTAACATCAGAGTTTCTTTCTGATAAGAAAAAAAATCTGATTAACTGTAAAATTAATTTGCTTTATTTCGTATGATTATGGGCATATATTGTAATAAAATTCATATTTTAGAATTTATAAGCTTTTAGTTTTTTGAAATTATAAGCTTGGTATGCTCAATTTTATGTTATTTTAACATATGCTTATAAGAATATATTGTAATAAAATTCATAGTTTAGAACTTATAAGCTTTTAGTAAGCAAGTTATTTATTTGAGACAGAGGATAATGTTTGAGGTGTAAGTTTAAGGGAGCACGTATTTATCAATTGACATTTTTTTAAAAATAAGAAAAGTTTTTTTTCTTTTGTATAAAAGGATTTGAAGAGTGGTAGAAAAATCATAAATTTAAATATAGAATAGGGAAAGTGAAAAATAAGGAAATATGGAATGCATTTTTCCATTTGAAATGCCTAAATAAGACTAGGAAGAATGTAAAAGGTGTATGGTTGTATAGATCATGTATATATGTCATAAAAGAGATGAAAAATGGTTTCTAAGTATAGATAATTAAAAAAAAAAGTCAGGAGACATGGAGCAAAATGTTGATAAGATCTAAAGAATAGAATATATATGTAATGGAGTGACAAGATATATGGATGATAAAATAAGTAGTGCAATGGCAATAGTTAGGCAAAGAATAAATAAGATAGAGGAAAAGGTAAAGGTTAGAAGTAAAATTAACAGCATTAGACATAAATTGTGAGGAGAACAAAGAATTGATGACTAGAAGTAGATGAGAAAGTCCAGAATGTAAAAAATAATGTAATGGAGGAATTAGAAAAAGTAAACTATCAGACAGTCTTGATAGACGACTTACTAATTAGGGATGTGCAGATGTAATTGCAAGGGAAAATAGAAATAAGTATGTAAGACTATGTTTGCCTGGAGCTAGAATTAGTGATGTTACATATAAGGTAAAGAAACATGGGAGTAGAGATGTTTATGTTATGATAGGATAAATAATTTGTTAGAGACATCAGAGAGAGTAATGGATAAATACAAAGAATGGATTAGTAGTTTAAATAAGGTTAAA